>CAKAJA020000129.1:600000-1094635 GCA_916610235.2 Lasioglossum morio | reverse complement strand
TACGTTATACGTTATACGTTATACGGTATACGGTATACGTTATACGTTGTACGTTATACCTTATACGTTATAAGCTGTACGTTATACGCTGTACGTTATACGCTGTACGTTATACGTTGTACGTTATACGTTATACTTTACACGTTATACGTTATACGTTATACGTTATACGATATACGTTATACGTTACACGTTGGACGTTGTACGTTATAAGTTGTACGTTATACGTAGTACGTTGTACGTTATACGTTATACGTTGTACGTTATACGCTGTACGTTATACGCTGTACGTTATACGCTGTACGTTATACTCTGTACGTTATACGTTAAACGTTATACGTTACACGTTGTACGTTGTACGTTGTTCGTTATACGTTATACGTGGTACGTTATACGTTGTATGTTATACGTTATACGCTGTACGTTATACGTTATACGTTGTACGTTATACGCTGTACGTTATACGCTGTACGTTATACGCTGTACGTTATACTCTGTACGTTATACGTTAAACGTTATACGTTACACGTTGTACGTTGTACGTTGTTCGTTATACGTTGTACGTTATACGTTGTACGTTGTACGTTATACGTTGTACGTTATACGTTGTACGTTATACGTTGTACGTTATACGTTGTACGTTATACGTTGTACGTTATACGTTGTACGTTATACGTTATACGTGGTACGTTATACGTTGTATGTTATACGTTATACGCTGTACGTTATACGTTATACGTTGTACGTTATACGTTATACGTTGTACGCTGTACGTTATACGTTATACGTTACACGTTGTACGTTGTACGTTATACGTTGTACGTTGTACGTTACACGTTGTACGTTGTACGTTATACGTTGTACATTATACGTTGTTCGTTATACGTTATACGCTGTACGTTATACGTTATACGTTACACGTTATAGGCTGTACGTTATACGCTGTACGTTATACGCTGTACGTTATACGTTATATATTATACGTTACACGTTGTACGTTGTACGTTATACGTTGTACGTAATACGTTGTACGTTATACGTTGTACGTTATACGTTGTACGTTATACGTTGTATGTTATACGTTATACGCTGTACGTTATACGTTATACGTTATACGTTATACGTGATACGTTATACGTTATACGTTATACGTTACACGTTGTACGTTGTACGTTATACGTTGTACGTTATACTTTATACGCTGTACGTTATACGTTATACGTTATATGTTATACGTTATACGTTACACGTTATACGTTATACGTTATACGATACACGTTATACGTTATACGTTATACGTTATACGTTATACGCTATACGTTATACGCTGTACGTTATACGCTGTACGTTATACGCTGTAAGTTATACGTTGTACGTTATACGTTATACGTTATACGTTATACGTTATACGTTATACGATATACGATATACGTTATACGTTACACGTTGTACGTTGTACGTTATACGTTGTACGTTATACGTTGTACGTTGTACGTTATACGTTGTACGTTATACGTTGTACGTTATACGTTATACGTTATACGTTATACGTTGTACGTTATATGTTGTACGTTATATGTTATACGTTACACGTTGTACGATGTACGTTATACGTTATACGTTATACGTTATACGTTATACGTTATACGTTATACGTTATACGTTATACGTTATACGTTATACGTTATACGTTATACGTTATACGTTATACGTTATCCGTTATACGTTATACGTTATACGTTATACGTTATACGTTATACGTTATACGTTATACGGTATACGGTATACGTTATACGTTGTACGTTATACCTTATACGTTATAAGCTGTACGTTATACGCTGTACGTTATACGCTGTACGTTATACGTTGTACGTTATACGTTATACTTTACACGTTATACGTTATACGTTATACGTTATACGATATACGTTATACGTTACACGTTGGACGTTGTACGTTATAAGTTGTACGTTATACGTAGTACGTTGTACGTTATACGTTATACGTTGTACGTTATACGCTGTACGTTATACGCTGTACGTTATACGCTGTACGTTATACTCTGTACGTTATACGTTAAACGTTATACGTTACACGTTGTACGTTGTACGTTGTTCGTTATACGTTATACGTGGTACGTTATACGTTGTATGTTATACGTTATACGCTGTACGTTATACGTTATACGTTGTACGTTATACGCTGTACGTTATACGCTGTACGTTATACGCTGTACGTTATACTCTGTACGTTATACGTTAAACGTTATACGTTACACGTTGTACGTTGTACGTTGTTCGTTATACGTTGTACGTTATACGTTGTACGTTGTACGTTATACGTTGTACGTTATACGTTGTACGTTATACGTTGTACGTTATACGTTGTACGTTATACGTTGTACGTTATACGTTGTACGTTATACGTTATACGTGGTACGTTATACGTTGTATGTTATACGTTATACGCTGTACGTTATACGTTATACGTTGTACGTTATACGTTATACGTTGTACGCTGTACGTTATACGTTATACGTTACACGTTGTACGTTGTACGTTATACGTTGTACGTTGTACGTTACACGTTGTACGTTGTACGTTATACGTTGTACATTATACGTTGTTCGTTATACGTTATACGCTGTACGTTATACGTTATACGTTACACGTTGTACGTTGTACGTTATACGTTGTACGTTATACGTTGTACGTTATACGTTGTACGTTATACGTTGTACGTTATACGTTGTACGTTATACGTTGTACGTTATACGTTGTATGTTATACGTTATACGCTGTACGTTATACGTTATACGTTATACGTTATACGTGATACGTTATACGTTATACGTTATACGTTATACGCTGTACGTTGTACGTTATACGTTATACGTTATACGTTATACGTTATACGTTATACGTTATACGATATTCGTTATACGTTATACGTTATAGGCTGTACGTTATACGCTGTACGTTATACGCTGTACGTTATACGTTATATATTATACGTTACACGTTGTACGTTGTACGTTATACGTTGTACGTAATACGTTGTACGTTATACGTTGTACGTTATACGTTGTACGTTATACGTTGTATGTTATACGTTATACGCTGTACGTTATACGTTATACGTTATACGTTATACGTGATACGTTATACGTTATACGTTATACGTTACACGTTGTACGTTGTACGTTATACGTTGTACGTTATACTTTATACGCTGTACGTTATACGTTATACGTTATATGTTATACGTTATACGTTACACGTTATACGTTATACGTTATACGATACACGTTATACGTTATACGTTATACGTTATACGTTATACGCTATACGTTATACGCTGTACGTTATACGCTGTACGTTATACGCTGTAAGTTATACGTTGTACGTTATACGTTATACGTTATACGTTATACGTTATACGTTATACGTTATACGATATACGATATACGTTATACGTTACACGTTGTACGTTGTACGTTATACGTTGTACGTTATACGTTGTACGTTGTACGTTATACGTTGTACGTTATACGTTGTACGTTATACGTTATACGTTATACGTTATACGTTGTACGTTATATGTTGTACGTTATATGTTATACGTTACACGTTGTACGATGTACGTTATACGTTATACGTTATACGTTATACGTTATACGTTATACGTTATACGTTATACGTTATACGTTATACGTTATACGTTATACGTTATACGTTATACGTTATACGTTATCCGTTATACGTTATACGTTATACGTTATACGTTATACGTTATACGTTATACGTTATACGGTATACGGTATACGTTATACGTTGTACGTTATACCTTATACGTTATAAGCTGTACGTTATACGCTGTACGTTATACGCTGTACGTTATACGTTGTACGTTATACGTTATACTTTACACGTTATACGTTATACGTTATACGATATACGATATACGTTATACGTTACACGTTGGACGTTGTACGTTATAAGTTGTACGTTATACGTAGTACGTTGTACGTTATACGTTATACGTTGTACGTTATACGCTGTACGTTATACGCTGTACGTTATACGCTGTACGTTATACTCTGTACGTTATACGTTAAACGTTATACGTTACACGTTGTACGTTGTACGTTGTTCGTTATACGTTGTACGTTATACGTTGTACGTTGTACGTTGTACGTTGTACGTTATACGTTATACGTTATACGTGGTACGTTATACGTTGTATGTTATACGTTATACGCTGTACGTTATACGTTATACGTTGTACGTTATACGCTGTACGTTATACGCTGTACGTTATACGCTGTACGTTATACTCTGTACGTTATACGTTAAACGTTATACGTTACACGTTGTACGTTGTACGTTGTTCGTTATACGTTGTACGTTATACGTTGTACGTTGTACGTTATACGTTGTACGTTATACGTTGTACGTTATACGTTGTACGTTATACGTTGTACGTTATACGTTGTACGTTATACGTTGTACGTTATACGTTATACGTGGTACGTTATACGTTGTATGTTATACGTTATACGCTGTACGTTATACGTTATACGTTATACGTTATACGATATTCGTTATACGTTATACGTTATAGGCTGTACGTTATACGCTGTACGTTATACGCTGTACGTTATACGTTATATATTATACGTTACACGTTGTACGTTGTACGTTATACGTTGTACGTAATACGTTGTACGTTATACGTTGTACGTTATTCGTTGTACGTTATACGTTGTATGTTATACGTTATACGCTGTACGTTATACGTTATACGTTATACGTTATACGTGATACGTTATACGTTATACGTTATACGTTACACGTTGTACGTTGTACGTTATACGTTGTACGTTATACTTTATACGCTGTACGTTATACGTTATACGTTATATGTTATACGTTATACGTTACACGTTATACGTTATACGTTATACGATACACGTTATACGTTATACGTTATACGTTATACGTTATACGCTATACGTTATACGCTGTACGTTATACGCTGTACGTTATACGCTGTAAGTTATACGTTGTACGTTATACGTTATACGTTATACGTTATACGTTATACGTTATACGATATACGATATACGTTATACGTTACACGTTGTACGTTGTACGTTATACGTTGTACGTTATACGTTGTACGTTATACGTTGTACGTTATACGTTGTACGTTATACGTTATACGTTATACGTTATACGTTGTACGTTATATGTTGTACGTTATATGTTATACGTTACACGTTGTACGATGTACGTTATACGTTATACGTTATACGTTATACGTTATACGTTATACGTTATACGTTATACGTTATACGTTATACGTTATACGTTATACGTTATCCGTTATACGTTATACGTTATACGTTATACGTTATACGTTATACGTTATACGTTATACGGTATACGGTATACGTTATACGTTGTACGTTATACCTTATACGTTATAAGCTGTACGTTATACGCTGTACGTTATACGCTGTACGTTATACGTTGTACGTTATACGTTATACTTTACACGTTATACGTTATACGTTATACGATATACGATATACGTTATACGTTACACGTTGGACGTTGTACGTTATAAGTTGTACGTTATACGTAGTACGTTGTACGTTATACGTTATACGTTGTACGTTATACGCTGTACGTTATACGCTGTACGTTATACGCTGTACGTTATACTCTGTACGTTATACGTTAAACGTTATACGTTACACGTTGTACGTGGTACGTTGTTCGTTATACGTTGTACGTTATACGTTGTACGTTGTACGTTGTACGTTGTACGTTATACGTTATACGTTATACGTGGTACGTTATACGTTGTATGTTATACGTTATACGCTGTACGTTATACGTTATACGTTGTACGTTATACGCTGTACGTTATACGCTGTACGTTATACGCTGTACGTTATACTCTGTACGTTATACGTTAAACGTTATACGTTACACGTTGTACGTTGTACGTTGTTCGTTATACGTTGTACGTTATACGTTGTACGTTGTACGTTATACGTTGTACGTTATACGTTGTACGTTATACGTTGTACGTTATACGTTGTACGTTATACGTTGTACGTTATACGTTGTACGTTATACGTTATACGTGGTACGTTATACGTTGTATGTTATACGTTATACGCTGTACGTTATACGTTATACGTTGTACGTTATACGTTATACGTTGTACGCTGTACGTTATACGTTATACGCTGTACGTTATACGTTATACGTTACACGTTGTACGTTGTACGTTATACGTTGTACGTTATACGTTGTACGTTATACGTTGTACGTTACACGCTGTACGTTATGAGCTGAACGTTATACGCTGAACGTTATACGTTATATGTTATACGTTACACGTTGTACGTTGTACGTTATACGTTGTACGTTATATGTTGTACGTTATACGTTATACGTTATACGTTATACGTTATACGTTATACGTTATACGGTATACGATATACGTTATACGTTGTACGTTATACGTTATACGTTATACGTTATACGTTATACGTTATACGATATTCGTTATACGTTATACGTTATAGGCTGTACGTTATACGCTGTACGTTATACGCTGTACGTTATACGTTATATATTATACGTTACACGTTGTACGTTGTACGTTATACGTTGTACGTTATACGTTGTACGTTATACGTTGTACGTTATACGTTGTACGTTATACGTTGTATGTTATACGTTATACGCTGTACGTTATACGTTATACGTTATACGTTATACGTGATACGTTATACGTTATACGTTATGCGTTATACGCTGTACGTTGTACGTTATACGTTATACGTTATACGTTATACGTTATACGTTATACGTTATACGTTATACGATATTCGTTATACGTTATACGTTATAGGCTGTACGTTATACGCTGTACGTTATACGCTGTACGTTATACGTTATATATTATACGTTACACGTTGTACGTTGTACGTTATACGTTGTACGTAATACGTTGTACGTTATACGTTGTACGTTATACGTTGTACGTTATACGTTGTATGTTATACGTTATACGCTGTACGTTATACGTTATACGTTATACGTTATACGTGATACGTTATACGTTATACGTTATACGTTACACGTTGTACGTTGTACGTTATACGTTGTACGTTATACTTTATACGCTGTACGTTATACGTTATACGTTATATGTTATACGTTATACGTTATACGTTATACGTTATACGTTATACGATACACGTTATACGTTATACGTTATACGTTATACGCTATACGTTATACGCTGTACGTTATACGCTGTACGTTATACGCTGTACGTTATACGTTGTACGTTATACGTTATACGTTATACGTTATACGTTATACGTTATACGTTATACGATATACGATATACGTTATACGTTACACGTTGCACGTTGTACGTTATACGTTGTACGTTATACGTTGTACGTTGTACGTTATACGTTGTACGTTATACGTTGTACGTTATACGTTGTACGTTATACGTTATACGTTGTAAGATATATGTTGTACGTTATATGTTATGCGTTACACGTTGTACGATGTACGTTATACGTTATACGTTATACGTTATACGTTATACGTTATACGTTATACGTTATACGTTATACGTTATACGTTATACGTTATACGTTATACGTTATACGTTATACGTTACACGTTATACGTTATACGTTATACGTTATACGTTATACGGTATACGGTATACGTTATACGTTGTACGTTATACCTTATACGTTATACGCTGTACGTTATACGCTGTACGTTATACGCTGTACGTTATACGTTGTACGTTATACGTTATACTTTACACGTTATACGTTATACGTTATACGATATACGATATACGTTATACGTTACACGTTGGACGTTGTACGTTGTACGTTATACGTTGTACGTTGTACGTTATACGTTGTACGTTATACGTTGTACATTATACGTTGTACGTTATACGTTGTACGTTATACGTTGTACGTTATACGTTGTACGTTATACGTTATACGTGGTACGTTATACGTTGTATGTTATACGTTATACGCTGTACGTTATACGTTATACGTTGTACGTTTTACGTTATACGTTGTACGCTGTACGTTATACGTTATACGTTACACGTTGTACGTTGTACGTTATACGTTGTACGTTATACGTTGTACGTTATACGTTGTACGTTATACGTTGTACGTTATACGTTGTATGTTATACGTTATACGCTGTACGTTATACGTTATACGTTATACGTTATACGTGATACGTTATACGTTATACGTTATACGTTACACGTTGTACGTTGTACGTTATACTTTATACGCTGTACGTTATACGTTATACGTTATATGTTATACGTTATACGTTATACGTTATACGTTATACGTTATACGTTATACGATACACGTTATACGTTATACGTTATACGTTATACGTTATACGTTATACGCTATACGTTATACGCTGTACGTTATACGCTGTACGTTATACGCTGTACGTTATACGCTGTACGTTATACGTTGTACGTTATACGTTATACGTTACACGTTGTACGTTGTACGTTATACGTTATACGTTATACGTTACACGTTAAAAGTTATACGTTATACGTTATACGTTATACGTTATACGTTATACGTTATACGCTGTACGTTATAGGCTGTACGTTATACGCTGTACGTTATACGTTATACGTTACACGTTGTACGTTGTACGTTGTACGTTATACGTTGTACGTTATACGTTATACGCTGTACGTTATACGTTGTACGTTGTACGTTATACGTTATACGTTATACGTTACACGTTATACGTTATACGTTATACGTTATACGTTATACGTTATACGTTATACGCTGTACGTTATAGGCTGTACGTTATACGCTGTACGTTATACGTTATACGTTACACGTTGTACGTTGTACGTTGTACGTTATACGTTGTACGTTATACGTTATACGCTGTACGTTATACGTTATACGTTATATGTTATACGTTATACGTTATACGTTATACGTTATACGTTACACGTTATACGCTGTACGTTATACGCTGTACGTTATACGCTGTACGTTATACGTTATACGTTATACGTTACACGTTGTACGTTGTACGTTATACGTTGTACGTTATACTTTATACGCTGTACGTTATACGTTATACGTTATATGTTATACGTTATACGTTATACGTTATACGTTATACGTTATACGATACACGTTATACGTTATACGTTATACGTTTTACGTTATACGTTATACGCTATACGTTATACGCTGTACGTTATACGCTGTACGTTATACGCTGTACGTTATACGTTGTACGTTATACGTTATACGTTACACGTTATACGTTATACGTTATACGATATACGATATACGTTATACGTTACACGTTGGACGTTGTACGTTATAAGTTGTACGTTATACGTAGTACGTTGTACGTTATACGTTGTACGTTATACGTTGTACGTTATACGTTATACGTTATACGTTATACGTTATACGTTGTACTTTATATGTTGTACGTTATATGTTATACGTTACACGTTGTACGATGTACGTTATACGTTATACGTTATACGTTATACGTTATACGTTATACGTTATACGTTATACGTTATACGTTATACGTTATACGTTATACGTTATACGTTATACGTTATACGTTATACGTTATACGGTATACGGTATACGTTATACGTTGTACGTTATACCTTATACGTTATACGCTGTACGTTATACGCTGTACGTTATACGTTATACGTTACACGTTATACGTTATACGTTATACGTTATACGCTGTACGTTATACGCTGTACGTTATACGCTGTACGTTATACGTTATAAGTTATACGTTACACGTTGTACGTTGTACGTTATACGTTGTACGTTATACGTTATACGGTGTACGTTATACGTTATACGTTGTATGTTATACGTTATACGTTATACGTTCTACGTTATACGTTATACGATACACGTTATACGTTATACGTTATACGTTATACGTTATACGTTATACGTTATACGCTGTACGTTATACGCTGTACGTTATACGCTGTACGTTATACGTTGTACGTTATACGTTATACGTTACACGTTGTACGTTGTAGGTTATACGTTATACGTTATACGTTACACGTTATACGTTATACGTTATACGTTATACGCTGTACGTTATAGGCTGTACGTTATACGCTGTACGTTATACGCTGTACGTTATACGTTATACGTTATACGTTACACGTTGTACGTTGTACGTTATACGTTGTACGTTATACTTTATACGCTGTACGTTATACGTTATACGTTATATGTTATACGTTATACGTTATACGTTATACGTTATACGTTATACGTTATACGTTATACGTTATACGTTATACGTTATACGTTATACGTTATACGTTATACGTTATACGTTATACGGTATACGGTATACGTTATACGTTGTACGTTATACCTTATACGTTATACGTTATACGTTATACGATATACGATATACGTTATACGTTACACGTTGGACGTTGTACGTTATAAGTTGTACGTTATACGTAGTACGTTGTACGTTATACGTTAAACGTTATACGTTACACGTTGTACGTTGTACGTTATACGTTGTACGTTATACTTTATACGCTGTACGTTATACGTTATACGTTATATGTTATACGTTATACGTTACACGTTATACGTTATACGTTATACGATACACGTTATACGTTATACGTTATACGTTATACGTTATACGCTGTACGTTATACGCTGTACGTTATACGCTGTAAGTTATACGTTGTACGTTATACGTTATACGTTATACGTTATACGTTATACGTTATACGATATACGATATACGTTATACGTTACACGTTGTACGTTGTACGTTATACGTTGTACGTTATACGTTGTACGTTGTACGTTATACGTTGTACGTTATACGTTGTACGTTATACGTTATACGTTATACGTTATACGTTGTACGTTATATGTTGTACGTTATATGTTATACGTTACACGTTGTACGATGTACGTTATACGTTATACGTTATACGTTATACGTTATACGTTATACGTTATACGTTATACGTTATACGTTATACGTTATACGTTATACGTTATACGTTATACGTTATACGTTATACGTTATACGTTATACGTTATACGTTATACGTTATACGTTATACGTTATACGTTATACGTTATACGTTATACGTTATACGGTATACGGTATACGTTATACGTTGTACGTTATACCTTATACGTTATACGCTGTACGTTATACGCTGTACGTTATACGCTGTACGTTATACGTTGTACGTTATACGTTATACTTTACACGTTATACGTTATACGTTATACGATATACGATATACGTTATACGTTACACGTTGGACGTTGTACGTTATAAGTTGTACGTTATATGTAGTACGTTGTACGTTATACATTATACGTTGTACGTTATACGCTGTACGTTATACGCTGTACGTTATACGCTGTACGTTATACGCTGTACGTTATACTCTGTACGTTATACGTTAAACGTTATACGTTACACGTTGTACGTTGTACGTTGTTCGTTATACGTTGTACGTTATACGTTGTACGTTGTACGTTATACGTTATACGTTATACGTGGTACGTTATACGTTGTATGTTATACGTTATACGCTGTACGTTATACGTTATACGTTGTACGTTATACGCTGTACGTTATACGCTTCACGTTATACGCTGTACGTTATACTCTGTACGTTATACGTTAAACGTTATACGTTACACGTTGTACGTTGTACGTTGTTCGTTATACGTTGTACGTTATACGTTGTACGTTGTACGTTATACGTTGTACGTTATACGTTGTACGTTATACGTTGTACGTTATACGTTGTACGTTATACGTTGTACGTTATACGTTATACGTGGTACGTTATACGTTGTATGTTATACGTTATACGCTGTACGTTATACGTTATACGTTGTACGTTATACGTTATACGTTGTACGCTGTACGTTATACGTTATACGTTACACGTTGTACGTTGTACGTTATACGTTGTACGTTGTACGTTACACGTTGTACGTTGTACGTTATACGTTGTACATTATACGTTGTTCGTTATACGTTATACGCTGTACGTTATACGTTATACGTTACACGTTGTACGTTGTACGTTATACGTTGTACGTTATACGTTGTACGTTATACGTTGTACGTTACACGCTGTACGTTATGAGCTGTACGTTATACGCTGAACGTTATACGTTATATGTTATACGTTACACGTTGTACGTTGTACGTTATACGTTGTACGTTATACGTTGTACGTTATACGTTATACGTTATACGTTATACGTTATACGTTATACGTTATACGTTATACGGTATACGATATACGTTATACGTTGTACGTTATACGTTATACGTTATACGTTATACGTTATACGTTATACGATATTCGTTATACGTTATACGTTATAGGCTGTACGTTATACGCTGTACGTTATACGCTGTACGTTATACGTTATATATTATACGTTACACGTTGTACGTTGTACGTTATACGTTGTACGTTATACGTTGTACGTTATACGTTGTACGTTATACGTTGTATGTTATACGTTATACGCTGTACGTTATACGTTATACGTTATACGTTATACGTGATACGTTATACGTTATACGTTATACGTTATACGCTGTACGTTGTACGTTATACGTTATACGTTATACGTTATACGTTATACGTTATACGATATTCGTTATACGTTATACGTTATAGGCTGTACGTTATACGCTGTACGTTATACGCTGTACGTTATACGTTATATATTATACGTTACACGTTGTACGTTGTACGTTATACGTTGTACGTAATACGTTGTACGTTATACGTTGTACGTTATACGTTGTACGTTATACGTTGTATGTTATACGTTATACGCTGTACGTTATACGTTATACGTTATACGTTATACGTGATACGTTATACGTTATACGTTATACGTTACACGTTGTACGTTGTACGTTATACGTTGTACGTTATACTTTATACGCTGTACGTTATACGTTATACGTTATATGTTATACGTTATACGTTACACGTTATACGTTATACGTTATACGTTATACGATACACGTTATACGTTATACGTTATACGTTATACGTTATACGCTATACGTTATACGCTGTACGTTATACGCTGTACGTTATACGCTGTAAGTTATACGTTGTACGTTATACGTTATACGTTATACGTTATACGTTATACGTTATACGATATACGATATACGTTATACGTTACACGTTGTACGTTGTACGTTATACGTTGTACGTTATACGTTGTACGTTGTACGTTATACGTTGTACGTTATACGTTGTACGTTATACGTTATACGTTATACGTTATACGTTGTACGTTATATGTTGTACGTTATATGTTATACGTTACACGTTGTACGATGTACGTTATACGTTATACGTTATACGTTATACGTTATACGTTATACGTTATACGTTATACGTTATACGTTATACGTTATACGTTATACGTTATACGTTATACGTTATACGTTATACGTTATACGTTATACGTTATACGTTATACGTTATACGTTATACGTTATACGTTATACGATATTCGTTATACGTTATACGTTATAGGCTGTACGTTATACGCTGTACGTTATACGCTGTACGTTATACGTTATATATTATACGTTACACGTTGTACGTTGTACGTTATACGTTGTACGTTATACGTTGTACGTTATACGTTGTACGTTATACGTTGTACGTTATACGTTGTATGTTATACGTTATACGCTGTACGTTATACGTTATACGTTATACGTTATACGTTATACGTTATACGTTACACGTTGTACGTTGTACGTTATACGTTGTACGTTGTACGTTACACGTTGTACGTTGTACGTTATACGTTGTACATTATACGTTGTTCGTTATACGTTATACGCTGTACGTTATACGTTATACGTTACACGTTGTACGTTGTACGTTATACGTTGTACGTTATACGTTGTACGTTATACGTTGTACGTTACACGCTGTACGTTATGAGCTGTACGTTATACGCTGAACGTTATACGTTATATGTTATACGTTACACGTTGTACGTTGTACGTTATACGTTGTACGTTATACGTTGTACGTTATACGTTATACGTTATACGTTATACGTTATACGTTATACGTTATACGTTATACGGTATACGATATACGTTATACGTTGTACGTTATACGTTATACGTTATACGTTATACGTTATACGTTATACGATATTCGTTATACGTTATACGTTATAGGCTGTACGTTATACGCTGTACGTTATACGCTGTACGTTATACGTTATATATTATACGTTACACGTTGTACGTTGTACGTTATACGTTGTACGTTATACGTTGTACGTTATACGTTGTACGTTATACGTTGTACGTTATACGTTGTATGTTATACGTTATACGCTGTACGTTATACGTTATACGTTATACGTTATACGTGATACGTTATACGTTATACGTTATACGTTATACGCTGTACGTTGTACGTTATACGTTATACGTTATACGTTATACGTTATACGTTATACGTTATACGATATTCGTTATACGTTATACGTTATAGGCTGTACGTTATACGCTGTACGTTATACGCTGTACGTTATACGTTATATATTATACGTTACACGTTGTACGTTGTACGTTATACGTTGTACGTAATACGTTGTACGTTATACGTTGTACGTTATACGTTGTACGTTATACGTTGTATGTTATACGTTATACGCTGTACGTTATACGTTATACGTTATACGTTATACGTGATACGTTATACGTTATACGTTATACGTTACACGTTGTACGTTGTACGTTATACGTTGTACGTTATACTTTATACGCTGTACGTTATACGTTATATGTTATACGTTATACGTTACACGTTATACGTTATACGTTATACGTTATACGATACACGTTATACGTTATACGTTATACGTTATACGTTATACGCTATACGTTATACGCTGTACGTTATACGCTGTACGTTATACGCTGTAAGTTATACGTTGTACGTTATACGTTATACGTTATACGTTATACGTTATACGTTATACGTTATACGATATACGATATACGTTATACGTTACACGTTGTACGTTGTACGTTATACGTTGTACGTTATACGTTCCCAGATAGCACCGAACGTCCGAAGGACATTCGTTTCATGTCCACTTTATGTCCATATGTCCCACGTCCGTTACGGACGTCCCTCGGACATCCATTGGACCTAAATTTCGGTTATCCTAGGGACATCCGTTTTTTAGGTCGTAAGGACATCCGTTGGACTTCAATTTCGAACGTCCGTGGGACATCCGTTATTTACGTTCCTCGGATATCCGTGGAACCTAAATTTCGGATGTTCCAGGGACATTCGTTTTTCAGGTGCTAAGGATATCCGTGGGACTTCAATTTTGGACATCCGTGGGACATCTGTTTATTACGTCCCGTCGGATATCCGTGGGATCTAAGTTTCGAATGTTCAAGTACGTTTATTTTTTAAGTCTTATAATAATCTTATGTGACAGGTGAGCAGAGTGACATAGTCAGAGTCAAAGCGTCACACAGTGGGGTATTTGGCCGAAAATAAGAAATGTATTTTAACATTTAAAAAATCAAAATGATTTTTGCTTTTTGTCGAAAAAAATTTTTTTCGAAATTTTAAATATAGAATTTTTAATTATGTTCTTAATTACTAACTACTGTTCTAAGTACATATTTAAGTACTGTTCAACTTTTATTCGAAACATTTTATCCTCAGATTATGCAAACTCTTGAAAAGTAGTGATAATTGAATGCTTTGAGTGCGATGTACAGAGCACTCAGATTTCATTCAGTTATCATTTAAATTAGTATTGTTATTAATATTTATATTATATATATATAATATTATAATAATAAGAATATTACTAATCACTTTGTAAGTTTTTTTCCGATTTCAAGACTTTATAGACGATTTTCCCGTTTCTCAGCCAAATACCTCACAGTAGCGTCGCGTCTCATCACCGTGCGTTTACGTGAAGTGAGGTTAGGTTAATTTAGCACGTGCTCCCTGTGCACGTATTCGTAACATTCCAATTAATAAAAAGCGTGTGCAAGTGATTCGATGCCTTCAGCCACTTGTCAGGATTGTGTTGGTGACACTCGTTACTGCGATTTCAGGTAAGCTTTTATTTTATATTTATTTTATTACGTTTTTTCAGTCATTGAAACATTATTGGCAAAACGAAAATACAAAAATATTATTAGGTTGGAGGGAAAATTCTATCGTATTTTAAAGAGAACATTTGAGTCATTTTATAAAAATACATGTTCAATATTATTCAATGATATAATTTCCATTATTTGAAACAATATGTTGCCATTTTTCAAATAACCTGTCAATTTCTGTTTTCCCATGACTCACTAATTAACATGTGTTTTTGCATTACAAGTAAAATTACCTGCTTATTTAAAATACCACATAGCTTTCCCTCTAACCTAATATATTCATGTTAAAATCTTCCCGTTTATTGAACAATGTTTCTAACCAAGAAATTTTAATTTTCAGATGCAGCGAAGATATCCAAAACATCTATACATCAGAAAGAAAGAAGTGTTTCCATACAGATGCGGCGTACATTAGCAGAGAACCGTGGAAAGAAACAAACATTTTTAAAAGATTTTTAATAATAAAATTAAAAATTTATATTTTATAATTGTTATAAATATTTATTATGTTATAAATTACTGTATATATTAGTGTTATATGTGCTATTGTATTGTACTATGTGCCAAATCTATGTGTTTGTAATATATGTAATTTTGATTAAAGTAAAATTAAAATGCAGAACCCATATTCTATGTAGTTCCTGTAAACGTCCAAATAACGTCCTTATGTCCCTGGTACGTACCAGGGATGAACAAATAAAGTCCGTATGTCCCCAGATACGTCCCACATACATCCCAGATTGGTCCGAACGGGACATCCTATGTACATCACACTTTGTAAATCGTACCTCATTCGGACATTCCTGGGACGTATATCGGACATGTTTCGGACATACGGACATGATTCGGACATCCCTGGGACATACGAAGGTCCAATACGGACGTACTTTGGACATCCTTCGGACATCCGAGTGCTATCTGGGTTGTACGTTGTACGTTATACGTTGTACGTTATACGTTGTACGTTATACGTTATACGTTATACGTTATACGTAGTACGTTGTACGTTATACGTTATACGTTATACGTTATACGTTATACGTTATACGTTATACGTTATACGTTATACGTTATACGTTATACGTTATACGTTATACGTTATACGTTATACGTTATACGTTATACGTTATACGTTATACGTTATACGTTATACGTTATACGTTATACGTTATACGTTATACGTTATACGTTATACGTTATACGTTATACGTTATACGTTATACGGTATACGGTATACGTTATACGTTGTACGTTATACCTTATACGTTATACGCTGTACGTTATACGCTGTACGTTATACGCTGTACGTTATACGTTGTACGTTATACGTTATACTTTACACGTTATACGTTATACGTTATACGATATACGATATACGTTATACGTTACACGTTGGACGTTGTACGTTATAAGTTGTACGTTATACGTAGTACGTTGTACGTTATACGTTATACGTTGTACGTTATACGCTGTACGTTATACGCTGTACGTTATACGCTGTACGTTATACTCTGTACGTTATACGTTAAACGTTATACGTTACACGTTGTACGTTGTACGTTATACGTTGTACGTTATACTTTATACGCTGTACGTTATACGTTATACGTTATATGTTATACGTTATACGTTACACGTTATACGTTATACGTTATACGATACACGTTATACGTTATACGTTATACGTTATACGTTATACGCTATACGTTATACGCTGTACGTTATACGCTGTACGTTATACGCTGTAAGTTATACGTTGTACGTTATACGTTATACGTTATACGTTATACGTTATACGATATACGATATACGTTATACGTTACACGTTGTACGTTGTACGTTATACGTTGTACGTTATACGTTGTACGTTGTACGTTATACGTTGTACGTTATACGTTGTACGTTATACGTTATACGTTATACGTTATACGTTGTACGTTATATGTTGTACGTTATATGTTATACGTTACACGTTGTACGATGTACGTTATACGTTATACGTTATACGTTATACGTTATACGTTATACGTTATACGTTATACGTTATACGTTATACGTTATACGTTATACGTTATACGTTATACGTTATACGTTATACGTTATACGTTATACGTTATACGTTATACGTTATACGTTATACGTTATACGTTATACGTTATACGTTATACGGTATACGGTATACGTTATACGTTGTACGTTATACCTTATACGTTATACGCTGTACGTTATACGCTGTACGTTATACGCTGTACGTTATACGTTGTACGTTATACGTTATACTTTACACGTTATACGTTATACGTTATACGATATACGATATACGTTATACGTTACAAGTTGGACGTTGTACGTTATAAGTTGTACGTTATACTCTGTACGTTATACGTTAAACGTTATACGTTACACGTTGTACGTTGTACGTTGTTCGTTATACGCTGTACGTTATACGCTGTACGTTATACGTTGTACGTTATACGTTATACGTTACACGTTGTACGTTGTACGTTATACGTTATACGTTATACGTTACACGTTATACGTTATACGTTATACGTTATACGCTGTACGTTATAGGCTGTACGTTATACGCTGTACGTTATACGCTGTACGTTATACCTTATACGTTATACGCTGTACGTTATACGCTGTACGTTATACGTTATACGTTATACGTTATACGTTATACGTTATACGGTATACGGTATACGTTATACGTTGTACGTTATACCTTATACGTTATACGCTGTACGTTATACGCTGTACGTTATACGCTGTACGTTATACGTTGTACGTTATACGTTATACGTTATACGTTATACGTTATACGTTATACGTTATACGTTATACGTTATACGTTATACGTTATACGTTATACGTTATACGTTATACGTTATACGGTATACGGTATACGTTATACGTTGTACGTTATACCTTATACGTTATACGCTGTACGTTATACGCTGTACGTTATACGTTATACGTTATACGTTACACGTTATACGTTATACGTTATACGTTATACGCTGTACGTTATAGGCTGTACGTTATACGCTGTACGTTATACGCTGTACGTTTTACGTTATACGTTATACGTTACACGTTGTACGTTGTACGTTATACGTTGTACGTTATACTTTATACGCTGTACGTTATACGTTATACGTTATACGTTATATGTTATACGTTATACGTTATACGTTATACGTTATACGATACACGTTATACGTTATACGTTATACGTTATACGTTATACGCTATACGTTATACGTTATACGTTATACGTTATACGCTGTACGTTATACGCTGTACGTTATACGCTGTACGTTATACGTTATACGTTATACGTTACACGTTGTACGTTGTACGTTATACGTTGTACGTTATACTTTATACGCTGTACGTTATACGTTATACGTTATATGTTATACGTTATACGTTACACGTTATACGTTATACGTTATACGATACACGTTATACGTTATACGTTATACGTTATACGTTATACGTTATACGTTGTACGTTATATGTTGTACGTTATATGTTATACGTTACACGTTGTACGATGTACGTTATACGTTATACGTTATACGTTATACGTTATACGTTATACGTTATACGTTATACGTTATACGTTATACGTTATACGTTATACGTTATACGTTATACGTTATACGTTATACGTTATACGTTATACGTTATACGTTATACGTTATACGTTATACGTTATACGTTATACGTTATACGTTATACGTTATACGTTATACGTTATACGTTATACGTTATACGTTATACGGTATACGGTATACGTTATACGTTGTACGTTATGCCTTATACGTTATACGCTGTACGTTATACGCTGTACGTTATACGCTGTACGTTATACGTTGTACGTTATACGTTATACTTTACACGTTATACGTTATACGTTATACGATATACGATATACGTTATACGTTACACGTTGGACGTTGTACGTTATAAGTTGTACGTTATACGTAGTACGTTGTACGGTATACGTTATACGTTGTACGTTATACGCTGTACGTTATACGCTGTACGTTATACGCTGTACGTTATACTCTGTACGTTATACGTTAAACGTTATACGTTACACGTTGTACGTTGTACGTTATACGTTGTACGTTATACTTTATACGCTGTACGTTATACGTTATACGTTATATGTTATACGTTATACGTTACACGTTATACGTTATACGTTATACGATACACGTTATACGTTATACGTTATACGTTATACGTTATACGCTATACGTTATACGCTGTACGTTATACGCTGTACGTTATACGCTGTAAGTTATACGTTGTACGTTATACGTTATACGTTATACGTTATACGTTATACGATATACGATATACGTTATACGTTGTACGTTATACGTTATACGTTACACGTTGTACGTTGTACGTTATACGTTATACGTTATACGTTACACGTTATACGTTATACGTTATACGTTATACGCTGTACGTTATAGGCTGTACGTTATACGCTGTACGTTATACGCTGTACGTTTTACGTTATACGTTATACGTTACACGTTGTACGTTGTACGTTATACGTTGTACGTTATACTTTATACGCTGTACGTTATACGTTATACGTTATACGTTATATGTTATACGTTATACGTTATACGTTATACGTTATACGATACACGTTATACGTTATACGTTATACGTTATACGTTATACGCTATACGTTATACGTTATACGTTATACGTTATACGCTGTACGTTATACGCTGTACGTTATACGCTGTACGTTATACGTTATACGTTATACGTTACACGTTGTACGTTGTACGTTATACGTTGTACGTTATACTTTATACGCTGTACGTTATACGTTATACGTTATATGTTATACGTTATACGTTACACGTTATACGTTATACGTTATACGATACACGTTATACGTTATACGTTATACGTTATACGTTATACGCTATACGTTATACGCTGTACGTTATACGCTGTACGTTATACGCTGTAAGTTATACGTTGTACGTTATACGTTATACGTTATACGTTATACGTTATACGATATACGATATACGTTATACGTTACACGTTGTACGTTGTACGTTATACGTTGTACGTTATACGTTGTACGTTGTACGTTATACGTTGTACGTTATACGTTGTACGTTATACGTTATACGTTATACGTTATACGTTGTACGTTATATGTTGTACGTTATATGTTATACGTTACACGTTGTACGATGTACGTTATACGTTATACGTTATACGTTATACGTTATACGTTATACGTTATACGTTATACGTTATACGTTATACGTTATACGTTATACGTTATACGTTATACGTTATACGTTATACGTTATACGTTATACGTTATACGTTATACGTTATACGTTATACGTTATACGTTATACGTTATACGGTATACGGTATACGTTATACGTTGTACGTTATACCTTATACGTTATACGCTGTACGTTATACGCTGTACGTTATACGCTGTACGTTATACGTTGTACGTTATACGTTATACTTTACACGTTATACGTTATACGTTATACGATATACGATATACGTTATACGTTACAAGTTGGACGTTGTACGTTATAAGTTGTACGTTATACGTAGTACGTTGTACGTTATACGTTATACGTTGTACGTTATACGCTGTACGTTATACGCTGTACGTTATACGCTGTACGTTATACTCTGTACGTTATACGTTAAACGTTATACGTTACACGTTGTACGTTGTACGTTGTTCGTTATACGTTGTACGCTATACGTTATACGCTGTACGTTATACGCTGTACGTTATACGCTGTAAGTTATACGTTGTACGTTATACGTTATACGTTATACGTTATACGTTATACGATATACGATATACGTTATACGTTATACGCTATACGTTATACGCTGTACGTTATACGCTGTACGTTATACGCTGTAAGTTATACGTTGTACGTTATACGTTATACGTTATACGTTATACGTTATACGATATACGATATACGTTATACGTTACACGTTGTACGTTGTACGTTATACGTTGTACGTTATACGTTGTACGTTGTACGTTATACGTTGTACGTTATACGTTGTACGTTATACGTTATACGTTATACGTTATACGTTGTACGTTATATGTTGTACGTTATATGTTATACGTTACACGTTGTACGATGTACGTTATACGTTATACGTTATACGTTATACGTTATACGTTATACGTTATACGTTATACGTTATACGTTATACGTTATACGTTATACGTTATACGTTATACGTTATACGTTATACGTTATACGTTATACGTTATACGTTATACGTTATACGTTATACGTTATACGTTATACGTTATACGTTATACGTTATACGGTATACGGTATACGTTATACGTTGTACGTTATACCTTATACGTTATACGCTGTACGTTATACGCTGTACGTTATACGCTGTACGTTATACGTTGTACGTTATACGTTATACTTTACACGTTATACGTTATACGTTATACGATATACGATATACGTTATACGTTACAAGTTGGACGTTGTACGTTATAAGTTGTACGTTATACGTAGTACGTTGTACGTTATACGTTATACGTTGTACGTTATACGCTGTACGTTATACGCTGTACGTTATACGCTGTACGTTATACTCTGTACGTTATACGTTAAACGTTATACGTTACACGTTGTACGTTGTACGTTGTTCGTTATACGTTGTACGTTATACGTTGTACGTTGTACGTTATACGTTACACGTTGTACGTTGTACGTTATACGTTGTACGTTGTACGTTATACGTGGTACGTTATACGTTGTATGTTATACGTTATACGCTGTACGTTATACGTTATACGTTGTACGTTATACGTTATACGTTGTACGCTGTACGTTATACGTTATACGTTACACGTTGTACGTTGTACGTTATACGTTGTACGTTGTACGTTACACGTTGTACGTTGTACGTTATACGTTGTACATTATACGTTGTTCGTTATACGTTATACGCTGTACGTTATACGTTATACGTTACACGTTGTACGTTGTACGTTATACGTTGTACGTTATACGTTGTACGTTATACGTCGTACGTTACACGCTGTACGTTATGAGCTGTACGTTATACGCTGAACGTTATACGTTATATGTTATACGTTACACGTTGTACGTTGTACGTTATACGTTGTACGTTATACGTTGTACGTTATACGTTATACGTTATACGTTATACGTTATACGTTATACGTTATACGTTATACGGTATACGATATACGTTATACGTTGTACGTTATACGTTATACGTTATACGTTATACGTTATACGTTATACGATATTCGTTATACGTTATACGTTATAGGCTGTACGTTATACGCTGTACGTTATACGCTGTACGTTATACGTTATATATTATACGTTACACGTTGTACGTTGTACGTTATACGTTGTACGTTATACGTTGTACGTTATACGTTGTACGTTATACGTTGTACGTTATACGTTGTATGTTATACGTTATACGCTGTACGTTATACGTTATACGTTATACGTTATACGTGATACGTTATACGTTATACGTTATACGTTATACGCTGTACGTTGTACGTTATACGTTATACGTTATACGTTATACGTTATACGTTATACGTTATACGTTATACGTTATACGATATTCGTTATACGTTATACGTTATAGGCTGTACGTTATACGCTGTACGTTATACGCTGTACGTTATACGTTATATACTATACGTTACACGTTGTACGTTGTACGTTATACGTTGTACGTAATACGTTGTACGTTATACGTTGTACGTTATACGTTGTACGTTATACGTTGTATGTTATACGTTATACGCTGTACGTTATACGTTATACGTTATACGTTATACGTGATACGTTATACGTTATACGTTATACGTTACACGTTGTACGTTGTACGTTATACGTTGTACGTTATACTTTATACGCTGTACGTTATACGTTATACGTTATATGTTATACGTTATACGTTACACGTTATACGTTATACGTTATACGATACACGTTATACGTTATACGTTATACGTTATACGTTATACGCTATACGTTATACGCTGTACGTTATACGCTGTACGTTATACGCTGTAAGTTATACGTTGTACGTTATACGTTATACGTTATACGTTATACGTTATACGTTATACGATATACGATATACGTTATACGTTACACGTTGTACGTTGTACGTTATACGTTGTACGTTATACGTTGTACGTTGTACGTTATACGTTGTACGTTATACGTTGTACGTTATACGTTATACGTTATACGTTATACGTTGTACGTTATACGTTATACGTTATACGTTATACGTTATACGTTATACGTTATACGTTATACGTTATACGTTATCCGTTATACGTTATACGTTATACGTTATACGTTATACGTTATACGTTATACGTTATACGGTATACGGTATACGTTATACGTTGTACGTTATACCTTATACGTTATAAGCTGTACGTTATACGCTGTACGTTATACGCTGTACGTTATACGTTGTACGTTATACGTTATACTTTACACGTTATACGTTATACGTTATACGATATACGATATACGTTATACGTTACACGTTGGACGTTGTACGTTATACGTTGTACGTTACACGCTGTACGTTATGAGCTGTACGTTATACGCTGAACGTTATACGTTATATGTTATACGTTACACGTTGTACGTTATACGTTGTACGTTATATGTTGTACGTTATACGTTATACGTTATACGTTATACGTTATACGTTATACGTTATACGGTATACGATATACGTTACACGTTGTACGTTGTACGTTATACGTTGTACGTTATACTTTATACGCTGTACGTTATACGTTATACGTTATATGTTATACGTTATACGTTACACGTTATACGTTATACGTTATACGATACACGTTATACGTTATACGTTATACGTTATACGTTATACGCTATACGTTATACGCTGTACGTTATACGCTGTACGTTATACGCTGTAAGTTATACGTTGTACGTTATACGTTATACGTTATACGTTGTACGTTATACGTTATACGTTATACGTTATACGTTATACGTTATACGTTATACGTTATACGGTATACGATATACGTTATACGTTGTACGTTATACGTTATACGTTATACGTTATACGTTATACGTTATACGTTATACGTTATACGATATTCGTTATACGTTATACGTTATAGGCTGTACGTTATACGCTGTACGTTATACGCTGTACGTTATACGTTATATATTATACGTTACACGTTGTACGTTGTACGTTATACGTTGTACGTTATACGTTGTACGTTATACGTTGTACGTTATACGTTGTACGTTATACGTTGTATGTTATACGTTATACGCTGTACGTTATACGTTATACGTTATACGTTATACGTGATACGTTATACGTTATACGTTATACGTTATACGCTGTACGTTGTACGTTATACGTTATACGTTATACGTTATACGTTATACGTTATACGTTATACGATATTCGTTATACGTTATACGTTATAGGCTGTACGTTATACGCTGTACGTTATACGTTGTACGTTATACTTTATACGCTGTACGTTATACGTTATACGTTATATGTTATACGTTATACGTTATACGTTATACGTTATACGTTATACGATACACGTTATACGTTATACGTTATACGTTATACGTTATACGCTATACGTTATACGTTATACGTTATACGTTATACGTTATACGCTGTACGTTATACGCTGTACGTTATACGCTGTACGTTATACGTTATACGTTATACGTTACACGTTGTACGTTGTACGTTATACGTTGTACGTTATACTTTATACGCTGTACGTTATACGTTATACGTTATATGTTATACGTTATACGTTACACGTTATACGTTATACGTTATACGATACACGTTATACGTTATACGTTATACGTTATACGTTGTACGTTATATGTTGTACGTTATATGTTATACGTTACACGTTGTACGATGTACGTTATACGTTATACGTTATACGTTATACGTTATACGTTATACGTTATACGTTATACGTTATACGTTATACGTTATACGTTATACGTTATACGTTATACGTTATACGTTATACGTTATACGTTATACGTTATACGTTATACGTTATACGTTATACGTTATACGTTATACGGTATACGGTATACGTTATACGTTGTACGTTATACCTTATACGTTATACGCTGTACGTTATACGCTGTACGTTATACGCTGTACGTTATACGTTGTACGTTATACGTTATACTTTACACGTTATACGTTATACGTTATACGTTATACGTTATACGTTATACGTTATACGCTGTACGTTATACGCTGTACGTTATACGCTGTACGTTATACGCTGTACGTTATACGTTGTACGTTATACGTTATACGTTACACGTTGTACGTTGTACGTTATACGTTATACGTTATACGTTACACGTTAAACGTTATACGTTATACGTTATACGTTATACGTTATACGTTATACGCTGTACGTTATAGGCTGTACGTTATACGCTGTACGTTAAACGTTATACGTTACACGTTGTACGTTGTACGTTGTACGTTATACGTTGTACGTTATATGTTATACGCTGTACGTTATACGTTGTACGTTGTACGTTATACGTTATACGTTATACGTTACACGTTATACGTTATACGTTATATGTTATACGTTATACGTTATACGCTATACGTTATACGCTGTACGTTATACGCTGTACGTTATACGCTGTACGTTATACGTTGTACGTTATACGTTATACGTTACACGTTATACGTTATACGTTATACGATATACGATATACGTTATACGTTACACGTTGGACGTTGTACGTTATAAGTTGTACGTTATACGTAGTACGTTGTACGTTATACGTTGTACGTTATACGTTGTACGTTATACGTTATACGTTATACGTTATACGTTATACGTTGTACTTTATATGTTGTACGTTATACGTTATACGATACACGTTATACGTTATACGTTATACGTTATACGTTATACGCTATACGTTATACGCTGTACGTTATACGCTGTACGTTATACGCTGTAAGTTATACGTTGTACGTTATACGTTATACGTTATACGTTGTACGTTATACGTTATACGTTATACGTTATACGTTATACGTTATACGTTATACGTTATACGGTATACGATATACGTTATACGTTGTACGTTATACGTTATACGTTATACGTTATACGTTATACGTTATACGTTATACGTTATACGATATTCGTTATACGTTATACGTTATAGGCTGTACGTTATACGCTGTACGTTATACGCTGTACGTTATACGTTATATATTATACGTTACACGTTGTACGTTGTACGTTATACGTTGTACGTTATACGTTGTACGTTATACGTTGTACGTTATACGTTGTATGTTATACGTTATACGCTGTACGTTATACGTTATACGTTATACGTTATACGTGATACGTTATACGTTATACGTTATACGTTATACGCTGTACGTTGTACGTTATACGTTATACGTTATACGTTATACGTTATACGTTATACGTTATACGATATTCGTTATACGTTATACGTTATAGGCTGTACGTTATACGCTGTACGTTATACGTTGTACGTTATACTTTATACGCTGTACGTTATACGTTATACGTTATATGTTATACGTTATACGTTATACGTTATACGTTATACGTTATACGATACACGTTATACGTTATACGTTATACGTTATACGTTATACGCTATACGTTATACGTTATACGTTATACGTTATACGTTATACGCTGTACGTTATACGCTGTACGTTATACGCTGTACGTTATACGTTATACGTTATACGTTACACGTTGTACGTTGTACGTTATACGTTGTACGTTATACTTTATACGCTGTACGTTATACGTTATACGTTATATGTTATACGTTATACGTTACACGTTATACGTTATACGTTATACGATACACGTTATACGTTATACGTTATACGTTATACGTTGTACGTTATATGTTGTACGTTATATGTTATACGTTACACGTTGTACGATGTACGTTATACGTTATACGTTATACGTTATACGTTATACGTTATACGTTATACGTTATACGTTATACGTTATACGTTATACGTTATACGTTATACGTTATACGTTATACGTTATACGTTATACGTTATACGTTATACGTTATACGTTATACGGTATACGGTATACGTTATACGTTGTACGTTATACCTTATACGTTATACGCTGTACGTTATACGCTGTACGTTATACGCTGTACGTTATACGTTGTACGTTATACGTTATACTTTACACGTTATACGTTATACGTTATACGTTATACGTTATACGTTATACGTTATACGCTGTACGTTATACGCTGTACGTTATACGCTGTACGTTATACGCTGTACGTTATACGTTGTACGTTATACGTTATACGTTACACGTTGTACGTTGTACGTTATACGTTATACGTTATACGTTACACGTTAAACGTTATACGTTATACGTTATACGTTATACGTTATACGTTATACGCTGTACGTTATAGGCTGTACGTTATACGCTGTACGTTAAACGTTATACGTTACACGTTGTACGTTGTACGTTGTACGTTATACGTTGTACGTTATATGTTATACGCTGTACGTTATACGTTGTACGTTGTACGTTATACGTTATACGTTATACGTTACACGTTATACGTTATACGTTATATGTTATACGTTATACGTTATACGCTATACGTTATACGCTGTACGTTATACGCTGTACGTTATACGCTGTACGTTATACGTTGTACGTTATACGTTATACGTTACACGTTATACGTTATACGTTATACGATATACGATATACGTTATACGTTACACGTTGGACGTTGTACGTTATAAGTTGTACGTTATACGTAGTACGTTGTACGTTATACGTTGTACGTTATACGTTGTACGTTATACGTTATACGTTATACGTTATACGTTATACGTTGTACTTTATATGTTGTACGTTATATGTTATACGTTACACGTTGTACGATGTACGTTATACGTTATACGTTATACGTTATACGTTATACGTTATACGTTATACGTTATACGTTATACGTTATACGTTATACGTTATACGTTATACGTTATACGGTATACGGTATACGTTATACGTTGTACGTTATACCTTACACGTTATACGCTGTACGTTATACGCTGTACGTTATACGTTATAAGTTATACGTTACACGTTGTACGTTGTACGTTATACGTTGTACGTTATACGTTATACGGTGTACGTTATACGTTATACGTTGTATGTTATACGTTATACGTTATACGTTCTACGTTATACGTTATACGATACACGTTATACGTTATACGTTATACGTTATACGTTATACGCTGTACGTTATACGCTGTACGTTATACGCTGTACGTTATACGTTGTACGTTATACGTTATACGTTACACGTTGTACGTTGTACGTTATACGTTATACGTTATACGTTACACGTTATACGTTATACGTTATACGTTATACGCTGTACGTTATAGGCTGTACGTTATACGCTGTACGTTATACGCTGTACGTTTTACGTTATACGTTATACGTTACACGTTGTACGTTGTACGTTATACGTTGTACGTTATACTTTATACGCTGTACGTTATACGTTATACGTTATACGTTATATGTTATACGTTATACGTTATACGTTATACGTTATACGATACACGTTATACGTTATACGTTATACGTTATACGTTATACGCTATACGTTATACGTTATACGTTATACGTTATACGCTGTACGTTATACGCTGTACGTTATACGCTGTACGTTATACGTTATACGTTATACGTTACACGTTGTACGTTGTACGTTATACGTTGTACGTTATACTTTATACGCTGTACGTTATACGTTATACGTTATATGTTATACGTTATACGTTACACGTTATACGTTATACGTTATACGATACACGTTATACGTTATACGTTATACGTTATACGTTATACGTTGTACGTTATATGTTGTACGTTATATGTTATACGTTACACGTTGTACGATGTACGTTATACGTTATACGTTATACGTTATACGTTAAACGTTATACGTTATACGTTATACGTTATACGTTATACGTTATACGTTATACGTTATACGTTATACGTTATACGTTATACGTTATACGTTATACGTTATACGTTATACGTTATACGTTATACGTTATACGGTTTACGGTATACGTTATACGTTGTACGTTATACCTTATACGTTATACGCTGTACGTTATACGCTGTACGTTATATGCTGTACGTTATACGTTGTACGTTATACGTTATACTTTACACGTTATACGTTATACGTTATACGATATACGATATACGTTATACGTTACACGTTGGACGTTGTACGCTGTACGTTATACTCTGTACGTTATACGTTAAACGTTATACGTTACACGTTGTACGTTGTACGTTATACGTTGTACGTTATACTTTATACGCTGTACGTTATACGTTATACGTTATATGTTATACGTTATACGTTACACGTTATACGTTATACGTTATACGATACACGTTATACGTTATACGTTATACGTTATACGTTATACGCTATACGTTATACGCTGTACGTTATACGCTGTACGTTATACGCTGTAAGTTATACGTTGTACGTTATACGTTATACGTTATACGTTATACGTTATACGATATACGATATACGTTATACGTTACACGTTGTACGTTGTACGTTATACGTTGTACGTTATACGTTGTACGTTGTACGTTATACGTTGTACGTTATACGTTGTACGTTATACGTTATACGTTATACGTTATACGTTGTACGTTATATGTTGTACGTTATATGTTATACGTTACACGTTGTACGATGTACGTTATACGTTATACGTTATACGTTATACGTTATACGTTATACGTTATACGTTATACGTTATACGTTATACGTTATACGTTATACGTTATACGTTATACGTTATACGTTATACGTTATACGTTATACGTTATACGTTATACGTTATACGTTATACGTTATACGTTATACGGTATACGGTATACGTTATACGTTGTACGTTATACCTTATACGTTATACGCTGTACGTTATACGCTGTACGTTATACGCTGTACGTTATACGTTGTACGTTATACGTTATACTTTACACGTTATACGTTATACGTTATACGATATACGATATACGTTATACGTTACAAGTTGGACGTTGTACGTTATAAGTTGTACGTTATACGTAGTACGTTGTACGTTATACGTTATACGTTGTACGTTATACGCTGTACGTTATACGCTGTACGTTATACGCTGTACGTTATACTCTGTACGTTATACGTTAAACGTTATACGTTACACGTTGTACGTTGTACGTTGTTCGTTATACGTTGTACGTTATACGTTGTACGTTGTACGTTATACGTTACACGTTGTACGTTGTACGTTATACGTTGTACGTTGTACGTTATACGTGGTACGTTATACGTTGTATGTTATACGTTATACGCTGTACGTTATACGTTATACGTTGTACGTTATACGTTATACGTTGTACGCTGTACGTTATACGTTATACGTTACACGTTGTACGTTGTACGTTATACGTTGTACGTTGTACGTTACACGTTGTACGTTGTACGTTATACGTTGTACATTATACGTTGTTCGTTATACGTTATACGCTGTACGTTATACGTTATACGTTACACGTTGTACGTTGTACGTTATACGTTGTACGTTATACGTTGTACGTTATACGTTGTACGTTACACGCTGTACGTTATGAGCTGTACGTTATACGCTGAACGTTATAAGTTATATGTTATACGTTACACGTTGTACGTTGTACGTTATACGTTGTACGTTATACGTTGTACGTTATACGTTATACGTTATACGTTATACGTTATACGTTATACGTTATACGTTATACGTTATACGGTATACGATATACGTTATACGTTGTACGTTATACGTTATACGTTATACGTTATACGTTATACGTTATACGTTATACGATATTCGTTATACGTTATACGTTATAGGCTGTACGTTATACGCTGTACGTTATACGCTGTACGTTATACGTTATATATTATACGTTACACGTTGTACGTAGTACGTTATACGTTGTACGTTATACGTTGTACGTTATACGTTGTACGTTATACGTTGTACGTTATACGTTGTATGTTATACGTTATACGCTGTACGTTATACGTTATACGTTATACGTTATACGTGATACGTTATACGTTATACGTTATACGTTATACGCTGTACGTTGTACGTTATACGTTATACGTTATACGTTATACGTTATACGTTATACGTTATACGTTATACGATATTCGTTATACGTTATACGTTATAGGCTGTACGTTATACGCTGTACGTTATACGCTGTACGTTATACGTTATATATTATACGTTACACGTTGTACGTTGTACGTTATACGTTGTACGTAATACGTTGTACGTTATACGTTGTACGTTATACGTTGTACGTTATACGTTGTATGTTATACGTTATACGCTGTACGTTATACGTTATACGTTATACGTTATACGTGATACGTTATACGTTATACGTTATACGTTACACGTTGTACGTTGTACGTTATACGTTGTACGTTATACTTTATACGCTGTACGTTATACGTTATACGTTATATGTTATACGTTATACGTTACACGTTATACGTTATACGTTATACGATACACGTTATACGTTATACGTTATACGTTATACGTTATACGCTATACGTTATACGCTGTACGTTATACGCTGTACGTTATACGCTGTAAGTTATACGTTGTACGTTATACGTTATACGTTATACGTTATACGTTATACGTTATACGATATACGATATACGTTATACGTTACACGTTGTACGTTGTACGTTATACGTTGTACGTTATACGTTGTACGTTGTACGTTATACGTTGTACGTTATACGTTGTACGTTATACGTTATACGTTATACGTTATACGTTGTACGTTATATGTTGTACGTTATATGTTATACGTTACACGTTGTACGATGTACGTTATACGTTATACGTTATACGTTATACGTTATACGTTATACGTTATACGTTATACGTTATACGTTATACGTTATACGTTATACGTTATACGTTATACGTTATCCGTTATACGTTATACGTTATACGTTATACGTTATACGTTATACGTTATACGGTATACGGTATACGGTATACGTTATACGTTGTACGTTATACCTTATACGTTATAAGCTGTACGTTATACGCTGTACGTTATACGCTGTACGTTATACGTTGTACGTTATACGTTATACTTTACACGTTATACGTTATACGTTATACGATATACGATATACGTTATACGTTACACGTTGGACGTTGTACGTTATACGTTGTACGTTACACGCTGTACGTTATGAGCTGTACGTTATACGCTGAACGTTATACGTTATATGTTATACGTTACACGTTGTACGTTATACGTTGTACGTTATATGTTGTACGTTATACGTTATACGTTATACGTTATACGTTATACGTTATACGGTATACGATATACGTTACACGTTGTACGTTGTACGTTATACGTTGTACGTTATACTTTATACGCTGTACGTTATACGTTATACGTTATATGTTATACGTTATACGTTACACGTTATACGTTATACGTTATACGATACACGTTATACGTTATACGTTATACGTTATACGTTATACGCTATACGTTATACGCTGTACGTTATACGCTGTACGTTATACGCTGTAAGTTATACGTTGTACGTTATACGTTATACGTTATACGTTGTACGTTATACGTTATACGTTATACGTTATACGTTATACGTTATACGTTATACGTTATACGGTATACGATATACGTTATACGTTGTACGTTATACGTTATACGTTATACGTTATACGTTATACGTTATACGTTATACGTTATACGATATTCGTTATACGTTATACGTTATAGGCTGTACGTTATACGCTGTACGTTATACGCTGTACGTTATACGTTATATATTATACGTTACACGTTGTACGTTGTACGTTATACGTTGTACGTTATACGTTGTACGTTATACGTTGTACGTTATACGTTGTACGTTATACGTTGTATGTTATACGTTATACGCTGTACGTTATACGTTATACGTTATACGTTATACGTGATACGTTATACGTTATACGTTATACGTTATACGCTGTACGTTGTACGTTATACGTTATACGTTATACGTTATACGTTATACGTTATACGTTATACGTTATACGATATTCGTTATACGTTATACGTTATAGGCTGTACGTTATACGCTGTACGTTATACGCTGTACGTTATACGTTATATATTATACGTTACACGTTGTACGTTGTACGTTATACGTTGTACGTAATACGTTGTACGTTATACGTTGTACGTTATACGTTGTACGTTATACGTTGTATGTTATACGTTATACGCTGTACGTTATACGTTATACGTTATACGTTATACGTGATACGTTATACGTTATACGTTATACGTTACACGTTGTACGTTGTACGTTATACGTTGTACGTTATACTTTATACGCTGTACGTTATACGTTATACGTTATATGTTATACGTTATACGTTACACGTTATACGTTATACGTTATACGATACACGTTATACGTTATACCTTATACGTTATACGTTATACGCTATACGTTATACGCTGTACGTTATACGCTGTACGTTATACGCTGTAAGTTATACGTTGTACGTTATACGTTATACGTTATACGTTATACGTTATACGTTATACGATATACGATATACGTTATACGTTACACGTTGTACGTTGTACGTTATACGTTGTACGTTATACGTTGTACGTTGTACGTTATACGTTGTACGTTATACGTTGTACGTTATACGTTATACGTTATACGTTATACGTTGTACGTTATATGTTGTACGTTATATGTTATACGTTACACGTTGTACGATGTACGTTATACGTTATACGTTATACGTTATACGTTATACGTTATACGTTATACGTTATACGTTATACGTTATACGTTATACGTTATACGTTATACGTTATCCGTTATACGTTATACGTTATACGTTATACGTTATACGTTATACGTTATACGTTATACGTTATACGGTATACGGTATACGTTATACGTTGTACGTTATACCTTATACGTTATAAGCTGTACGTTATACGCTGTACGTTATACGCTGTACGTTATACGTTGTACGTTATACGTTATACTTTACACGTTATACGTTATACGTTATACGATATACGATATACGTTATACGTTACACGTTGGACGTTGTACGTTATAAGTTGTACGTTATACGTAGTACGTTGTACGTTATACGTTATACGTTGTACGTTATACGCTGTACGTTATACGCTGTACGTTATACGCTGTACGTTATACTCTGTACGTTATACGTTAAACGTTATACGTTACACGTTGTACGTTGTACGTTGTTCGTTATACGTTGTACGTTATACGTTGTACGTTGTACGTTATACGTTATACGTTATACGTGGTACGTTATACGTTGTATGTTATACGTTATACGCTGTACGTTATACGTTATACGTTGTACGTTATACGCTGTACGTTATACGCTGTACGTTATACGCTGTACGTTATACTCTGTACGTTATACGTTAAACGTTATACGTTACACGTTGTACGTTGTACGTTGTTCGTTATACGTTGTACGTTATACGTTGTACGTTGTACGTTATACGTTGTACGTTATACGTTGTACGTTATACGTTGTACGTTATACGTTGTACGTTATACGTTGTACGTTATACGTTGTACGTTATACGTTATACGTGGTACGTTATACGTTGTATGTTATACGTTATACGCTGTACGTTATACGTTATACGTTGTACGTTATACGTTATACGTTGTACGCTGTACGTTATACGTTATACGTTACACGTTGTACGTTGTACGTTATACGTTGTACGTTGTACGTTACACGTTGTACGTTGTACGTTATACGTTGTACATTATACGTTGTTCGTTATACGTTATACGCTGTACGTTATACGTTATACGTTACACGTTGTACGTTGTACGTTATACGTTGTACGTTATACGTTGTACGTTATACGTTGTACGTTACACGCTGTACGTTATGAGCTGAACGTTATACGCTGAACGTTATACGTTATATGTTATACGTTACACGTTGTACGTTGTACGTTATACGTTGTACGTTATATGTTGTACGTTATACGTTATACGTTATACGTTATACGTTATACGTTACACGTTGTACGTTGTACGTTATACGTTGTACGTTATACTTTATACGCTGTACGTTATACGTTATACGTTATATGTTATACGTTATACGTTATACGTTATACGTTATACGTTATACGATACACGTTATACGTTATACGTTATACGTTATACGCTATACGTTATACGCTGTACGTTATACGCTGTACGTTATACGCTGTACGTTATACGTTGTACGTTATACGTTATACGTTATACGTTATACGTTATACGTTATACGTTATACGATATACGATATACGTTATACGTTACACGTTGCACGTTGTACGTTATACGTTGTACGTTATACGTTGTACGTTGTACGTTATACGTTGTACGTTATACGTTGTACGTTATACGTTGTACGTTATACGTTGTACGTTATACGTTATACGTGGTACGTTATACGTTGTATGTTATACGTTATACGCTGTACGTTATACGTTATACGTTGTACGTTATACGTTATACGTTGTACGCTGTACGTTATACGTTATACGTTACACGTTGTACGTTATACGTTGTACGTTATACGTTGTACGTTATACGTTGTACGTTATACGTTGTACGTTATACGTTGTACGTTATACGTTGTACGTTATACGTTATACGTGGTACGTTATACGTTGTATGTTATACGTTATACGCTGTACGTTATACGTTATACGTTGTACGTTATACGTTATACGTTGTACGCTGTACGTTATACGTTATACGTTACACGTTGTACGTTGTACGTTATACGTTGTACGTTATACGTTGTACGTTATACGTTGTACGTTATACGTTGTACGTTATACGTTGTATGTTATACGTTATACGCTGTACGTTATACGTTATACGTTATACGTTATACGTGATACGTTATACGTTATACGTTATACGTTACACGTTGTACGTTGTACGTTATACGTTGTACGTTATACTTTATACGCTGTACGTTATACGTTATACGTTATATGTTATACGTTATACGTTATACGTTATACGTTATACGTTATACGTTATACGATACACGTTATACGTTATACGTTATACGTTATACGTTATACGCTATACGTTATACGCTGTACGTTATACGCTGTACGTTATACGCTGTACGTTATACGCTGTACGTTATACGTTGTACGTTATACGTTATACGTTACACGTTGTACGTTGTACGTTATACGTTATACGTTATACGTTACACGTTAAACGTTATACGTTATACGTTATACGTTATACGTTATACGTTATACGCTGTACGTTATAGGCTGTACGTTATACGCTGTACGTTATACGTTATACGTTACACGTTGTACGTTGTACGTTGTACGTTATACGTTGTACGTTATACGTTATACGCTGTACGTTATACGTTGTACGTTGTACGTTATACGTTATACGTTATACGTTACACGTTATACGTTATACGTTATACGTTATACGTTAAACGTTATACGTTATACGCTGTACGTTATAGGCTGTACGTTATACGCTGTACGTTATACGTTATACGTTACACGTTGTACGTTGTACGTTGTACGTTATACGTTGTACGTTATACGTTATACGCTGTACGTTATACGTTATACGTTATATGTTATACGTTATACGTTATACGTTATACGTTATACGTTACACGTTATACGCTGTACGTTATACGCTGTACGTTATACGCTGTACGTTATACGTTATACGTTATACGTTACACGTTGTACGTTGTACGTTATACGTTGTACGTTATACTTTATACGCTGTACGTTATACGTTATACGTTATATGTTATACGTTATACGTTATACGCTATACGTTATACGCTGTACGTTATACGCTGTACGTTATACGCTGTACGTTATACGTTGTACGTTATACGTTATACGTTACACGTTATACGTTATACGTTATACGATATACGATATACGTTATACGTTACACGTTGGACGTTGTACGTTATAAGTTGTACGTTATACGTAGTACGTTGTACGTTATACGTTGTACATTATACGTTGTACGTTATACGTTATACGTTATACGTTATACGTTATACGTTGTACTTTATATGTTGTACGTTATATGTTATACGTTACACGTTGTACGATGTACGTTATACGTTATACGTTATACGTTATACGTTATACGTTATACGTTATACGTTATACGTTATACGTTATACGTTATACGTTATACGTTATACGGTATACGGTATACGTTATACGTTGTACGTTATACCTTATACGTTATACGCTGTACGTTATACGCTGTACGTTATACGTTATACGTTACACGTTATACGTTATACGTTATACGTTATACGCTGTACGTTATACGCTGTACGTTATACGCTGTACGTTATACGTTATAAGTTATACGTTACACGTTGTACGTTGTACGTTATACGTTGTACGTTATACGTTATACGGTGTACGTTATACGTTATACGTTGTATGTTATACGTTATACGTTATACGTTCTACGTTATACGTTATACGATACACGTTATACGTTATACGTTATACGTTATACGTTATACGTTATACGTTATACGCTGTACGTTATACGCTGTACGTTATACGCTGTACGTTATACGTTGTACGTTATACGTTATACGTTACACGTTGTACGTTGTAGGTTATACGTTATACGTTATACGTTACACGTTATACGTTATACGTTATACGTTATACGCTGTACGTTATAGGCTGTACGTTATACGCTGTACGTTATACGCTGTACGTTATACGTTATACGTTATACGTTACACGTTGTACGTTGTACGTTATACGTTGTACGTTATACTTTATACGCTGTACGTTATACGTTATACGTTATACGTTATATGTTATACGTTATACGTTATACGTTATACGTTATACGTTATACGTTATACGTTATACGTTATACGTTATACGTTATACGTTATACGTTATACGTTATACGTTATACGTTATACGTTATACGTTATACGTTATACGGTATACGGTATACGTTATACGTTGTACGTTATACCTTATACGTTATACGCTGTACGTTATACGCTGTACGTTATACGTTGTACGTTATACGTTATACTTTACACGTTATACGTTATACGTTATACGATATACGATATACGTTATACGTTACACGTTGGACGTTGTACGTTATAAGTTGTACGTTATACGTAGTACGTTGTACGTTATACGTTATACGTTGTACGTTATACGCTGTACGTTATACGCTGTACGTTATACGCTGTACGTTATACTCTGTACGTTATACGTTAAACGTTATACGTTACACGTTGTACGTTGTACGTTATACGTTGTACGTTATACTTTATACGCTGTACGTTATACGTTATACGTTATATGTTATACGTTATACGTTACACGTTATACGTTATACGTTATACGATACACGTTATACGTTATACGTTATACGTTATACGTTATACGCTATACGTTATACGCTGTACGTTATACGCTGTACGTTATACGCTGTAAGTTATACGTTGTACGTTATACGTTATACGTTATACGTTATACGTTATACGTTATACGTTATACGATATACGATATACGTTATACGTTACACGTTGTACGTTGTACGTTATACGTTGTACGTTATACGTTGTACGTTGTACGTTATACGTTGTACGTTATACGTTGTACGTTATACGTTATACGTTATACGTTATACGTTGTACGTTATATGTTGTACGTTATATGTTATACGTTACACGTTGTACGATGTACGTTATACGTTATACGTTATACGTTATACGTTATACGTTATACGTTATACGTTATACGTTATACGTTATACGTTATACGTTATACGTTATACGTTATACGTTATACGTTATACGTTATACGTTATACGTTATACGTTATACGGTATACGGTATACGTTATACGTTGTACGTTATACCTTATACGTTATACGCTGTACGTTATACGCTGTACGTTATACGCTGTACGTTATACGTTATACGTTATACGTTATACGTTATACGCTGTACGTTATACGCTGTACGTTATACGCTGTACGTTATACGTTGTACGTTATACGTTATACGTTACACGTTGTACGTTGTAGGTTATACGTTATACGTTATACGTTACACGTTATACGTTATACGTTATACGTTATACGCTGTACGTTATAGGCTGTACGTTATACGCTGTACGTTATACGCTGTACGTTATACGTTATACGTTATACGTTACACGTTGTACGTTGTACGTTATACGTTGTACGTTATACTTTATACGCTGTACGTTATACGTTATACGTTATACGTTATATGTTATACGTTATACGTTATACGTTATACGTTATACGTTATACGTTATACGTTATACGTTATACGTTATACGTTATACGTTATACGTTATACGTTATACGTTATACGTTATACGTTATACGTTATACGTTATACGGTATACGGTATACGTTATACGTTGTACGTTATACCTTATACGTTATACGCTGTACGTTATACGCTGTACGTTATACGCTGTACGTTATACGTTGTACGTTATACGTTATACTTTACACGTTATACGTTATACGTTATACGATATACGATATACGTTATACGTTACACGTTGGACGTTGTACGTTATAAGTTGTACGTTATACGTAGTACGTTGTACGTTATACGTTATACGTTGTACGTTATACGCTGTACGTTATACGCTGTACGTTATACGCTGTACGTTATACTCTGTACGTTATACGTTAAACGTTATACGTTACACGTTGTACGTTGTACGTTATACGTTGTACGTTATACTTTATACGCTGTACGTTATACGTTATACGTTATATGTTATACGTTATACGTTACACGTTATACGTTATACGTTATACGATACACGTTATACGTTATACGTTATACGTTATACGTTATACGCTATACGTTATACGCTGTACGTTATACGCTGTACGTTATACGCTGTAAGTTATACGTTGTACGTTATACGTTATACGTTATACGTTATACGTTATACGTTATACGTTATACGATATACGATATACGTTATACGTTACACGTTGTACGTTGTACGTTATACGTTGTACGTTATACGTTGTACGTTGTACGTTATACGTTGTACGTTATACGTTGTACGTTATACGTTATACGTTATACGTTATACGTTGTACGTTATATGTTGTACGTTATATGTTATACGTTACACGTTGTACGATGTACGTTATACGTTATACGTTATACGTTATACGTTATACGTTATACGTTATACGTTATACGTTATACGTTATACGTTATACGTTATACGTTATACGTTATACGTTATACGTTATACGTTATACGTTATACGTTATACGTTATACGGTATACGGTATACGTTATACGTTGTACGTTATACCTTATACGTTATACGCTGTACGTTATACGCTGTACGTTATACGCTGTACGTTATACGTTGTACGTTATACGTTATACTTTACACGTTATACGTTATACGTTATACGATATACGATATACGTTATACGTTACACGTTGGACGTTGTACGTTATAAGTTGTACGTTATACGTAGTACGTTGTACGTTATACGTTATACGTTGTACGTTATACGCTGTACGTTATACGCTGTACGTTATACGCTGTACGTTATACTCTGTACGTTATACGTTAAACGTTATACGTTACACGTTGTACGTTGTACGTTGTTCGTTATACGTTGTACGTTATACGTTGTACGTTGTACGTTATACGTTATACGTTATACGTGGTACGTTATACGTTGTATGTTATACGTTATACGCTGTACGTTATACGTTATACGTTGTACGTTATACGCTGTACGTTATACGCTTCACGTTATACGCTGTACGTTATACTCTGTACGTTATACGTTAAACGTTATACGTTACACGTTGTACGTTGTACGTTGTTCGTTATACGTTGTACGTTATACGTTGTACGTTGTACGTTATACGTTGTACGTTATACGTTGTACGTTATACGTTGTACGTTATACGTTGTACGTTATACGTTGTACGTTATACGTTATACGTGGTACGTTATACGTTGTATGTTATACGTTATGCGCTGTACGTTATACGTTATACGTTGTACGTTATACGTTATACGTTGTACGCTGTACGTTATACGTTATACGTTACACGTTGTACGTTGTACGTTAGACGTTGTACGTTGTACGTTACACGTTGTACGTTGTACGTTATACGTTGTACATTATACGTTGTTCGTTATACGTTATACGCTGTACGTTATACGTTATAAGTTACACGTTGTACGTTGTACGTTATACGTTGTACGTTATACGTTGTACGTTATACGTTGTACGTTACACGCTGTACGTTATGAGCTGTACGTTATACGCTGAACGTTATACGTTATATGTTATACGTTACACGTTGTACGTTGTACGTTATACGTTGTACGTTATACGTTGTACGTTATACGTTATACGTTATACGTTATACGTTATACGTTATACGTTATACGGTATACGATATACGTTATACGTTGTACGTTATACGTTATACGTTATACGTTATACGTTATACGTTATACGATATTCGTTATACGTTATACGTTATAGGCTGTACGTTATACGCTGTACGTTATACGCTGTACGTTATACGTTATATATTATACGTTACACGTTGTACGTTGTACGTTATACGTTGTACGTTATACGTTGTACGTTATACGTTGTACGTTATACGTTGTACGTTATACGTTGTATGTTATACGTTATACGCTGTACGTTATACGTTATACGTTATACGTTATACGTGATACGTTATACGTTATACGTTATACGTTATACGCTGTACGTTGTACGTTATACGTTATACGTTATACGTTATACGTTATACGTTATACGTTATACGTTATACGATATTCGTTATACGTTATACGTTATAGGCTGTACGTTATACGCTGTACGTTATACGCTGTACGTTATACGTTATATATTATACGTTACACGTTGTACGTTGTACGTTATACGTTGTACGTAATACGTTGTACGTTATACGTTGTACGTTATACGTTGTACGTTATACGTTGTATGTTATACGTTATACGCTGTACGTTATACGTTATACGTTATACGTTATACGTGATACGTTATACGTTATACGTTATACGTTACACGTTGTACGTTGTACGTTATACGTTGTACGTTATACTTTATCCGCTGTACGTTATACGTTATACGTTATATGTTATACGTTATACGTTACACGTTATACGTTATACGTTATACGATACACGTTATACGTTATACGTTATACGTTATACGTTATACGCTATACGTTATACGCTGTACGTTATACGCTGTACGTTATACGCTGTAAGTTATACGTTGTACGTTATACGTTATACGTTATACGTTATACGTTATACGTTATACGATATACGATATACGTTATACGTTACACGTTGTACGTTGTACGTTATACGTTGTACGTTATACGTTGTACGTTGTACGTTATACGTTGTACGTTATACGTTGTACGTTATACGTTATACGTTATACGTTATACGTTGTACGTTATATGTTGTACGTTATATGTTATACGTTACACGTTGTACGATGTACGTTATACGTTATACGTTATACGTTATACGTTATACGTTATACGTTATACGTTATACGTTATACGTTATACGTTATACGTTATACGTTATACGTTATACGTTATACGTTATCCGTTATACGTTATACGTTATACGTTATACGTTATCCGTTATACGTTATACGGTATACGGTATACGTTATACGTTGTACGTTATACCTTATACGTTATAAGCTGTACGTTATACGCTGTACGTTATACGCTGTACGTTATACGTTGTACGTTATACGTTATACTTTACACGTTATACGTTATACGTTATACGATATACGATATACGTTATACGTTACACGTTGGACGTTGTACGTTATACGTTGTACGTTACACGCTGTACGTTATGAGCTGTACGTTATACGCTGAACGTTATACGTTATATGTTATACGTTACACGTTGTACGTTATACGTTGTACGTTATATGTTGTACGTTATACGTTATACGTTATACGTTATACGTTATACGTTATACGGTATACGATATACGTTACACGTTGTACGTTGTACGTTATACGTTGTACGTTATACTTTATACGCTGTACGTTATACGTTATACGTTATATGTTATACGTTATACGTTACACGTTATACGTTATACGTTATACGATACACGTTATACGTTATACGTTATACGTTATACGCTATACGTTATACGCTGTACGTTATACGCTGTACGTTATACGCTGTAAGTTATACGTTGTACGTTATACGTTATACGTTATACGTTATACGTTATACGTTATACGATATACGATATACGTTATACGTTACACGTTGTACGTTGTACGTTATACGTTATACGTTGTACGTTATACGCTGTACGTTATACGCTGTACGTTATACGCTGTACGTTATACTCTGTACGTTATACGTTAAACGTTATACGTTACACGTTGTACGTTGTACGTTATACGTTGTACGTTATACTTTATACGCTGTACGTTATACGTTATACGTTATATGTTATACGTTATACGTTACACGTTATACGTTATACGTTATACGATACACGTTATACGTTATACGTTATACGTTATACGTTATACGCTATACGTTATACGCTGTACGTTATACGCTGTACGTTATACGCTGTAAGTTATACGTTGTACGTTATACGTTATACGTTATACGTTATACGTTATACGTTATACGATATACGATATACGTTATACGTTACACGTTGTACGTTGTACGTTATACGTTGTACGTTATACGTTGTACGTTGTACGTTATACGTTGTACGTTATACGTTGTACGTTATACGTTATACGTTATACGTTATACGTTATACGTTGTACGTTATATGTTGTACGTTATATGTTATACGTTACACGTTGTACGATGTACGTTATACGTTATACGTTATACGTTATACGTTATACGTTATACGTTATACGTTATACGTTATACGTTATACGTTATACGTTATACGGTATACGGTATACGTTATACGTTGTACGTTATACCTTATACGTTATACGCTGTACGTTATACGCTGTACGTTATACGCTGTACGTTATACGTTGTACGTTATACGTTATACTTTACACGTTATACGTTATACGTTATACGATATACGATATACGTTATACGTTACACGTTGGACGTTGTACGTTATAAGTTGTACGTTATACGTAGTACGTTGTACGTTATACGTTATACGTTGTACGTTATACGCTGTACGTTATACGCTGTACGTTATACGCTGTACGTTATACTCTGTACGTTATACGTTATACTTTACACGTTATACGTTATACGTTATACGATATACGATATACGTTATACGTTACACGTTGGACGTTGTACGTTATAAGTTGTACGTTATACGTAGTACGTTGTACGTTATACGTTATACGTTGTACGTTATACGCTGTACGTTATACGCTGTACGTTATACGCTGTACGTTATACTCTGTACGTTATACGTTAAACGTTATACGTTACACGTTGTACGTTGTACGTTGTTCGTTATACGTTGTACGTTATACGTTGTACGTTGTACGTTATACGTTATACGTTATACGTGGTACGTTATACGTTGTATGTTATACGTTATACGCTGTACGTTATACGTTATACGTTGTACGTTATACGCTGTACGTTATACGCTTCACGTTATACGCTGTACGTTATACTCTGTACGTTATACGTTAAACGTTATACGTTACACGTTGTACGTTGTACGTTGTTCGTTATACGTTGTACGTTATACGTTGTACGTTGTACGTTATACGTTGTACGTTATACGTTGTACGTTATACGTTGTACGTTATACGTTGTACGTTATACGTTGTACGTTATACGTTATACGTGGTACGTTATACGTTGTATGTTATACGTTATGCGCTGTACGTTATACGTTATACGTTGTACGTTATACGTTATACGTTGTACGCTGTACGTTATACGTTATACGTTACACGTTGTACGTTGTACGTTAGACGTTGTACGTTGTACGTTACACGTTGTACGTTGTACGTTATACGTTGTACATTATACGTTGTTCGTTATACGTTATACGCTGTACGTTATACGTTATAAGTTACACGTTGTACGTTGTACGTTATACGTTGTACGTTATACGTTGTACGTTATACGTTGTACGTTACACGCTGTACGTTATGAGCTGTACGTTATACGCTGAACGTTATACGTTATATGTTATACGTTACACGTTGTACGTTGTACGTTATACGTTGTACGTTATACGTTGTACGTTATACGTTATACGTTATACGTTATACGTTATACGTTATACGTTATACGGTATACGATATACGTTATACGTTGTACGTTATACGTTATACGTTATACGTTATACGTTATACGTTATACGATATTCGTTATACGTTATACGTTATAGGCTGTACGTTATACGCTGTACGTTATACGCTGTACGTTATACGTTATATATTATACGTTACACGTTGTACGTTGTACGTTATACGTTGTACGTTATACGTTGTACGTTATACGTTGTACGTTATACGTTGTACGTTATACGTTGTATGTTATACGTTATACGCTGTACGTTATACGTTATACGTTATACGTTATACGTGATACGTTATACGTTATACGTTATACGTTATACGCTGTACGTTGTACGTTATACGTTATACGTTATACGTTATACGTTATACGTTATACGTTATACGTTATACGATATTCGTTATACGTTATACGTTATAGGCTGTACGTTATACGCTGTACGTTATACGCTGTACGTTATACGTTATATATTATACGTTACACGTTGTACGTTGTACGTTATACGTTGTACGTAATACGTTGTACGTTATACGTTGTACGTTATACGTTGTACGTTATACGTTGTATGTTATACGTTATACGCTGTACGTTATACGTTATACGTTATACGTTATACGTGATACGTTATACGTTATACGTTATACGTTACACGTTGTACGTTGTACGTTATACGTTGTACGTTATACTTTATCCGCTGTACGTTATACGTTATACGTTATATGTTATACGTTATACGTTACACGTTATACGTTATACGTTATACGATACACGTTATACGTTATACGTTATACGTTATACGTTATACGCTATACGTTATACGCTGTACGTTATACGCTGTACGTTATACGCTGTAAGTTATACGTTGTACGTTATACGTTATACGTTATACGTTATACGTTATACGTTATACGATATACGATATACGTTATACGTTACACGTTGTACGTTGTACGTTATACGTTGTACGTTATACGTTGTACGTTATACGTTGTACGTTGTACGTTATACGTTGTACGTTATACGTTGTACGTTATACGTTATACGTTATACGTTATACGTTGTACGTTATATGTTGTACGTTATATGTTATACGTTACACGTTGTACGATGTACGTTATACGTTATACGTTATACGTTATACGTTATACGTTATACGTTATACGTTATACGTTATACGTTATACGTTATACGTTATACGTTATACGTTATACGTTATACGTTATCCGTTATACGTTATACGTTATACGTTATACGTTATACGTTATACGTTATACGGTATACGGTATACGTTATACGTTGTACGTTATACCTTATACGTTATAAGCTGTACGTTATACGCTGTACGTTATACGCTGTACGTTATACGTTGTACGTTATACGTTATACTTTACACGTTATACGTTATACGTTATACGATATACGATATACGTTATACGTTACACGTTGGACGTTGTACGTTATACGTTGTACGTTACACGCTGTACGTTATGAGCTGTACGTTATACGCTGAACGTTATACGTTATATGTTATACGTTACACGTTGTACGTTATACGTTGTACGTTATATGTTGTACGTTATACGTTATACGTTATACGTTATACGTTATACGTTATACGGTATACGATATACGTTACACGTTGTACGTTGTACGTTATACGTTGTACGTTATACTTTATACGCTGTACGTTATACGTTATACGTTATATGTTATACGTTATACGTTACACGTTATACGTTATACGTTATACGATACACGTTATACGTTATACGTTATACGTTATACGCTATACGTTATACGCTGTACGTTATACGCTGTACGTTATACGCTGTAAGTTATACGTTGTACGTTATACGTTATACGTTATACGTTATACGTTATACGTTATACGATATACGATATACGTTATACGTTACACGTTGTACGTTGTACGTTATACGTTATACGTTGTACGTTATACGCTGTACGTTATACGCTGTACGTTATACGCTGTACGTTATACTCTGTACGTTATACGTTAAACGTTATACGTTACACGTTGTACGTTGTACGTTATACGTTGTACGTTATACTTTATACGCTGTACGTTATACGTTATACGTTATATGTTATACGTTATACGTTACACGTTATACGTTATACGTTATACGATACACGTTATACGTTATACGTTATACGTTATACGTTATACGCTATACGTTATACGCTGTACGTTATACGCTGTACGTTATACGCTGTAAGTTATACGTTGTACGTTATACGTTATACGTTATACGTTATACGTTATACGTTATACGATATACGATATACGTTATACGTTACACGTTGTACGTTGTACGTTATACGTTGTACGTTATACGTTGTACGTTGTACGTTATACGTTGTACGTTATACGTTGTACGTTATACGTTATACGTTATACGTTATACGTTATACGTTGTACGTTATATGTTGTACGTTATATGTTATACGTTACACGTTGTACGATGTACGTTATACGTTATACGTTATACGTTATACGTTATACGTTATACGTTATACGTTATACGTTATACGTTATACGTTATACGGTATACGGTATACGTTATACGTTGTACGTTATACCTTATACGTTATACGCTGTACGTTATACGCTGTACGTTATACGCTGTACGTTATACGTTGTACGTTATACGTTATACTTTACACGTTATACGTTATACGTTATACGATATACGATATACGTTATACGTTACACGTTGGACGTTGTACGTTATAAGTTGTACGTTATACGTAGTACGTTGTACGTTATACGTTATACGTTGTACGTTATACGCTGTACGTTATACGCTGTACGTTATACGCTGTACGTTATACTCTGTACGTTATACGTTAAACGTTATACGTTACACGTTGTACGTTGTACGTTGTTCGTTATACGTTGTACGTTATACGTTGTACGTTGTACGTTATACGTTATACGTTATACGTGGTACGTTATACGTTGTATGTTATACGTTATACGCTGTACGTTATACGTTATACGTTGTACGTTATACGCTGTACGTTATACGCTGTACGTTATACGCTGTACGTTATACTCTGTACGTTATACGTTAAACGTTATACGTTACACGTTGTAAGTTGTACGTTGTTCGTTATACGTTGTACGTTATACGTTGTACGTTGTACGTTATACGTTGTACGTTATACGTTGTACGTTATACGTTGTACGTTATACGTTGTACGTTATACGTTGTACGTTATACGTTATACGTGGTACGTTATACGTTGTATGTTATACGTTATACGCTGTACGTTATACGTTATACGTTGTACGTTATACGTTATACGTTGTACGCTGTACGTTATACGTTATACGTTACACGTTGTACGTTGTACGTTATATGTTGTACGTTGTACGTTACACGTTGTACGTTGTACGTTATACGTTGTACATTATACGTTGTTCGTTATACGTTATACGCTGTACGTTATACGTTATACGTTACACGTTGTACGTTGTACGTTATACGTTGTACGTTATACGTTGTACGTTATACGTTGTACGTTACACGCTGTACGTTATGAGCTGTACGTTATACGCTGAACGTTATACGTTATATGTTATACGTTACACGTTGTACGTTGTACGTTATACGTTGTACGTTATACGTTGTACGTTATACGTTATACGTTATACGTTATACGTTATACGTTATACGTTATACGTTATACGTTATACGGTATACGATATACGTTATACGTTGTACGTTATACGTTATACGTTATACGTTATACGTTATACGTTATACGTTATACGATATTCGTTATACGTTATACGTTATAGGCTGTACGTTATACGCTGTACGTTATACGCTGTACGTTATACGTTATATATTATACGTTACACGTTGTACGTTGTACGTTATACGTTGTACGTTATACGTTGTACGTTATACGTTGTACGTTATACGTTGTACGTTATACGTTGTATGTTATACGTTATACGCTGTACGTTATACGTTATACGTTATACGTTATACGTGATACGTTATACGTTATACGTTATACGTTATACGCTGTACGTTGTACGTTATACGTTATACGTTATACGTTATACGTTATACGTTATACGTTATACGTTATACGTTATACGATATTCGTTATACGTTATACGTTATAGGCTGTACGTTATACGCTGTACGTTATACGCTGTACGTTATACGTTATATATTATACGTTACACGTTGTACGTTGTACGTTATACGTTGTACGTAATCCGTTGTACGTTATACGTTGTACGTTATACGTTGTACGTTATACGTTGTATGTTATACGTTATACGCTGTACGTTATACGTTATACGTTATACGTTATACGTGATACGTTATACGTTATACGTTATACGTTACACGTTGTACGTTGTACGTTATACGTTGTACGTTATACTTTATACGCTGTACGTTATACGTTATACGTTATATGTTATACGTTATACGTTACACGTTATACGTTATACGTTATACGATACACGTTATACGTTATACGTTATACGTTATACGTTATACGCTATACGTTATACGCTGTACGTTATACGCTGTACGTTATACGCTGTAAGTTATACGTTGTACGTTATACGTTATACGTTATACGTTATACGTTATACGTTATACGATATACGATATACGTTATACGTTACACGTTGTACGTTGTACGTTATACGTTGTACGTTATACGTTGTACGTTGTACGTTATACGTTGTACGTTATACGTTGTACGTTATACGTTATACGTTATACGTTATACGTTGTACGTTATATGTTGTACGTTATATGTTATACGTTACACGTTGTACGATGTACGTTATACGTTATACGTTATACGTTATACGTTATACGTTATACGTTATACGTTATACGTTATACGTTATACGTTATACGTTATACGTTATACGTTATCCGTTATACGTTATACGTTATACGTTATACGTTATACGTTATACGGTATACGGTATACGTTATACGTTGTACGTTATACCTTATACGTTATAAGCTGTACGTTATACGCTGTACGTTATACGCTGTACGTTATACGTTGTACGTTATACGTTATACTTTACACGTTATACGTTATACGTTATACGATATACGATATACGTTATACGTTACACGTTGGACGTTGTACGTTATAAGTTGTACGTTATACGTAGTACGTTGTACGTTATACGTTGTACGTTGTACGTTATACGTTATACGTTATACGTGGTACGTTATACGTTGTATGTTATACGTTATACGCTGTACGTTATACGTTATACGTTGTACGTTATACGCTGTACGTTATACGCTGTACGTTATACGCTGTACGTTATACTCTGTACGTTATACGTTAAACGTTATACGTTACACGTTGTACGTTGTACGTTGTTCGTTATACGTTGTACGTTATACGTTGTACGTTGTACGTTATACGTTGTACGTTATACGTTGTACGTTATACGTTGTACGTTATACGTTGTACGTTATACGTTGTACGTTATACGTTGTACGTTATACGTTATACGTGGTACGTTATACGTTGTATGTTATACGTTATACGCTGTACGTTATACGTTATACGTTGTACGTTATACGTTATACGTTGTACGCTGTACGTTATACGTTATACGTTACACGTTGTACGTTGTACGTTATACGTTGTACGTTGTACGTTACACGTTGTACGTTGTACGTTATACGTTGTACATTATACGTTGTTCGTTATACGTTATACGCTGTACGTTATACGTTATACGTTACACGTTGTACGTTGTACGTTATACGTTGTACGTTATACGTTGTACGTTATACGTTGTACGTTACACGCTGTACGTTATGAGCTGAACGTTATACGCTGAACGTTATACGTTATATGTTATACGTTACACGTTGTACGTTGTACGTTATACGTTGTACGTTATATGTTGTACGTTATACGTTATACGTTATACGTTATACGTTATACGTTATACGATATTCGTTATACGTTATACGTTATAGGCTGTACGTTATACGCTGTACGTTATACGCTGTACGTTATACGTTATATATTATACGTTACACGTTGTACGTTGTACGTTATACGTTGTACGTTATACGTTGTACGTTATACGTTGTACGTTATACGTTGTACGTTATACGTTGTATGTTATACGTTATACGCTGTACGTTATACGTTATACGTTATACGTTATACGTGATACGTTATACGTTATACGTTATACGTTATACGTTATACGCTGTACGTTGTACGTTATACGTTATACGTTATACGTTATACGTTATACGTTATACGTTATACGATATTCGTTATACGTTATACGTTATAGGCTGTACGTTATACGCTGTACGTTATACGCTGTACGTTATACGTTATATATTATACGTTACACGTTGTACGTTGTACGTTATACGTTGTACGTAATACGTTGTACGTTATACGTTGTACGTTATACGTTGTACGTTATACGTTGTATGTTATACGTTATACGCTGTACGTTATACGTTATACGTTATACGTTATACGTGATACGTTATACGTTATACGTTATACGTTACACGTTGTACGTTGTACGTTATACGTTGTACGTTATACTTTATACGCTGTACGTTATACGTTATACGTTATATGTTATACGTTATACGTTACACGTTATACGTTATACGTTATACGATACACGTTATACGTTATACGTTATACGTTATACGTTATACGCTATACGTTATACGCTGTACGTTATACGCTGTACGTTATACGCTGTAAGTTATACGTTGTACGTTATACGTTATACGTTATACGTTATACGTTATACGTTATACGATATACGATATACGTTATACGTTACACGTTGTACGTTGTACGTTATACGTTGTACGTTATACGTTGTACGTTGTACGTTATACGTTGTACGTTATACGTTGTACGTTATACGTTATACGTTATACGTTATACGTTGTACGTTATATGTTGTACGTTATATGTTATACGTTACACGTTGTACGATGTACGTTATACGTTATACGTTATACGTTATACGTTATACGTTATACGTTATACGTTATATGTTATACGTTATACGTTATACGTTATACGTTATACGTTATCCGTTATACGTTATACGTTATACGTTATACGTTATACGTTATACGTTATACGGTATACGGTATACGTTATACGTTGTACGTTATACCTTATACGTTATAAGCTGTACGTTATACGCTGTACGTTATACGCTGTACGTTATACGTTGTACGTTATACGTTATACTTTACACGTTATACGTTATACGTTATACGATATACGATATACGTTATACGTTACACGTTGGACGTTGTACGTTATAAGTTGTACGTTATACGTAGTACGTTGTACGTTATACGTTATACGTTGTACGTTATACGCTGTACGTTATACGCTGTACGTTATACGTTACACGTTGTACGTTGTACGTTATATGTTGTACGTTGTACGTTACACGTTGTACGTTGTACGTTATACGTTGTACATTATACGTTGTTCGTTATACGTTATACGCTGTACGTTATACGTTATACGTTACACGTTGTACGTTGTACGTTATACGTTGTACGTTATACGTTGTACGTTATACGTTGTACGTTACACGCTGTACGTTATGAGCTGTACGTTATACGCTGAACGTTATACGTTATATGTTATACGTTACACGTTGTACGTTGTACGTTATACGTTGTACGTTATACGTTGTACGTTATACGTTATACGTTATACGTTATACGTTATACGTTATACGTTATACGTTATACGGTATACGATATACGTTATAGGTTGTACGTTATACGTTATACGTTATACGTTATACGTTATACGTTATACGTTATACGATATTCGTTATACGTTATACGTTATAGGCTGTACGTTATACGCTGTACGTTATACGCTGTACGTTATACGTTATATATTATACGTTACACGTTGTACGTTGTACGTTATACGTTGTACGTTATACGTTGTACGTTATACGTTGTACGTTATACGTTGTACGTTATACGTTGTATGTTATACGTTATACGCTGTACGTTATACGTTATACGTTATACGTTATAAGTGATACGTTATACGTTATACGTTATACGTTATACGCTGTACGTTGTACGTTATACGTTATACGTTATACGTTATACGTTATACGTTATACGTTATACGTTATACGTTATACGATATTCGTTATACGTTATACGTTATAGGCTGTACGTTATACGCTGTACGTTATACGCTGTACGTTATACGTTATATATTATACGTTACACGTTGTACGTTGTACGTTATACGTTGTACGTAATACGTTGTACGTTATACGTTGTACGTTATACGTTGTACGTTATACGTTGTATGTTATACGTTATACGCTGTACGTTATACGTTATACGTTATACGTTATACGTGATACGTTATACGTTATACGTTATACGTTACACGTTGTACGTTGTACGTTATACGTTGTACGTTATACTTTATACGCTGTACGTTATACGTTATACGTTATATGTTATACGTTATACGTTACACGTTATACGTTATACGTTATACGATACACGTTATACGTTATACGTTATACGTTATACGTTATACGCTATACGTTATACGCTGTACGTTATACGCTGTACGTTATACGCTGTAAGTTATACGTTGTACGTTATACGTTATACGTTATACGTTATACGTTATACGTTATACGATATACGATATACGTTATACGTTACACGTTGTACGTTGTACGTTATACGTTGTACGTTATACGTTGTACGTTGTACGTTATACGTTGTACGTTATACGTTGTACGTTATACGTTATACGTTATACGTTATACGTTGTACGTTATATGTTGTACGTTATATGTTATACGTTACACGTTGTACGATGTACGTTATACGTTATACGTTATACGTTATACGTTATACGTTATACGTTATACGTTATACGTTATACGTTATACGTTATACGTTATACGTTATACGTTATCCGTTATACGTTATACGTTATACGTTATACGTTATACGTTATACGGTATACGGTATACGTTATACGTTGTACGTTATACCTTATACGTTATAAGCTGTACGTTATACGCTGTACGTTATACGCTGTACGTTATACGTTGTACGTTATACGTTATACTTTACACGTTATACGTTATACGTTATACGATATACGATATACGTTATACGTTACACGTTGGACGTTGTACGTTATAAGTTGTACGTTATACGTAGTACGTTGTACGTTATACGTTATACGTTGTACGTTATACGCTGTACGTTATACGCTGTACGTTATACGCTGTACGTTATACTCTGTACGTTATACGTTAAACGTTATACGTTACACGTTGTACGTTGTACGTTGTTCGTTATACGTTGTACGTTATACGTTGTACGTTGTACGTTATACGTTATACGTTATACGTGGTACGTTATACGTTGTATGTTATACGTTATACGCTGTACGTTATACGTTATACGTTGTACGTTATACGCTGTACGTTATACGCTGTACGTTATACGCTGTACGTTATACTCTGTACGTTATACGTTAAACGTTATACGTTACACGTTGTACGTTGTACGTTGTTCGTTATACGTTGTACGTTATACGTTGTACGTTGTACGTTATACGTTGTACGTTATACGTTGTACGTTATACGTTGTACGTTATACGTTGTACGTTATACGTTGTACGTTATACGTTGTACGTTATACGTTATACGTGGTACGTTATACGTTGTATGTTATACGTTATACGCTGTACGTTATACGTTATACGTTGTACGTTATACGTTATACGTTGTACGCTGTACGTTATACGTTATACGTTATATGTTATACGTTATACGTTATACGTTATACGTTATACGTTATCCGTTATACGTTATACGTTATACGTTATACGTTATACGTTATACGTTATACGGTATACGGTATACGTTATACGTTGTACGTTATACCTTATACGTTATAAGCTGTACGTTATACGCTGTACGTTATACGCTGTACGTTATACGTTGTACGTTATACGTTATACTTTACACGTTATACGTTATACGTTATACGATATACGATATACGTTATACGTTACACGTTGGACGTTGTACGTTATAAGTTGTACGTTATACGTAGTACGTTGTACGTTATACGTTATACGTTGTACGTTATACGCTGTACGTTATACGCTGTACGTTATACGTTACACGTTGTACGTTGTACGTTATATGTTGTACGTTGTACGTTACACGTTGTACGTTGTACGTTATACGTTGTACATTATACGTTGTTCGTTATACGTTATACGCTGTACGTTATACGTTATACGTTACACGTTGTACGTTGTACGTTATACGTTGTACGTTATACGTTGTACGTTATACGTTGTACGTTACACGCTGTACGTTATGAGCTGTACGTTATACGCTGAACGTTATACGTTATATGTTATACGTTACACGTTGTACGTTGTACGTTATACGTTGTACGTTATACGTTGTACGTTATACGTTATACGTTATACGTTATACGTTATACGTTATACGTTATACGTTATACGGTATACGATATACGTTATAGGTTGTACGTTATACGTTATACGTTATACGTTATACGTTATACGTTATACGTTATACGATATTCGTTATACGTTATACGTTATAGGCTGTACGTTATACGCTGTACGTTATACGCTGTACGTTATACGTTATATATTATACGTTACACGTTGTACGTTGTACGTTATACGTTGTACGTTATACGTTGTACGTTATACGTTGTACGTTATACGTTGTACGTTATACGTTGTATGTTATACGTTATACGCTGTACGTTATACGTTATACGTTATACGTTATAAGTGATACGTTATACGTTATACGTTATACGTTATACGCTGTACGTTGTACGTTATACGTTATACGTTATACGTTATACGTTATACGTTATACGTTATACGTTATACGTTATACGATATTCGTTATACGTTATACGTTATAGGCTGTACGTTATACGCTGTACGTTATACGCTGTACGTTATACGTTATATATTATACGTTACACGTTGTACGTTGTACGTTATACGTTGTACGTAATACGTTGTACGTTATACGTTGTACGTTATACGTTGTACGTTATACGTTGTATGTTATACGTTATACGCTGTACGTTATACGTTATACGTTATACGTTATACGTGATACGTTATACGTTATACGTTATACGTTACACGTTGTACGTTGTACGTTATACGTTGTACGTTATACTTTATACGCTGTACGTTATACGTTATACGTTATATGTTATACGTTATACGTTACACGTTATACGTTATACGTTATACGATACACGTTATACGTTATACGTTATACGTTATACGTTATACGCTATACGTTATACGCTGTACGTTATACGCTGTACGTTATACGCTGTAAGTTATACGTTGTACGTTATACGTTATACGTTATACGTTATACGTTATACGTTATACGATATACGATATACGTTATACGTTACACGTTGTACGTTGTACGTTATACGTTGTACGTTATACGTTGTACGTTGTACGTTATACGTTGTACGTTATACGTTGTACGTTATACGTTATACGTTATACGTTATACGTTGTACGTTATATGTTGTACGTTATATGTTATACGTTACACGTTGTACGATGTACGTTATACGTTATACGTTATACGTTATACGTTATACGTTATACGTTATACGTTATACGTTATACGTTATACGTTATACGTTATACGTTATACGTTATCCGTTATACGTTATACGTTATACGTTATACGTTATACGTTATACGGTATACGGTATACGTTATACGTTGTACGTTATACCTTATACGTTATAAGCTGTACGTTATACGCTGTACGTTATACGCTGTACGTTATACGTTGTACGTTATACGTTATACTTTACACGTTATACGTTATACGTTATACGATATACGATATACGTTATACGTTACACGTTGGACGTTGTACGTTATAAGTTGTACGTTATACGTAGTACGTTGTACGTTATACGTTATACGTTGTACGTTATACGCTGTACGTTATACGCTGTACGTTATACGCTGTACGTTATACTCTGTACGTTATACGTTAAACGTTATACGTTACACGTTGTACGTTGTACGTTGTTCGTTATACGTTGTACGTTATACGTTGTACGTTGTACGTTATACGTTATACGTTATACGTGGTACGTTATACGTTGTATGTTATACGTTATACGCTGTACGTTATACGTTATACGTTGTACGTTATACGCTGTACGTTATACGCTGTACGTTATACGCTGTACGTTATACTCTGTACGTTATACGTTAAACGTTATACGTTACACGTTGTACGTTGTACGTTGTTCGTTATACGTTGTACGTTATACGTTGTACGTTGTACGTTATACGTTGTACGTTATACGTTGTACGTTATACGTTGTACGTTATACGTTGTACGTTATACGTTGTACGTTATACGTTGTACGTTATACGTTATACGTGGTACGTTATACGTTGTATGTTATACGTTATACGCTGTACGTTATACGTTATACGTTGTACGTTATACGTTATACGTTGTACGCTGTACGTTATACGTTATACGTTACACGTTGTACGTTGTACGTTATACGTTGTACGTTGTACGTTACACGTTGTACGTTGTACGTTATACGTTGTACATTATACGTTGTTCGTTATACGTTATACGCTGTACGTTATACGTTATACGTTACACGTTGTACGTTGTACGTTATACGTTGTACGTTATACGTTGTACGTTATACGTTGTACGTTACACGCTGTACGTTATGAGCTGAACGTTATACGCTGAACGTTATACGTTATATGTTATACGTTACACGTTGTACGTTGTACGTTATACGTTGTACGTTATATGTTGTACGTTATACGTTATACGTTATACGTTATACGTTATACGTTATACGTTATACGGTATACGATATACGTTATACGTTGTACGTTATACGTTATACGTTATACGTTATACGTTATACGTTATACGTTATACGATATTCGTTATACGTTATACGTTATAGGCTGTACGTTATACGCTGTACGTTATACGCTGTACGTTATACGTTATATATTATACGTTACACGTTGTACGTTGTACGTTATACGTTGTACGTTATACGTTGTACGTTATACGTTGTACGTTATACGTTGTACGTTATACGTTGTATGTTATACGTTATACGCTGTACGTTATACGTTATACGTTATACGTTATACGTGATACGTTATACGTTATACGTTATACGTTATACGTTATACGCTGTACGTTGTACGTTATACGTTATACGTTATACGTTATACGTTATACGTTATACGTTATGCGATATTCGTTATACGTTATACGTTATAGGCTGTACGTTATACGCTGTACGTTATACGCTGTACGTTATACGTTATATATTATACGTTACACGTTGTACGTTGTACGTTATACGTTGTACGTAATACGTTGTACGTTATACGTTGTACGTTATACGTTGTACGTTATACGTTGTATGTTATACGTTATACGCTGTACGTTATACGTTATACGTTATACGTTATACGTGATACGTTATACGTTATACGTTATACGTTACACGTTGTACGTTGTACGTTATACGTTGTACGTTATACTTTATACGTTGTACGTTATACGTTATACGTTATATGTTATACGTTATACGTTACACGTTATACGTTATACGTTATACGATACACGTTATACGTTATACGTTATACGTTATACGTTATACGCTATACGTTATACGCTGTACGTTATACGCTGTACGTTATACGCTGTAAGTTATACGTTGTACGTTATACGTTATACGTTATACGTTATACGTTATACGTTATACGATATACGATATACGTTATACGTTACACGTTGTACGTTGTACGTTATACGTTGTACGTTATACGTTGTACGTTGTACGTTATACGTTGTACGTTATACGTTGTACGTTATACGTTATACGTTATACGTTATACGTTGTACGTTATATGTTGTACGTTATATGTTATACGTTACACGTTGTACGATGTACGTTATACGTTATACGTTATACGTTATACGTTATACGTTATACGTTATACGTTATATGTTATACGTTATACGTTATACGTTATACGTTATACGTTATCCGTTATACGTTATACGTTATACGTTATACGTTATACGTTATACGTTATACGGTATACGGTATACGTTATACGTTGTACGTTATACCTTATACGTTATAAGCTGTACGTTATACGCTGTACGTTATACGCTGTACGTTATACGTTGTACGTTATACGTTATACTTTACACGTTATACGTTATACGTTATACGATATACGATATACGTTATACGTTACACGTTGGACGTTGTACGTTATAAGTTGTACGTTATACGTAGTACGTTGTACGTTATACGTTATACGTTGTACGTTATACGCTGTACGTTATACGCTGTACGTTATACGCTGTACGTTATACTCTGTACGTTATACGTTAAACGTTATACGTTACACGTTGTACGTTGTACGTTGTTCGTTATACGTTGTACGTTATACGTTGTACGTTGTACGTTATACGTTATACGTTATACGTGGTACGTTATACGTTGTATGTTATACGTTATACGCTGTACGTTATACGTTATACGTTGTACGTTATACGCTGTACGTTATACGCTGTACGTTATACGCTGTACGTTATACTCTGTACGTTATACGTTAAACGTTATACGTTACACGTTGTACGTTGTACGTTGTTCGTTATACGTTGTACGTTATACGTTGTACGTTGTACGTTATACGTTGTACGTTATACGTTGTACGTTATACGTTGTACGTTATACGTTGTACGTTATACGTTGTACGTTATACGTTGTACGTTATACGTTATACGTGGTACGTTATACGTTGTATGTTATACGTTATACGCTGTACGTTATACGTTATACGTTGTACGTTATACGTTATACGTTGTACGCTGTACGTTATACGTTATACGTTACACGTTGTACGTTGTACGTTATACGTTGTACGTTGTACGTTACACGTTGTACGTTGTACGTTATACGTTGTACATTATACGTTGTTCGTTATACGTTATACGCTGTACGTTATACGTTATACGTTACACGTTGTACGTTGTACGTTATACGTTGTACGTTATACGTTGTACGTTATACGTTGTACGTTACACGCTGTACGTTATGAGCTGAACGTTATACGCTGAACGTTATACGTTATATGTTATACGTTACACGTTGTACGTTGTACGTTATACGTTGTACGTTATATGTTGTACGTTATACGTTATACGTTATACGTTATACGTTATACGTTATACGTTATACGGTATACGATATACGTTATACGTTGTACGTTATACGTTATACGTTATACGTTATACGTTATACGTTATACGATATTCGTTATACGTTTTACGTTATAGGCTGTACGTTATACGCTGTACGTTATACGCTGTACGTTATACGTTATATATTATACGTTACACGTTGTACGTTGTACGTTATACGTTGTACGTTATACGTTGTACGTTATACGTTGTACGTTATACGTTGTACGTTATACGTTGTATGTTATACGTTATACGCTGTACGTTATACGTTATACGTTATACGTTATACGTGATACGTTATACGTTATACGTTATACGTTATACGCTGTACGTTATACGTTATACGTTATACGTTATACGTTATACGTTATACGTTATACGTTATACGTTATACGATATTCGTTATACGTTATACGTTATAGGCTGTACGTTATACGCTGTACGTTATACGCTGTACGTTATACGTTATATATTATACGTTACACGTTGTACGTTGTACGTTATACGTTGTACGTAATACGTTGTACGTTATACGTTGTACGTTATACGTTGTACGTTATACGTTGTATGTTATACGTTATACGCTGTACGTTATACGTTATACGTTATACGTTATACGTGATACGTTATACGTTATACGTTATACGTTACACGTTGTACGTTGTACGTTATACGTTGTACGTTATACTTTATACGCTGTACGTTATACGTTATACGTTATACGTTATATGTTATACGTTATACGTTATACGTTATACGTTATACGTTATACGATACACGTTATACGTTATACGTTATACGTTATACGCTATACGTTATACGCTGTACGTTATACGCTGTACGTTATACGCTGTACGTTATACGTTGTACGTTATACGTTATACGTTATACGTTATACGTTATACGTTATACGTTATACGATATACGATATACGTTATACGTTACACGTTGCACGTTGTACGTTATACGTTGTACGTTATACGTTGTACGTTGTACGTTATACGTAGTACGTTATACGTTGTACGTTATACGTTGTACGTTATACGTTATACGTTGTAAGTTATATGTTGTACGTTATATGTTATGCGTTACACGTTGTACGATGTACGTTATACGTTATACGTTATACGTTATACGTTATACGTTATACGTTATACGTTATACGTTATACGTTATACGTTATACGTTATACGTTATACGTTATACGTTACACGTTATACGTTATACGTTTTACGTTATACGTTATACGGTATACGGTATACGTTATACGTTGTACGTTATACCTTATACGTTATACGCTGTACGTTATACGTTGTACGTTATACGTTGTACGTTATACGTTGTACGTTATACGTTATACGTGGTACGTTATACGTTGTATGTTATACGTTATACGCTGTACGTTATACGTTATACGTTGTACGTTATACGTTATACGTTGTACGCTGTACGTTATACGTTATACGTTACACGTTGTACGTTGTACGTTATACGTTGTACGTTATACGTTGTACGTTATACGTTGTACGTTATACGTTGTACGTTATACGTTGTATGTTATACGTTATACGCTGTACGTTATACGTTATACGTTATACGTTATACGTGATACGTTATACGTTATACGTTATACGTTACACGTTGTACGTTGTACGTTATACGTTGTACGTTATACTTTATACGCTGTACGTTATACGTTATACGTTATATGTTATACGTTATACGTTATACGTTATACGTTATACGTTATACGTTATACGATACACGTTATACGTTATACGTTATACGTTATACGTTATACGCTATACGTTATACGCTGTACGTTATACGCTGTACGTTATACGCTGTACGTTATACGCTGTACGTTATACGTTGTACGTTATACGTTATACGTTACACGTTGTACGTTGTACGTTATACGTTATACGTTATACGTTACACGTTAAACGTTATACGTTATACGTTATACGTTATACGTTATACGTTATACGCTGTACGTTATAGGCTGTACGTTATACGCTGTACGTTATACGTTATACGTTACACGTTGTACGTTGTACGTTGTACGTTATACGTTGTACGTTATACGTTATACGCTGTACGTTATACGTTGTACGTTGTACGTTATACGTTATACGTTATACGTTACACGTTATACGTTATACGTTATACGTTATACGTTATACGTTATACGTTATACGCTGTACGTTATAGGCTGTACGTTATACGCTGTACGTTATACGTTATACGTTACACGTTGTACGTTGTACGTTGTACGTTATACGTTGTACGTTATACGTTATACGCTGTACGTTATACGTTATACGTTATATGTTATACGTTATACGTTATACGTTATACGTTATACGTTACACGTTATACGCTGTACGTTATACGCTGTACGTTATAAGCTGTACGTTATACGTTATACGTTATACGTTACACGTTGTACGTTGTACGTTATACGTTGTACGTTATACTTTATACGCTGTACGTTATACGTTATACGTTATATGTTATACGTTATACGTTATACGTTATACGTTATACGTTATACGATACACGTTATACGTTATACGTTATACGTTTTACGTTATACGTTATACGCTATACGTTATACGCTGTACGTTATACGCTGTACGTTATACGCTGTACGTTATACGTTGTACGTTATACGTTATACGTTACACGTTATACGTTATACGTTATACGATATACGATATACGTTATACGTTACACGTTGGACGTTGTACGTTATAAGTTGTACGTTATACGTAGTACGTTGTACGTTATACGTTGTACGTTATACGTTGTACGTTATACGTTATACGTTATACGTTATACGTTATACGTTATACGTTGTACTTTATATGTTGTACGTTATATGTTATACGTTACACGTTGTACGATGTACGTTATACGTTATACGTTATACGTTATACGTTATACGTTATACGTTATACGTTATACGTTATACGTTATACGTTATACGTTATACGTTATACGGTATACGGTATACGTTATACGTTGTACGTTATACCTTATACGTTATACGCTGTACGTTATACGCTGTACGTTATACGTTATACGTTACACGTTATACGTTATACGTTATACGTTATACGCTGTACGTTATACGCTGTACGTTATACGCTGTACGTTATACGTTATAAGTTATACGTTACACGTTGTACGTTGTACGTTATACGTTGTACGTTATACGTTATACGGTGTACGTTATACGTTATACGTTGTATGTTATACGTTATACGTTATACGTTCTACGTTATACGTTATACGATACACGTTATACGTTATACGTTATACGTTATACGTTATACGTTATACGTTATACGCTGTACGTTATACGCTGTACGTTATACGCTGTACGTTATACGTTGTACGTTATACGTTATACGTTACACGTTGTACGTTGTAGGTTATACGTTATACGTTATACGTTACACGTTATACGTTATACGTTATACGTTATACGCTGTACGTTATAGGCTGTACGTTATACGCTGTACGTTATACGCTGTACGTTATACGTTATACGTTATACGTTACACGTTGTACGTTGTACGTTATACGTTGTACGTTATACTTTATACGCTGTACGTTATACGTTATACGTTATACGTTATATGTTATACGTTATACGTTATACGTTATACGTTATACGTTATACGTTATACGTTATACGTTATACGTTATACGTTATACGTTATACGTTATACGTTATACGTTATACGTTATACGGTATACGGTATACGTTATACGTTGTACGTTATACCTTATACGTTATACGCTGTACGTTATACGCTGTACGTTATACGCTGTACGTTATACGTTGTACGTTATACGTTATACTTTACACGTTATACGTTATACGTTATACGATATACGATATACGTTATATGTTACACGTTGGACGTTGTACGTTATAAGTTGTACGTTATACGTAGTACGTTGTACGTTATACGTTATACGTTGTACGTTATACGCTGTACGTTATACGCTGTACGTTATACGCTGTACGTTATACTCTGTACGTTATACGTTAAACGTTATACGTTACACGTTGTACGTTGTACGTTATACGTTGTACGTTATACTTTATACGCTGTACGTTATACGTTATACGTTATATGTTATACGTTATACGTTACACGTTATACGTTATACGTTATACGATACACGTTATACGTTATACGTTATACGTTATACGTTATACGCTATACGTTATACGCTGTACGTTATACGCTGTACGTTATACGCTGTAAGTTATACGTTGTACGTTATACGTTATACGTTATACGTTATACGTTATACGTTATACGATATACGATATACGTTATACGTTACACGTTGTACGTTGTACGTTATACGTTGTACGTTATACGTTGTACGTTGTACGTTATACGTTGTACGTTATACGTTGTACGTTATACGTTATACGTTATACGTTATACGTTGTACGTTATATGTTGTACGTTATATGTTATACGTTACACGTTGTACGATGTACGTTATACGTTATACGTTATACGTTATACGTTATACGTTATACGTTATACGTTATACGTTATACGTTATACGTTATACGTTATACGTTATACGTTATACGTTATACGTTATACGTTATACGTTATACGTTATACGTTATACGTTATACGTTATACGTTATACGTTATACGGTATACGGTATACGTTATACGTTGTACGTTATACCTGATACGTTATACGCTGTACGTTATACGCTGTACGTTATACGCTGTACGTTATACGTTGTACGTTATACGTTATACTTTACACGTTATACGTTATACGTTATACGATATACGATATACGTTATACGTTACACGTTGGACGTTGTACGTTATAAGTTGTACGTTATACGTAGTACGTTGTACGTTATACGTTATACGTTGTACGTTATACGCTGTACGTTATACGCTGTACGTTATACGCTGTACGTTATACTCTGTACGTTATACGTTAAACGTTATACGTTACACGTTGTACGTTGTACGTTGTTCGTTATACGTTGTACGTTATACGTTGTACGTTGTACGTTATACGTTATACGTTATACGTGGTACGTTATACGTTGTATGTTATACGTTATACGCTGTACGTTATACGTTATACGTTGTACGTTATACGCTGTACGTTATACGCTTCACGTTATACGCTGTACGTTATACTCTGTACGTTATACGTTAAACGTTATACGTTACACGTTGTACGTTGTACGTTGTTCGTTATACGTTGTACGTTATACGTTGTACGTTGTACGTTATACGTTGTACGTTATACGTTGTACGTTATACGTTGTACGTTATACGTTGTACGTTATACGTTGTACGTTATACGTTATACGTGGTACGTTATACGTTGTATGTTATACCTTATACGCTGTACGTTATACGTTATACGTTGTACGTTATACGTTATACGTTGTACGCTGTACGTTATACGTTATACGTTACACGTTGTACGTTGTACGTTATACGTTGTACGTTGTACGTTACACGTTGTACGTTGTACGTTATACGTTGTACATTATACGTTGTTCGTTATACGTTATACGCTGTACGTTATACGTTATACGTTACACGTTGTACGTTGTACGTTATACGCTGTACGTTATACTCTGTACGTTATACGTTAAACGTTATACGTTACACGTTGTACGTTGTACGTTGTTCGTTATACGTTGTACGTTATACGTTGTACGTTGTACGTTATACGTTGTACGTTATACGTTGTACGTTATACGTTGTACGTTATACGTTGTACGTTATACGTTGTACGTTATACGTTATACGTGGTACGTTATACGTTATACGTTGTACTTTATATGTTGTACGTTATATGTTATACGTTACACGTTGTACGATGTACGTTATACGTTATACGTTATACGTTATACGTTATACGTTATACGTTATACGTTATACGTTATACGTTATACGTTATACGTTATACGGTATGCGGTATACGTTATACGTTGTACGTTATACCTTATACGTTATACGCTGTACGTTATACGCTGTACGTTATACGTTATACGTTACACGTTATACGTTATACGTTATACGTTATACGCTGTACGTTATACGCTGTACGTTATACGCTGTACGTTATACGTTATAAGTTATACGTTACACGTTGTACGTTGTACGTTATACGTTGTACGTTATACGTTATACGGTGTACGTTATACGTTATACGTTGTATGTTATACGTTATACGTTATACGTTCTACGTTATACGTTATACGATACACGTTATACGTTATACGTTATACGTTATACGTTATACGTTATACGTTATACGCTGTACGTTATACGCTGTACGTTATACGCTGTACGTTATACGTTGTACGTTATACGTTATACGTTACACGTTGTACGTTGTAGGTTATACGTTATACGTTATACGTTACACGTTATACGTTATACGTTATACGTTATACGCTGTACGTTATAGGCTGTACGTTATACGCTGTACGTTATACGCTGTACGTTATACGTTATACGTTATACGTTACACGTTGTACGTTGTACGTTATACGTTGTACGTTATACTTTATACGCTGTACGTTATACGTTATACGTTATACGTTATATGTTATACGTTATACGTTATACGTTATACGTTATACGTTATACGTTATACGTTATACGTTATACGTTATACGTTATACGTTATACGTTATACGTTATACGTTATACGTTATACGTTATACGGTATACGGTATACGTTATACGTTGTACGTTATACCTTATACGTTATACGCTGTACGTTATACGCTGTACGTTATACGCTGTACGTTATACGTTGTACGTTATACGTTATACTTTACACGTTATACGTTATACGTTATACGATATACGATATACGTTATACGTTACACGTTGGACGTTGTACGTTATAAGTTGTACGTTATACGTAGTACGTTGTACGTTATACGTTATACGTTGTACGTTATACGCTGTACGTTATACGCTGTACGTTATACGCTGTACGTTATACTCTGTACGTTATACGTTAAACGTTATACGTTACACGTTGTACGTTGTACGTTATACGTTGTACGTTATACTTTATACGCTGTACGTTATACGTTATACGTTATATGTTATACGTTATACGTTACACGTTATACGTTATACGTTATACGATACACGTTATACGTTATACGTTATACGTTATACGTTATACGCTATACGTTATACGCTGTACGTTATACGCTGTACGTTATACGCTGTAAGTTATACGTTGTACGTTATACGTTATACGTTATACGTTATACGTTATACGTTATACGTTATACGATATACGATATACGTTATACGTTACACGTTGTACGTTGTACGTTATACGTTGTACGTTATACGTTGTACGTTGTACGTTATACGTTGTACGTTATACGTTGTACGTTATACGTTATACGTTATACGTTATACGTTGTACGTTATATGTTGTACGTTATACGTTGTACGTTGTACGTTATACGTTGTACGTTATACGTTGTACGTTATACGTTGTACGTTATACGTTGTACGTTATACGTTGTACGTTATACGTTGTACGTTATACGTTATACGTGGTACGTTATACGTTGTATGTTATACGTTATACGCTGTACGTTATACGTTATACGTTGTACGTTATACGTTATACGTTGTACGCTGTACGTTATACGTTATACGTTACACGTTGTACGTTGTACGTTATACGTTGTACGTTATACGTTGTACGTTATACGTTGTACGTTATACGTTGTACGTTATACGTTGTATGTTATACGTTATACGCTGTACGTTATACGTTATACGTTATACGTTATACGTGATACGTTATACGTTATACGTTATACGTTACACGTTGTACGTTGTACGTTATACGTTGTACGTTATACTTTATACGCTGTACGTTATACGTTATACGTTACATGTTATACGTTATACGTTATACGTTATACGTTATACGTTATACGTTATACGATACACGTTATACGTTATACGTTATACGTTATACGTTATACGCTATACGTTATACGCTGTACGTTATACGCTGTACGTTATACGCTGTACGTTATACGTTGTACGTTATACGTTATACGTTATACGTTATACGTTATACGTTATACGTTATACGATATACGATATACGTTATACGTTACACGTTGTACGTTGTACGTTATACGTTGTACGTTATACGTTGTACGTTGTACGTTATACGTTGTACGTTATACGTTGTACGTTATACGTTGTACGTTATACGTTATACGTTGTAAGTTATATGTTGTACGTTATATGTTATACGTTACACGTTGTACGATGTACGTTATACGTTATACGTTATACGTTATACGTTATACGTTATACGTTATACGTTATACGTTACACGTTATACGTTATACGTTATACGTTATACGTTATACGGTATACGGTATACGTTATACGTTGTACGTTATACCTTATACGTTATACGCTGTACGTTATACGCTGTACGTTATACGCTGTACGTTATACGTTGTACGTTATACGTTATACTTTACACGTTATACGTTATACGTTATACGATATACGATATACGTTATACGTTACACGTTGGACGTTATACGTTGTACGTTATACGTTATACGTTGTAAGTTATATGTTGTACGTTATATGTTATACGTTACACGTTGTACGATGTACGTTATACGTTATACGTTATACGTTATACGTTATACGTTATACGTTATACGTTATACGTTATACGTTACACGTTATACGTTATACGTTATACGTTATACGTTATACGGTATACGGTATACGTTATACGTTGTACGTTATACCTTATACGTTATACGCTGTACGTTATACGCTGTACGTTATACGCTGTACGTTATACGTTGTACGTTATACGTTATACTTTACACGTTATACGTTATACGTTATACGATATACGATATACGTTATACGTTACACGTTGGACGTTGTACGTTGTACGTTATACGTTGTACGTTGTACGTTATACGTTGTACGTTATACGTTGTACGTTATACGTTGTACGTTATACGTTGTACGTTATACGTTGTACGTTATATGTTGTACGTTATACGTTGTACGTTATACGTTGTACGTTATACGTTGTACGTTATACGTTATACGTGGTACGTTATACGTTGTATGTTATACGTTATACGCTGTACGTTATACGTTATACGTTGTACGTTATACGTTATACGTTGTACGCTGTACGTTATACGTTATACGTTACACGTTGTACGTTGTACGTTATACGTTGTACGTTGTACGTTACACGTTGTACGTTGTACGTTATACGTTGTACATTATACGTTGTTCGTTATACGTTATACGCTGTACGTTATACGTTATACGTTACACGTTGTACGTTGTACGTTATACGTTGTACGTTATACGTTGTACGTTATACGTTGTACGTTATACGTTGTACGTTATACGTTATACGTTGTAAGTTATATGTTGTACGTTATATGTTATACGTTACACGTTGTACGATGTACGTTATACGTTATACGTTATACGTTATACGTTATACGTTATACGTTATACGTTATACGTTATACGTTACACGTTATACGTTATACGTTATACGTTATACGTTATACGGTATACGGTATACGTTATACGTTGTACGTTATACCTTATACGTTATACGCTGTACGTTATACGCTGTACGTTATACGCTGTACGTTATACGTTGTACGTTATACGTTATACTTTACACGTTATACGTTATACGTTATACGATATACGATATACGTTATACGTTACACGTTGGACGTTGTACGTTGTACGTTATACGTTGTACGTTGTACGTTATACGTTGTACGTTATACGTTGTACGTTATACGTTGTACGTTATACGTTGTACGTTATACGTTGTACGTTATATGTTGTACGTTATACGTTGTACGTTATACGTTGTACGTTATACGTTGTACGTTATACGTTATACGTGGTACGTTATACGTTGTATGTTATACGTTATACGCTGTACGTTATACGTTATACGTTGTACGTTATACGTTATACGTTGTACGCTGTACGTTATACGTTATACGTTACACGTTGTACGTTGTACGTTATACGTTGTACGTTGTACGTTACACGTTGTACGTTGTACGTTATACGTTGTACATTATACGTTGTTCGTTATACGTTATACGCTGTACGTTATACGTTATACGTTACACGTTGTACGTTGTACGTTATACGTTGTACGTTATACGTTGTACGTTATACGTTGTACGTTATACGTTGTACGTTATACGTTGTACGTTATACGTTGTACGTTATACGTTATACTTTAAACGTTATACGTTATACGTTATACGATATACGATATACGTTATACGTTACACGTTGGACGTTGTACGTTGTACGTTATACGTTGTACGTTATACGTTGTACGTTATACGTTGTACGTTATACGTTGTACGTTATACGTTGTACGTTATACGTTGTACGTTATACGTTACACGTTGTACGATGTACGTTATACGTTATACGTTATACGTTATACGTTATACGTTATACGTTATACGTTATACGTTATACGTTATACGTTATACGTTATACGTTATACGTTATACGGTATACGGTTTACGTTATACGTTGTACGTTATACCTTATACGTTATACGCTGTACGTTATACGCTGTACGTTATACGCTGTACGTTATACGTTGTACGTTATACGTTATACTTTACACGTTATACGTTATACGTTATACGATATACGATATACGTTATACGTTACACGTTGGACGTTGTACGTTGTACGTTATACGTTGTACGTTGTACGTTATACGTTGTACGTTATACGTTGTACGTTATACGTTGTACGTTATACGTTGTACGTTATACGTTGTACGTTATACGTTGTACGTTATACGTTATACGTGGTACGTTATACGTTGTATGTTATACGTTATACGCTGTACGTTATACGTTATACGTTGTACGTTATACGTTATACGTTGTACGCTGTACGTTATACGTTATACGTTACACGTTGTACGTTGTACGTTATACGTTGTACGTTGTACGTTACACGTTGTACGTTGTACGTTATACGTTGTACATTATACGTTGTTCGTTATACGTTATACGCTGTACGTTATACGTTATACGTTACACGTTGTACGTTGTACGTTATACGTTGTACGTTATACGTTGTACGTTATACGTTGTACGTTATAGGCTGTACGTTATGAGCTGTACGTTATACGCTGTACGTTATACGTTATATGTTATACGTTACACGTTGTACGTTGTACGTTATACGTTGTACGTTATACGTTGTACGTTATACGTTATACGTTATACGTTATACGTTATACGTTATACGTTATACGTAGTACGTTGTACGTTATACGTTGTACGTTATACGTTGTACGTTATACGTTATACGTTATACGTTATACGTTATACGTTATACGTTGTACGTTATACGCTGTACGTTATACGCTGTACGTTATACGCTGTACGTTATACTCTGTACGTTATACGTTAAACGTTATACGTTACACGTTGTACGTTGTTCGTTATACATTGTACGTTATACGTTGTACGTTGTACGTTATACGTTGTACGTTATACGTTGTACGTTATACGTTGTACGTTATACGTTGTACGTTATACGTTGTACGTTATACGTTGTACGTTATACGTTATACGTGGTACGTTATACGTTATACGTTATACGTTATACGTTATACGTTATACGTAGTACGTTGTACGTTATACGTTGTACGTTATACGTTGTACGTTACACGTTATACGTTATACGTTATACGTTATACGTTATACGTTGTACGTTATACGCTGTACGTTATACGCTGAACGTTATACGCTGTACGTTATACTCTGTACGTTATACGTTAAACGTTATACGTTACACGTTGTACGTTGTTCGTTATACATTGTACGTTATACGTTGTACGTTGTACGTTATACGTTGTACGTTATACGTTGTACGTTATACGTTGTACGTTATACGTTGTACGTTATACGTTATACGTGGTACGTTATACGTTGTATGTTATACGTTATACGCTGTACGTTATACGTTATACGTTGTACGTTATACGTTATACGTTGTACGCTGTACGTTATACGTTATACGTTACACGTTGTACGTTGTACGTTATACGTTGTACGTTGTACGTTACACGTTGTACGTTGTACGTTATACGTTGTACATTATACGTTGTTCGTTATACGTTATACGCTGTACGTTATACGTTATACGTTACACGTTGTACGTTGTACGTTATACGTTGTACGTTATACGTTGTACGTTATACGTTGTACGTTATACGTTGTACGTTATACGTTATACGTTGTAAGTTATATGTTGTACGTTATATGTTATACGTTACACGTTGTACGATGTACGTTATACGTTATACGTTATACGTTATACGTTATACGTTATACGTTATACGTTATACGTTATACGTTACACGTTATACGTTATACGTTATACGTTATACGTTATACGGTATACGGTATACGTTATACGTTGTACGTTATACCTTATACGTTATACGCTGTACGTTATACGCTGTACGTTATACGCTGTACGTTATACGTTGTACGTTATACGTTATACTTTACACGTTATACGTTATACGTTATACGATATACGATATACGTTATACGTTACACGTTGGACGTTGTACGTTGTACGTTATACGTTGTACGTTGTACGTTATACGTTGTACGTTATACGTTGTACGTTATACGTTGTACGTTATACGTTGTACGTTATACGTTGTACGTTATATGTTGTACGTTATACGTTGTACGTTATACGTTGTACGTTATACGTTGTACGTTATACGTTATACGTGGTACGTTATACGTTGTATGTTATACGTTATACGCTGTACGTTATACGTTATACGTTGTACGTTATACGTTATACGTTGTACGCTGTACGTTATACGTTATACGTTACACGTTGTACGTTGTACGTTATACGTTGTACGTTGTACGTTACACGTTGTACGTTGTACGTTATACGTTGTACATTATACGTTGTTCGTTATACGTTATACGCTGTACGTTATACGTTATACGTTACACGTTGTACGTTGTACGTTATACGTTGTACGTTATACGTTGTACGTTATACGTTGTACGTTATACGTTGTACGTTATACGTTATACGTTGTAAGTTATATGTTGTACGTTATATGTTATACGTTACACGTTGTACGATGTACGTTATACGTTATACGTTATACGTTATACGTTATACGTTATACGTTATACGTTATACGTTATACGTTATACGTTATACGTTATACGTTATACGTTATACGTTATACGTTATACGGTATACGGTTTACGTTATACGTTGTACGTTATACCTTATACGTTATACGCTGTACGTTATACGCTGTACGTTATACGCTGTACGTTATACGTTACACGTTGTACGTTGTACGTTATACGTTGTACGTTATACGTTGTACGTTACACGTTGTACGTTGTACGTTATACGTTGTACATTATACGTTGTTCGTTATACGTTATACGCTGTACGTTATACGTTATACGTTACACGTTGTACGTTGTACGTTATACGTTGTACGTTATACGTTGTACGTTATACGTTGTACGTTATACGTTGTACGTTATACGTTGTACGTTATACGTTGTACGTTATACGTTATACTTTAAACGTTATACGTTATACGTTATACGATATACGATATACGTTATACGTTACACGTTGGACGTTGTACGTTGTACGTTATACGTTGTACGTTATACGTTGTACGTTATACGTTGTACGTTATACGTTGTACGTTATACGTTGTACGTTATACGTTGTACGTTATACGTTACACGTTGTACGATGTACGTTATACGTTATACGTTATACGTTATACGTTATACGTTATACGTTATACGTTATACGTTATACGTTATACGTTATACGTTATACGTTATACGTTATACGTTATACGGTATACGGTTTACGTTATACGTTGTACGTTATACCTTATACGTTATACGCTGTACGTTATACGCTGTACGTTATACGCTGTACGTTATACGTTGTACGTTATACGTTATACTTTACACGTTATACGTTATACGTTATACGATATACGATATACGTTATACGTTACACGTTGGACGTTGTACGTTGTACGTTATACGTTGTACGTTGTACGTTATACGTTGTACGTTGTACGTTATACGTTGTACGTTATACGTTGTACGTTATACGTTGTACGTTATACGTTGTACGTTATACGTTGTACGTTATACGTTGTACGTTATACGTTATACGTGGTACGTTATACGTTGTATGTTATACGTTATACGCTGTACGTTATACGTTATACGTTGTACGTTATACGTTATACGTTGTACGCTGTACGTTATACGTTATACGTTACACGTTGTACGTTGTACGTTATACGTTGTACGTTGTACGTTACACGTTGTACGTTGTACGTTATACGTTGTACATTATACGTTGTTCGTTATACGTTATACGCTGTACGTTATACGTTATACGTTACACGTTGTACGTTGTACGTTATACGTTGTACGTTATACGTTGTACGTTATACGTTGTACGTTATAGGCTGTACGTTATGAGCTGTACGTTATACGCTGTACGTTATACGTTATATGTTATACGTTACACGTTGTACGTTGTACGTTATACGTTGTACGTTATACGTTGTACGTTATACGTTATACGTTATACGTTATACGTTATACGTTATACGTAGTACGTTGTACGTTATACGTTGTACGTTATACGTTGTACGTTATACGTTATACGTTATACGTTATACGTTATACGTTATACGTTGTACGTTATACGCTGTACGTTATACGCTGTACGTTATACGCTGTACGTTATACTCTGTACGTTATACGTTAAACGTTATACGTTACACGTTGTACGTTGTTCGTTATACATTGTACGTTATACGTTGTACGTTGTACGTTATACGCTGTACGTTATACGCTGTACGTTATACGCTGTACGTTATACGTTGTACGTTATACGTTATACTTTACACGTTATACGTTATACGTTATACGATATACGATATACGTTATACGTTACACGTTGGACGTTGTACGTTGTACGTTATACGTTGTACGTTGTACGTTATACGTTGTACGTTATACGTTGTACGTTATACGTTGTACGTTATACGTTGTACGTTATACGTTGTACGTTATATGTTGTACGTTATACGTTGTACGTTATACGTTGTACGTTATACGTTGTACGTTATACGTTATACGTGGTACGTTATACGTTGTATGTTATACGTTATACGCTGTACGTTATACGTTATACGTTGTACGTTATACGTTATACGTTGTACGCTGTACGTTATACGTTATACGTTACACGTTGTACGTTGTACGTTATACGTTGTACGTTGTACGTTACACGTTGTACGTTGTACGTTATACGTTGTACATTATACGTTGTTCGTTATACGTTATACGCTGTACGTTATACGTTATACGTTACACGTTGTACGTTGTACGTTATACGTTGTACGTTATACGTTGTACGTTATACGTTGTACGTTATACGTTGTACGTTATACGTTATACGTTGTAAGTTATATGTTGTACGTTATATGTTATACGTTACACGTTGTACGATGTACGTTATACGTTATACGTTATACGTTATACGTTATACGTTATACGTTATACGTTATACGTTATACGTTATACGTTATACGTTATACGTTATACGTTATACGTTATACGTTATACGGTATACGGTTTACGTTATACGTTGTACGTTATACCTTATACGTTATACGCTGTACGTTATACGCTGTACGTTATACGCTGTACGTTATACGTTACACGTTGTACGTTGTACGTTATACGTTGTACGTTATACGTTGTACGTTATACGTTGTACGTTACACGTTGTACGTTGTACGTTATACGTTGTACATTATACGTTGTTCGTTATACGTTATACGCTGTACGTTATACGTTATACGTTACACGTTGTACGTTGTACGTTATACGTTGTACGTTATACGTTGTACGTTATACGTTGTACGTTATACGTTGTACGTTATACGTTGTACGTTATACGTTGTACGTTATACGTTATACTTTAAACGTTATACGTTATACGTTATACGATATACGATATACGTTATACGTTACACGTTGGACGTTGTACGTTGTACGTTATACGTTGTACGTTATACGTTGTACGTTATACGTTGTACGTTATACGTTGTACGTTATACGTTGTACGTTATACGTTGTACGTTATACGTTACACGTTGTACGATGTACGTTATACGTTATACGTTATACGTTATACGTTATACGTTATACGTTATACGTTATACGTTATACGTTATACGTTATACGTTATACGTTATACGTTATACGTTATACGTTATACGGTATACGGTTTACGTTATACGTTGTACGTTATACCTTATACGTTATACGCTGTACGTTATACGCTGTACGTTATACGCTGTACGTTATACGTTGTACGTTATACGTTATACTTTACACGTTATACGTTATACGTTATACGATATACGATATACGTTATACGTTACACGTTGGACGTTGTACGTTGTACGTTATACGTTGTACGTTGTACGTTATACGTTGTACGTTATACGTTGTACGTTATACGTTGTACGTTATACGTTGTACGTTATACGTTGTACGTTATACGTTGTACGTTATACGTTATACGTGGTACGTTATACGTTGTATGTTATACGTTATACGCTGTACGTTATACGTTATACGTTGTACGTTATACGTTATACGTTGTACGCTGTACGTTATACGTTATACGTTACACGTTGTACGTTGTACGTTATACGTTGTACGTTGTACGTTACACGTTGTACGTTGTACGTTATACGTTGTACATTATACGTTGTTCGTTATACGTTATACGCTGTACGTTATACGTTATACGTTACACGTTGTACGTTGTACGTTATACGTTGTACGTTATACGTTGTACGTTATACGTTGTACGTTATAGGCTGTACGTTATGAGCTGTACGTTATACGCTGTACGTTATACGTTATATGTTATACGTTACACGTTGTACGTTGTACGTTATACGTTGTACGTTATACGTTGTACGTTATACGTTATACGTTATACGTTATACGTTATACGTTATACGTAGTACGTTGTACGTTATACGTTGTACGTTATACGTTGTACGTTATACGTTATACGTTATACGTTATACGTTATACGTTATACGTTGTACGTTATACGCTGTACGTTATACGCTGTACGTTATACGCTGTACGTTATACTCTGTACGTTATACGTTAAACGTTATACGTTACACGTTGTACGTTGTTCGTTATACATTGTACGTTATACGTTGTACGTTGTACGTTATACGTTGTACGTTATACGTTGTACGTTATACGTTGTACGTTATACGTTGTACGTTATACGTTGTACGTTATACGTTGTACGTTATACGTTATACGTGGTACGTTATACGCTGTACGTTATACGCTGTACGTTATACGCTGTACGTTATACTCTGTACGTTATACGTTAAACGTTATACGTTACACGTTGTACGTTGTTCGTTATACATTGTACGTTATACGTTGTACGTTGTACGTTATACGTTGTACGTTATACGTTGTACGTTATACGTTGTACGTTATACGTTGTACGTTATACGTTATACGTGGTACGTTATACGTTGTATGTTATACGTTATACGCTGTACGTTATACGTTATACGTTGTACGTTATACGTTATACGTTGTACGCTGTACGTTATACGTTATACGTTACACGTTGTACGTTGTACGTTATACGTTGTACGTTGTACGTTACACGTTGTACGTTGTACGTTATACGTTGTACATTATACGTTGTTCGTTATACGTTATACGCTGTACGTTATACGTTATACGTTACACGTTGTACGTTGTACGTTATACGTTGTACGTTATACGTTGTACGTTATACGTTGTACGTTATACGTTGTACGTTGTACGTTATACGTTGTACGTTATACGTTGTACGTTATACGTTATACGTTGTACGTTATACGTTATACGTGGTACGTTATACGTTGTATGTTATACGTTATACGCTGTACGTTATACGTTATACGTTGTACGTTATACGTTATACGTTGTACGCTGTACGTTATACGTTATACGTTACACGTTGTACGTTGTACGTTATACGTTGTACGTTGTACGTTACACGTTGTACGTTGTACGTTATACGTTGTACATTATACGTTGTTCGTTATACGTTATACGCTGTACGTTATACGTTATACGTTACACGTTGTACGTTGTACGTTATACGTTGTACGTTATACGTTGTACGTTATACGTTGTACGTTATACGTTGTACGTTATACGTTATACGTTGTAAGTTATATGTTGTACGTTATATGTTATACGTTACACGTTGTACGATGTACGTTATACGTTATACGTTATACGTTATACGTTATACGTTATACGTTATACGTTATACGTTATACGTTATACGTTACACGTTATACGTTATACGTTATACGTTATACGTTATACGGTATACGGTATACGTTATACGTTGTACGTTATACCTTATACGTTATACGCTGTACGTTATACGCTGTACGTTATACGCTGTACGTTATACGTTGTACGTTATACGTTATACTTTACACGTTATACGTTATACGTTATACGATATACGATATACGTTATACGTTACACGTTGGACGTTGTACGTTGTACGTTATACGTTGTACGTTGTACGTTATACGTTGTACGTTATACGTTGTACGTTATACGTTGTACGTTATACGTTGTACGTTATACGTTGTACGTTATATGTTGTACGTTATACGTTGTACGTTATACGTTGTACGTTATACGTTGTACGTTATACGTTATACGTGGTACGTTATACGTTGTATGTTATACGTTATACGCTGTACGTTATACGTTATACGTTGTACGTTATACGTTATACGTTGTACGCTGTACGTTATACGTTATACGTTACACGTTGTACGTTGTACGTTATACGTTATACGTTATACGTTATACGTTATACGTTATACGTTATACGTTATACGTTATACGTTATACGTTATACGGTATACGGTTTACGTTATACGTTGTACGTTATACCTTATACGTTATACGCTGTACGTTATACGCTGTACGTTATACGCTGTACGTTATACGTTACACGTTGTACGTTGTACGTTATACGTTGTACGTTATACGTTGTACGTTACACGTTGTACGTTGTACGTTATACGTTGTACATTATACGTTGTTCGTTATACGTTATACGCTGTACGTTATACGTTATACGTTACACGTTGTACGTTGTACGTTATACGTTGTACGTTATACGTTGTACGTTATACGTTGTACGTTATACGTTGTACGTTATACGTTGTACGTTATACGTTGTACGTTATACGTTATACTTTAAACGTTATACGTTATACGTTATACGATATACGATATACGTTATACGTTACACGTTGGACGTTGTACGTTGTACGTTATACGTTGTACGTTATACGTTGTACGTTATACGTTGTACGTTATACGTTGTACGTTATACGTTGTACGTTATACGTTGTACGTTATACGTTACACGTTGTACGATGTACGTTATACGTTATACGTTATACGTTATACGTTATACGTTATACGTTATACGTTATACGTTATACGTTATACGTTATACGTTATACGTTATACGTTATACGTTATACGGTATACGGTTTACGTTATACGTTGTACGTTATACCTTATACGTTATACGCTGTACGTTATACGCTGTACGTTATACGCTGTACGTTATACGTTGTACGTTATACGTTATACTTTACACGTTATACGTTATACGTTATACGATATACGATATACGTTATACGTTACACGTTGGACGTTGTACGTTGTACGTTATACGTAGTACGTTGTACGTTATACGTTGTACGTTATACGTTGTACGTTATACGTTGTACGCTGTACGTTGTACGTTATACGTTGTACGTTATACGTTGTACGTTATACGTTATACGTGGTACGTTATACGTTGTATGTTATACGTTATACGCTGTACGTTATACGTTATACGTTGTACGTTATACGTTATACGTTGTACGCTGTACGTTATACGTTATACGTTACACGTTGTACGTTGTACGTTATACGTTGTACGTTGTACGTTACACGTTGTACGTTGTACGTTATACGTTGTACATTATACGTTGTTCGTTATACGTTATACGCTGTACGTTATACGTTATACGTTACACGTTGTACGTTGTACGTTATACGTTGTACGTTATACGTTGTACGTTATACGTTGTACGTTATAGGCTGTACGTTATGAGCTGTACGTTATACGCTGTACGTTATACGTTATATGTTATACGTTACACGTTGTACGTTGTACGTTATACGTTGTACGTTATACGTTGTACGTTATACGTTATACGTTATACGTTATACGTTATACGTTATACGTTGTACGTTGTACGTTATACGTTGTACGTTATACGTTGTACGTTATACGTTATACGTTATACGTTATACGTTATACGTTATACGTTGTACGTTATACGCTGTACGTTATACGCTGTACGTTATACGCTGTACGTTATACTCTGTACGTTATACGTTAAACGTTATACGTTACACGTTGTACGTTGTTCGTTATACATTGTACGTTATACGTTGTACGTTGTACGTTATACGCTGTACGTTATACGCTGTACGTTATACGCTGTACGTTATACGTTGTACGTTATACGTTATACTTTACACGTTATACGTTATACGTTATACGATATACGATATACGTTATACGTTACACGTTGGACGTTGTACGTTGTACGTTATACGTTGTACGTTGTACGTTATACGTTGTACGTTATACGTTGTACGTTATACGTTGTACGTTATACGTTGTACGTTATACGTTGTACGTTATATGTTGTACGTTATACGTTGTACGTTATACGTTGTACGTTATACGTTGTACGTTATACGTTATACGTGGTACGTTATACGTTGTATGTTATACGTTATACGCTGTACGTTATACGTTATACGTTGTACGTTATACGTTATACGTTGTACGCTGTACGTTATACGTTATACGTTACACGTTGTACGTTGTACGTTATACGTTGTACGTTGTACGTTACACGTTGTACGTTGTACGTTATACGTTGTACATTATACGTTGTTCGTTATACGTTATACGCTGTACGTTATACGTTATACGTTACACGTTGTACGTTGTACGTTATACGTTGTACGTTATACGTTGTACGTTATACGTTGTACGTTATACGTTGTACGTTATACGTTATACGTTGTAAGTTATATGTTGTACGTTATATGTTATACGTTACACGTTGTACGATGTACGTTATACGTTATACGTTATACGTTATACGTTATACGTTATACGTTATACGTTATACGTTATACGTTATACGTTATACGTTATACGTTATACGTTATACGTTATACGTTATACGTTATACGGTATACGGTTTACGTTATACGTTGTACGTTATACCTTATACGTTATACGCTGTACGTTATACGCTGTACGTTATACGCTGTACGTTATACGTTACACGTTGTACGTTGTACGTTATACGTTGTACGTTATACGTTGTACGTTATACGTTGTACGTTACACGTTGTACGTTGTACGTTATACGTTGTACATTATACGTTGTTCGTTATACGTTATACGCTGTACGTTATACGTTATACGTTACACGTTGTACGTTGTACGTTATACGTTGTACGTTATACGTTGTACGTTATACGTTGTACGTTATACGTTGTACGTTATACGTTGTACGTTATACGTTGTACGTTATACGTTATACTTTAAACGTTATACGTTATACGTTATACGATATACGATATACGTTATACGTTACACGTTGGACGTTGTACGTTGTACGTTATACGTTGTACGTTATACGTTATACGTTATACGTTATACGTTATACGTTGTACGTTATACGTTGTACGTTATACGTTGTACGTTATACGTTACACGTTGTACGATGTACGTTATACGTTATACGTTATACGTTATACGTTATACGTTATACGTTATACGTTATACGTTATACGTTATACGTTATACGTTATACGTTATACGTTATACGTTATACGGTATACGGTTTACGTTATACGTTGTACGTTATACCTTATACGTTATACGCTGTACGTTATACGCTGTACGTTATACGCTGTACGTTATACGTTGTACGTTATACGTTATACTTTACACGTTATACGTTATACGTTATACGATATACGATATACGTTATACGTTACACGTTGGACGTTGTACGTTGTACGTTATACGTTGTACGTTGTACGTTATACGTTGTACGTTATACGTTGTACGTTATACGTTGTACGTTATACGTTGTACGTTATACGTTGTACGTTATACGTTGTACGTTATACGTTATACGTGGTACGTTATACGTTGTATGTTATACGTTATACGCTGTACGTTATACGTTATACGTTGTACGTTATACGTTATACGTTGTACGCTGTACGTTATACGTTATACGTTACACGTTGTACGTTGTACGTTATACGTTGTACGTTGTACGTTACACGTTGTACGTTGTACGTTATACGTTGTACATTATACGTTGTTCGTTATACGTTATACGCTGTACGTTATACGTTATACGTTACACGTTGTACGTTGTACGTTATACGTTGTACGTTATACGTTGTACGTTATACGTTGTACGTTATAGGCTGTACGTTATGAGCTGTACGTTATACGCTGTACGTTATACGTTATATGTTATACGTTACACGTTGTACGTTGTACGTTATACGTTGTACGTTATACGTTGTACGTTATACGTTATACGTTATACGTTATACGTTATACGTTATACGTAGTACGTTGTACGTTATACGTTGTACGTTATACGTTGTACGTTATACGTTATACGTTATACGTTATACGTTATACGTTATACGTTGTACGTTATACGCTGTACGTTATACGCTGTACGTTATACGCTGTACGTTATACTCTGTACGTTATACGTTAAACGTTATACGTTACACGTTGTACGTTGTTCGTTATACATTGTACGTTATACGTTGTACGTTGTACGTTATACGTTGTACGTTATACGTTGTACGTTATACGTTGTACGTTATACGTTGTACGTTATACGTTGTACGTTATACGTTGTACGTTATACGTTATACGTGGTACGTTATACGCTGTACGTTATACGCTGTACGTTATACGCTGTACGTTATACTCTGTACGTTATACGTTAAACGTTATACGTTACACGTTGTACGTTGTTCGTTATACATTGTACGTTATACGTTGTACGTTGTACGTTATACGTTGTACGTTATACGTTGTACGTTATACGTTGTACGTTATACGTTGTACGTTATACGTTATACGTGGTACGTTATACGTTGTATGTTATACGTTATACGCTGTACGTTATACGTTATACGTTGTACGTTATACGTTATACGTTGTACGCTGTACGTTATACGTTATACGTTACACGTTGTACGTTGTACGTTATACGTTGTACGTTGTACGTTACACGTTGTACGTTGTACGTTATACGTTGTACATTATACGTTGTTCGTTATACGTTATACGCTGTACGTTATACGTTATACGTTACACGTTGTACGTTGTACGTTATACGTTGTACGTTATACGTTGTACGTTATACGTTGTACGTTATACGTTGTACGTTGTACGTTATACGTTGTACGTTATACGTTGTACGTTATACGTTATACGTTGTACGTTATACGTTATACGTGGTACGTTATACGTTGTATGTTATACGTTATACGCTGTACGTTATACGTTATACGTTGTACGTTATACGTTATACGTTGTACGCTGTACGTTATACGTTATACGTTACACGTTGTACGTTGTACGTTATACGTTGTACGTTGTACGTTACACGTTGTACGTTGTACGTTATACGTTGTACATTATACGTTGTTCGTTATACGTTATACGCTGTACGTTATACGTTATACGTTACACGTTGTACGTTGTACGTTATACGTTGTACGTTATACGTTGTACGTTATACGTTGTACGTTATACGTTGTACGTTATACGTTATACGTTGTAAGTTATATGTTGTACGTTATATGTTATACGTTACACGTTGTACGATGTACGTTATACGTTATACGTTATACGTTATACGTTATACGTTATACGTTATACGTTATACGTTATACGTTACACGTTATACGTTATACGTTATACGTTATACGTTATACGGTATACGGTATACGTTATACGTTGTACGTTATACCTTATACGTTATACGCTGTACGTTATACGCTGTACGTTATACGCTGTACGTTATACGTTGTACGTTATACGTTATACTTTACACGTTATACGTTATACGTTATACGATATACGATATACGTTATACGTTACACGTTGGACGTTGTACGTTGTACGTTATACGTTGTACGTTGTACGTTATACGTTGTACGTTATACGTTGTACGTTATACGTTGTACGTTATACGTTGTACGTTATACGTTGTACGTTATATGTTGTACGTTATACGTTGTACGTTATACGTTGTACGTTATACGTTGTACGTTATACGTTATACGTGGTACGTTATACGTTGTATGTTATACGTTATACGCTGTACGTTATACGTTATACGTTGTACGTTATACGTTATACGTTGTACGCTGTACGTTATACGTTATACGTTACACGTTGTACGTTGTACGTTATACGTTGTACGTTGTACGTTACACGTTGTACGTTGTACGTTATACGTTGTACATTATACGTTGTTCGTTATACGTTATACGCTGTACGTTTTACGTTATACGTTACACGTTGTACGTTGTACGTTATACGTTGTACGTTATACGTTGTACGTTATACGTTGTACGTTATACGTTGTACGTTATACGTTATACGTTGTAAGTTATATGTTGTACGTTATATGTTATACGTTACACGTTGTACGATGTACGTTATACGTTATACGTTATACGTTATACGTTATACGTTATACGTTATACGTTATACGTTATACGTTATACGTTATACGTTATACGTTATACGTTATACGTTATACGTTATACGGTATACGGTTTACGTTATACGTTGTACGTTATACCTTATACGTTATACGCTGTACGTTATACGCTGTACGTTATACGCTGTACGTTATACGTTGTACGTTATACGTTATACTTTACACGTTATACGTTATACGTTATACGATATACGATATACGTTATACGTTACACGTTGGACGTTGTACGTTGTACGTTATACGTTGTACGTTGTACGTTATACGTTGTACGTTATACGTTGTACGTTATACGTTGTACGTTATACGTTGTACGTTATACGTTGTACGTTATACGTTGTACGTTATACGTTATACGTTGTACGTTATACGTTGTATGTTATACGTTATACGCTGTACGTTATACGTTATACGTTGTACGTTATACGTTATACGTTGTACGCTGTACGTTATACGTTATACGTTACACGTTGTACGTTGTACGTTATACGTTGTACGTTGTACGTTACACGTTGTACGTTGTACGTTATACGTTGTACATTATACGTTGTTCGTTATACGTTATACGCTGTACGTTATACGTTATACGTTACACGTTGTACGTTGTACGTTATACGTTGTACGTTATACGTTGTACGTTATACGTTGTACGTTATAGGCTGTACGTTATGAGCTGTACGTTATACGCTGTACGTTATACGTTATATGTTATACGTTACACGTTGTACGTTGTACGTTATACGTTGTACGTTATACGTTGTACGTTATACGTTATACGTTATACGTTATACGTTATACGTTATACGTAGTACGTTGTACGTTATACGTTGTACGTTATACGTTGTACGTTATACGTTATACGTTATACGTTATACGTTATACGTTATACGTTGTACGTTATACGCTGTACGTTATACGCTGTACGTTATACGCTGTACGTTATACTCTGTACGTTATACGTTAAACGTTATACGTTACACGTTGTACGTTGTTCGTTATACATTGTACGTTATACGTTGTACGTTGTACGTTATACGTTGTACGTTATACGTTGTACGTTATACGTTGTACGTTATACGTTGTACGTTATACGTTGTACGTTATACGTTGTACGTTATACGTTGTACGTTATACGTTATACGTGGTACGTTATACGTTGTATGTTATACGTTATACGCTGTACGTTATACGTTATACGTTGTATGTTATACGTTATACGCTGTACGTTATACGTTATACGTTATACGTTATACGTTATACGTTATACGTTATACGTGATACGTTGTACGTTATACGTTGTACGTTATACGTTATACGTTATACGTTATACGTTATACGTTGTACGTTATACGCTGTACGTTATACGCTGTACGTTATACGCTGTACGTTATACTCTGTACGTTATACGTTAAACGTTATACGTTACACGTTGTACGTTGTTCGTTATACATTGTACGTTATACGTTGTACGTTGTACGTTATACGTTGTACGTTATACGTTGTACGTTATACGTTGTACGTTATACGTTGTACGTTATACGTTGTACGTTATACGTTGTACGTTATACGTTATACGTGGTACGTTATACGTTGTATGTTATACGTTATACGCTGTACGTTATACGTTATACGTTGTATGTTATACGTTATACGCTGTACGTTATACGTTATACGTTATACGTTATACGTTATACGTTATACGTTATACGTGATACGTTATACGTTATACGTTATACGTTATACGCTGTACGTTATACGCTGTACGTTATAAGTTATACGTTATACGTTATACGTTACTCGTTGTACGTTGTACGTTATACGTTGTACATTATACGTTGTACGTTATACGTTATACGCTGTACGTTGTACGTTATACGTTACACGTTGTACGTTATACGTTATACGTTATACGTTATACTTTATACGATATACGTTATACGTTATACGTTACACGTTGTACGTTGTACGTTATACGCTGTACGTTATACGTTGTACGTTGTACGTTATACGTTGTACGTTATACGTTGTACGTTATATGTTGTACGTTATATGTTATACGTTACACGTTGTACGATGTACGTTATACGTTATACGTTATACGTTATACGTTATACGTTATACGTTATACGTTATACGTTATACGTTATACGTTATACGTTATACGTTATACGTTATACGTTATACGTTATACGTTATACGTTATACGTTATACGTTATACGTTATACGTTATACGTTATACGTTATACGTTATACGTTATACGTTATACGTTATACGTTATACGTTATACGTTATACGTTATACGTTATACGTTATACGTTATACGTTATACGTTATACGTTATACGTTATACGTTATACGTTATACGGTATACGGTATACGTTGTACGTTGTACGTTATACCTTATACGTTATACGCTGTACGTTATACGCTGTACGTTATACGTTATACGTTATACGTTACACGTTATACGTTATACGTTATACGTTATACGCTGTACGTTATACGCTGTACGTTATACGCTGTACGTTATACGTTATACGTTATACGTTACACGTTGTACGTTGTACGTTATACGTTGTACGTTATACTTTATACGCTGTACGTTATACGTTATACGTAATATGTTATACGTTATACGTTATACGTTATACGTTATACGTTATACGATACACGTTATACGCTATACGTTATACGCTGTACGTTATACGCTGTACGTTATACGCTGTACGTTATACGTTGTACGTTATACGTTATACGTTATACGTTATACGTTATACGTTATACGATATACGATATACGTTATACGTTATACGTTATACGGTATACGGTATACGTTATACGTTGTACGTTATACGTTATACGTTATACGTTATACGTTATACGTTATACGATATTCGTTATACGTTATACGTTATACGTTGTACGTTATACGTTGTACGTTATACGTTATACGTTGTAAGTTATATGTTGTACGTTATATGTTATACGTTACACGTTGTACGATGTACGTTATACGTTATACGTTATACGTTATACGTTATACGTTATACGTTATACGTTATACGTTATACGTTATACGTTATACGTTATACGTTATACGTTATACGTTATACGTTACACGTTATACGTTATACGTTATACGTTATACGTTATACGTTATACGGTATACGGTATACGTTATACGTTGTACGTTATACCTTATACGTTATACGCTGTACGTTATACGCTGTACGTTATACGCTGTACGTTATACGTTGTACGTTATACGTTATACTTTACACGTTATACGTTATACGTTATACGATATACGATATACGTTATACGTTACACGTTGGACGTTGTACGTTGTACGTTATACGTTGTACGTTGTACGTTATACGTTGTACGTTATACGATGTACGTTATACGCTGTACGTTATACGCTGTACGTTATACGCTGTGTACGTTGTACGTTGTACGTTATACGTTGTACGTTATACGTTATACGTGGTACGTTATACGTTGTATGTTATACGTTATACGCTGTACGTTATACGTTATACGTTGTACGTTATACGTTATACGTTGTACGCTGTACGTTATACGTTATACGTTACACGTTGTACGTTGTACGTTATACGTTGTACGTTATACGTTGTACGTTATACGTTGTACGTTATACGTTGTACGTTATACGTTGTATGTTATACGTTATACGCTGTACGTTATACGTTATACGTTATACGTTATACGTGATACGTTATACGTTATACGTTATACGTTACACGTTGTACGTTATACGTTGTACGTTATACTTTATACGCTGTACGTTATACGTTATACGTTATATGTTATACGTTATACGTTATACGTTATACGTTATACGTTATACGATACACGTTATACGTTATACGTTATACGTTATACGTTATACGCTATACGTTATACGCTGTACGTTATACGCTGTACGTTATACGCTGTACGTTATACGTTGTACGTTATACGTTATACGTTATACGTTATACGTTATACGTTATACGATATACGATATACGTTATACGTTACACGTTGTACGTTATACTTTACACGTTATACGTTATACGTTATACGATATACGATATACGTTATACGTTACACGTTGGACGTTGTACGTTGTACGTTATACGTTGTACGTTGTACGTTATACGTTGTACGTTATACGTTGTACGTTATACGTTGTACGTTATACGTTGTACGTTATACGTTATACGTGGTACGTTATACGTTGTATGTTATACGTTATACGCTGTACGTTATACGTTATACGTTGTACGTTATACGTTATACGTTGTACGCTGTACGTTATACGTTATACGTTACACGTTGTACGTTGTACGTTATACGTTGTACGTTGTACGTTACACGTTGTACGTTGTACGTTATAGGTTGTACATTATACGTTGTTCGTTATACGTTATACGCTGTACGTTATACGTTATACGTTACACGTTGTACGTTGTACGTTATACGTTGTACGTTATACGTTGTACGTTATACGTTGTACGTTATAGGCTGTACGTTATGAGCTGTACGTTATACGCTGTACGTTATACGTTATACGTTATACGTTACACGTTGTACGTTGTACGTTATACGCTGTACGTTATACGTTGTACGTTGTACGTTATACGTTGTACGTTATACGTTGTACGTTATATGTTGTACGTTATATGTTATACGTTACACGTTGTACGATGTACGTTATACGTTATACGTTATACGTTATACGTTATACGTTATACGTTATACGTTATACGTTATACGTTATACGTTATACGTTATACGTTATACGTTATACGTTATACGTTATACGTTATACGTTATACGTTATACGTTATACGTTATACGTTATACGTTATACGTTATACGTTATACGTTATACGTTATACGTTATACGTTATACGTTATACGTTATACGTTATACGTTATACGTTGTACGTTATACGTTATACGTTATACGTTATACGTTATACGTTATACGTTATACGTTATACGTTATACGTTATACGTTATACGGTATACGGTATACGTTGTACGTTGTACGTTATACCTTATACGTTATACGCTGTACGTTATACGCTGTACGTTATACGCTGTACGTTATACTCTGTACGTTATACGTTAAACGTTATACGTTACACGTTGTACGTTGTTCGTTATACATTGTACGTTATACGTTGTACGTTGTACGTTATACGTTGTACGTTATACGTTGTACGTTATACGTTGTACGTTATACGTTGTACGTTATACGTTATACGTGGTACGTTATACGTTGTATGTTATACGTTATACGCTGTACGTTATACGTTATACGTTGTATGTTATACGTTATACGCTGTACGTTATACGTTATACGTTATACGTTATACGTTATACGTTATACGTGATACGTTATACGTTATACGATATACGATATACGTTATACGTTACACGTTGTACGTTGTACGTTATACGTTGTACGTTATACGTTGTACGTTGTACGTTATACGTTGTACGTTATACGTTGTACGTTATACGTTGTACGTTATACGTTATACGTTGTAAGTTATATGTTGTACGTTATATGTTATACGTTACACGTTGTACGATGTACGTTATACGTTATACGTTATACGTTATACGTTATACGTTATACGTTATACGTTATACGTTATACGTTATACGTTATACGTTATACGTTATACGTTATACGTTATACGTTATACGTTACACGTTATACGTTATACGTTATACGTTATACGTTATACGTTATACGTTATACGTTATACGGTATACGGTATACGTTATACGTTGTACGTTATACCTTATACGTTATACGCTGTACGTTATACGCTGTACGTTATACGCTGTACGTTATACGTTGTACGTTATACGGTATACTTTACACGTTATACGTTATACGTTATACGATATACGATATACGTTATACGTTACACGTTGGACGTTGTACGTTGTACGTTATACGTTGTACGTTGTACGTTATACGTTGTACGTTATACGTTGTACGTTATACGTTGTACGTTATACGTTGTACGTTATACGTTGTACGTTATACGTTGTACGTTATACGTTGTACGTTATACGTTGTACGTTATACGTTATACGTGGTACGTTATACGTTGTATGTTATACGTTATACGCTGTACGTTATACGTTATACGTTGTACGTTATACGTTATACGTTGTACGCTGTACGTTATACGTTATACGTTACACGTTGTACGTTGTACGTTGTACGTTGTACGTTATACGTTGTACGTTATACGTTGTACGTTATACGTTGTACGTTATACGCTGTACGTTATACGCTGTACGTTATACGCTGTACGTTATACTCTGTACGTTATACGTTAAACGTTATACGTTACACGTTGTACGTTGTTCGTTATACATTGTACGTTATACGTTGTACGTTGTACGTTATACGTTGTACGTTATACGTTGTACGTTATACGTTGTACGTTATACGTTGTACGTTATACGTTGTACGTTATACGTTGTACGTTATACGTTGTACGTTATACGTTATACGTGGTACGTTATACGTTGTATGTTATACGTTATACGCTGTACGTTATACGTTATACGTTGTATGTTATACGTTATACGCTGTACGTTATACGTTATACGTTATACGTTATACGTTATACGTGATACGTTATACGTTATACGTTATACGTTATACGCTGTACGTTATACGCTGTACGTTATAAGTTATACGTTATACGTTATACGTTACTCGTTGTACGTTGTACGTTATACGTTGTACATTATACGTTGTACGTTATACGTTATACGCTGTACGTTGTACGTTATACGTTACACGTTGTACGTTATACGTTATACGTTATACGTTATACTTTATACGATATACGTTATACGTTATACGTTACACGTTGTACGTTGTACGTTATACGCTGTACGTTATACGTTGTACGTTGTACGTTATACGTTGTACGTTATACGTTTTACGTTATGTGTTGTACGTTATATGTTATACGTTACACGTTGTACGATGTACGTTATACGTTATACGTTATACGTTATACGTTATACGTTATACGTTATACGTTATACGTTATACGTTATACGTTATACGTTATACGTTATACGTTATACGTTACACGTTGTACGATGTACGTTATACGTTATACGTTATACGTTATACGTTATACGTTATACGTTATACGTTATACGTTATACGTTATACGTTATACGTTATACGTTATACGTTATACGTTATACGTTATACGTTATACGTTACACGTTATACGTTATACGTTATACGTTATACGTTATACGTTATACGGTATACGGTATACGTTATACGTTGTACGTTATACCTTATACGTTATACGCTGTACGTTATACGCTGTACGTTATACGCTGTACGTTATACGTTGTACGTTATACGTTATACTTTACACGTTATACGTTATACGTTATACGATATACGATATACGTTATACGTTACACGTTGGACGTTGTACGTTGTACGTTATACGTTGTACGTTGTACGTTATACGTTGTACGTTATACGTTGTACGTTATACGTTGTACGTTATACGCTGTACGTTATACGTTGTACGTTGTACGTTATACGTTGTACGTTATACGTTATACGTGGTACGTTATACGTTGTATGTTATACGTTATACGCTGTACGTTATACGTTATACGTTGTACGTTATACGTTATACGTTGTACGCTGTACGTTATACGTTATACGTTACACGTTGTACGTTGTACGTTATACGTTGTACGTTATACGTTGTACGTTATACGTTGTACGTTATACGTTGTACGTTATACGTTGTATGTTATACGTTATACGCTGTACGTTATACGTTATACGTTATACGTTATACGTGATACGTTATACGTTATACGTTATACGTTACACGTTGTACGTTATACGTTGTACGTTATACTTTATACGCTGTACGTTATACGTTATACGTTATATGTTATACGTTATACGTTATACGTTATACGTTATACGTTATACGATACACGTTATACGTTATACGTTATACGTTATACGTTATACGCTATACGTTATACGCTGTACGTTATACGCTGTACGTTATACGCTGTACGTTATACGTTGTACGTTATACGTTATACGTTATACGTTATACGTTATACGTTATACGTTATACGATATACGATATACGTTATACGTTACACGTTGTACGTTATACTTTACACGTTATACGTTATACGTTATACGATATACGATATACGTTATACGTTACACGTTGGACGTTGTACGTTGTACGTTATACGTTGTACGTTGTACGTTATACGTTGTACGTTATACGTTGTACGTTATACGTTGTACGTTATACGTTGTACGTTATACGTTATACGTGGTACGTTATACGTTGTATGTTATACGTTATACGCTGTACGTTATACGTTATACGTTGTACGTTATACGTTATACGTTGTACGCTGTACGTTATACGTTATACGTTACACGTTGTACGTTGTACGTTATACGTTGTACGTTGTACGTTACACGTTGTACGTTGTACGTTATAGGTTGTACATTATACGTTGTTCGTTATACGTTATACGCTGTACGTTATACGTTATACGTTACACGTTGTACGTTGTACGTTATACGTTGTACGTTATACGTTGTACGTTATACGTTGTACGTTATAGGCTGTACGTTATGAGCTGTACGTTATACGCTGTACGTTATACGTTATACGTTATACGTTACACGTTGTACGTTGTACGTTATACGCTGTACGTTATACGTTGTACGTTGTACGTTATACGTTGTACGTTATACGTTGTACGTTATATGTTGTACGTTATATGTTATACGTTACACGTTGTACGATGTACGTTATACGTTATACGTTATACGTTATACGTTATACGTTATACGTTATACGTTATACGTTATACGTTATACGTTATACGTTATACGTTATACGTTATACGTTATACGTTATACGTTATACGTTATACGTTATACGTTATACGTTATACGTTATACGTTATACGTTATACGTTATACGTTATACGTTATACGTTATACGTTATACGTTATACGTTATACGTTATACGTTATACGTTATACGTTGTACGTTATACGTTATACGTTATACGTTATACGTTATACGTTATACGTTATACGTTATACGTTATACGTTATACGTTATACGGTATACGGTATACGTTGTACGTTGTACGTTATACCTTATACGTTATACGCTGTACGTTATACGCTGTACGTTATACGCTGTACGTTATACTCTGTACGTTATACGTTAAACGTTATACGTTACACGTTGTACGTTGTTCGTTATACATTGTACGTTATACGTTGTACGTTGTACGTTATACGTTGTACGTTATACGTTGTACGTTATACGTTGTACGTTATACGTTGTACGTTATACGTTATACGTGGTACGTTATACGTTGTATGTTATACGTTATACGCTGTACGTTATACGTTATACGTTGTATGTTATACGTTATACGCTGTACGTTATACGTTATACGTTATACGTTATACGTTATACGTTATACGTTATACGTTATACGTTATACGATATACGATATACGTTATACGTTACACGTTGTACGTTGTACGTTATACGTTGTACGTTATACGTTGTACGTTGTACGTTATACGTTGTACGTTATACGTTGTACGTTATACGTTGTACGTTATACGTTATACGTTGTAAGTTATATGTTGTACGTTATATGTTATACGTTACACGTTGTACGATGTACGTTATACGTTATACGTTATACGTTATACGTTATACGTTATACGTTATACGTTATACGTTATACGTTATACGTTATACGTTATACGTTATACGTTATACGTTATACGTTATACGTTATACGTTACACGTTATACGTTATACGTTATACGTTATACGTTATACGTTATACGTTATACGTTATACGGTATACGGTATACGTTATACGTTGTACGTTATACCTTATACGTTATACGCTGTACGTTATACGCTGTACGTTATACGCTGTACGTTATACGTTGTACGTTATACGGTATACTTTACACGTTATACGTTATACGTTATACGATATACGATATACGTTATACGTTACACGTTGGACGTTGTACGTTGTACGTTATACGTTGTACGTTGTACGTTATACGTTGTACGTTATACGTTGTACGTTATACGTTGTACGTTATACGTTGTACGTTATACGTTGTACGTTATACGTTGTACGTTATACGTTGTACGTTATACGTTGTACGTTATACGTTATACGTGGTACGTTATACGTTGTATGTTATACGTTATACGCTGTACGTTATACGTTATACGTTATACGTTATACGTTATACGTTGTACGCTGTACGTTATACGTTATACGTTACACGTTGTACGTTGTACGTTGTACGTTGTACGTTATACGTTGTACGTTATACGTTGTACGTTATACGTTGTACGTTATACGCTGTACGTTATACGCTGTACGTTATACGCTGTACGTTATACTCTGTACGTTATACGTTAAACGTTATACGTTACACGTTGTACGTTGTTCGTTATACATTGTACGTTATACGTTGTACGTTGTACGTTATACGTTGTACGTTATACGTTGTACGTTATACGTTGTACGTTATACGTTGTACGTTATACGTTGTACGTTATACGTTGTACGTTATACGTTGTACGTTATACGTTATACGTGGTACGTTATACGTTGTATGTTATACGTTATACGCTGTACGTTATACGTTATACGTTGTATGTTATACGTTATACGCTGTACGTTATACGTTATACGTTATACGTTATACGTTATACGTTATACGTTATACGTTATACGTTATACGTTATACGCTGTACGTTATACGCTGTACGTTATAAGTTATACGTTATACGTTATACGTTACTCGTTGTACGTTGTACGTTATACGTTGTACATTATACGTTGTACGTTATACGTTATACGCTGTACGTTGTACGTTATACGTTACACGTTGTACGTTATACGTTATACGTTATACGTTATACTTTATACGATATACGTTATACGTTATACGTTACACGTTGTACGTTGTACGTTATACGCTGTACGTTATACGTTGTACGTTGTACGTTATACGTTGTACGTTATACGTTTTACGTTATGTGTTGTACGTTATATGTTATACGTTACACGTTGTACGATGTACGTTATACGTTATACGTTATACGTTATACGTTATACGTTATACGTTATACGTTATACGTTATACGTTGTACGTTATACGTTATACGTTATACGTTATACGTTATACGTTATACGTTATACGTTATACGTTATACGTTATACGTTATACGTTATACGTTATACGTTATACGTTATACGTTATACGTTATACGTTATACGTTATACGTTATACGTTATACGTTATACGTTATACGTTATACGTTATACGTTATACGTTATACGTTATACGTTATACGTTATACGTTATACGTTATACGTTATACGGTATACGGTATACGTTGTACGTTGTACGTTATACCTTATACGTTATACGCTGTACGTTATACGCTGTACGTTATACGTTATACGTTATACGTTACACGTTATACGTTATACGTTATACGTTATACGCTGTACGTTATACGCTGTACGTTATACGCTGTACGTTATACGTTATACGTTATACGTTACACGTTGTACGTTGTACGTTATACGTTGTACGTTATACTTTATACGCTGTACGTTATACGTTATACGTAATATGTTATACGTTATACGTTATACGTTATACGTTATACGATACACGTTATACGCTATACGTTATACGCTGTACGTTATACGCTGTACGTTATACGCTGTACGTTATACGTTGTACGTTATACGTTATACGTTATACGTTATACGGTATACGGTATACGTTGTACGTTGTACGTTATACCTTATACGTTATACGCTGTACGTTATACGCTGTACGTTATACGTTATACGTTATACGTTACACGTTATACGTTATACGTTATACGTTATACTTTATACGATATACGTTATACGTTATACGTTACACGTTGTACGTTGTACGTTATACGCTGTACGTTATACGTTGTACGTTGTACGTTATACGTTGTACGTTATACGTTTTACGTTATGTGTTGTACGTTATATGTTATACGTTACACGTTGTACGATGTACGTTATACGTTATACGTTATACGTTATACGTTATACGTTATACGTTATACGTTATACGTTATACGTTATACGTTATACGTTATACGTTATACGTTATACGTTATACGTTATACGTTATACGTTATACGTTATACGTTATACGTTATACGTTATACGTTATACGTTATACGTTATACGTTATACGTTATACGTTATACGTTATACGTTATACGTTATACGTTATACGTTATACGTTATACGTTATACGTTATACGTTATACGTTATACGTTATACGTTATACGTTATACGTTATACGTTATACGTTATACGTTATACGTTATACGTTATACGTTATACGTTATACGTTATACGTTATACGTTATACGGTATACGGTATACGTTGTACGTTGTACGTTATACCTTATACGTTATACGCTGTACGTTATACGCTGTACGTTATACGTTATACGTTATACGTTACACGTTATACGTTATACGTTATACGTTATACGCTGTACGTTATACGCTGTACGTTATACGCTGTACGTTATACGTTATACGTTATACGTTACACGTTGTACGTTGTACGTTATACGTTGTACGTTATACTTTATACGCTGTACGTTATACGTTATACGTAATATGTTATACGTTATACGTTATACGTTATACGTTATACGATACACGTTATACGCTATACGTTATACGCTGTACGTTATACGCTGTACGTTATACGCTGTACGTTATACGTTGTACGTTATACGTTATACGTTATACGTTATACGTTATACGTTATACGATATACGATATACGTTATACGTTATACGTTATACGGTATACGGTATACGTTATACGTTGTACGTTATACGTTATACGTTATACGTTATACGTTATACGTTATACGATATTCGTTATACGTTATACGTTATACGTTGTACGTTATACGTTGTACGTTATACGTTATACGTTGTAAGTTATATGTTGTACGTTATATGTTATACGTTACACGTTGTACGATGTACGTTATACGTTATACGTTATACGTTATACGTTATACGTTATACGTTATACGTTATACGTTATACGTTATACGTTATACGTTATACGTTATACGTTATACGTTATACGTTACACGTTATACGTTATACGTTATACGTTATACGTTATACGTTATACGGTATACGGTATACGTTATACGTTGTACGTTATACCTTATACGTTATACGCTGTACGTTATACGCTGTACGTTATACGCTGTACGTTATACGTTGTACGTTATACGTTATACTTTACACGTTATACGTTATACGTTATACGATATACGATATACGTTATACGTTACACGTTGGACGTTGTACGTTGTACGTTATACGTTGTACGTTGTACGTTATACGTTGTACGTTATACGTTGTACGTTATACGTTGTACGTTATACGCTGTACGTTATACGTTGTACGTTGTACGTTATACGTTGTACGTTATACGTTATACGTGGTACGTTATACGTTGTATGTTATACGTTATACGCTGTACGTTATACGTTATACGTTGTACGTTATACGTTATACGTTGTACGCTGTACGTTATACGTTATACGTTACACGTTGTACGTTGTACGTTATACGTTGTACGTTATACGTTGTACGTTATACGTTGTACGTTATACGTTGTACGTTATACGTTGTATGTTATACGTTATACGCTGTACGTTATACGTTATACGTTATACGTTATACGTGATACGTTATACGTTATACGTTATACGTTACACGTTGTACGTTATACGTTGTACGTTATACTTTATACGCTGTACGTTATACGTTATACGTTATATGTTATACGTTATACGTTATACGTTATACGTTATACGTTATACGATACACGTTATACGTTATACGTTATACGTTATACGTTATACGCTATACGTTATACGCTGTACGTTATACGCTGTACGTTATACGCTGTACGTTATACGTTGTACGTTATACGTTATACGTTATACGTTATACGTTATACGTTATACGTTATACGATATACGTTATACGTTATACGTTACACGTTGTACGTTATACTTTACACGTTATACGTTATACGTTATACGATATACGATATACGTTATACGTTACACGTTGGACGTTGTACGTTGTACGTTATACGTTGTACGTTGTACGTTATACGTTGTACGTTATACGTTGTACGTTATACGTTGTACGTTATACGTTGTACGTTATACGTTGTACGTTATACGTTATACGTGGTACGTTATACGTTGTATGTTATACGTTATACGCTGTACGTTATACGTTATACGTTGTACGTTATACGTTATACGTTGTACGCTGTACGTTACACGTTATACGTTACACGTTGTACGTTGTACGTTATACGTTGTACGTTGTACGTTACACGTTGTACGTTGTACGTTATACGTTGTACATTATACGTTGTTCGTTATACGTTATACGCTGTACGTTATACGTTATACGTTACACGTTGTACGTTGTACGTTATACGTTGTACGTTATACGTTGTACGTTATACGTTGTACGTTATAGGCTGTACGTTATGAGCTGTACGTTATACGCTGTACGTTATACGTTATATGTTATACGTTACACGTTGTACGTTGTACGTTATACGTTGTACGTTATACGTTGTACGTTATACGTTATACGTTATACGTTATACGTTATACGTTATACGTTATACGTTATACGTTGTACGTTATACGCTGTACGTTATACGCTGTACGTTATACGCTGTACGTTATACTCTGTACGTTATACGTTAAACGTTATACGTTACACGTTGTACGTTGTTCGTTATACATTGTACGTTATACGTTGTACGTTGTACGTTATACGTTGTACGTTATACGTTGTACGTTATACGTTGTACGTTATACGTTGTACGTTATACGTTGTACGTTATACGTTGTACGTTATACGTTGTACGTTATACGTTATACGTGGTACGTTATACGTTGTATGTTATACGTTATACGCTGTACGTTATACGTTATACGTTGTATGTTATACGTTATACGCTGTACGTTATACGTTATACGTTATACGTTATACGTGATACGTTATACGTTATACGTTATACGTTATACGCTGTACGTTATACGCTGTACGTTATAAGTTATACGTTATACGTTATACGTTACTCGTTGTACGTTGTACGTTATACGTTGTACATTATACGTTGTACGTTATACGTTATACGCTGTACGTTATACGTTATACGTTACACGTTGTACGTTATACGTTATACGTTATACTTTATACGATATACGTTATACGTTATACGTTACACGTTGTACGTTGTACGTTATACGTTGTACGTTATACGTTGTACGTTGTACGTTATACGTTGTACGTTATACGTTGTACGTTATATGTTGTACGTTATATGTTATACGTTACACGTTGTACGATGTACGTTATACGTTATACGTTATACGTTATACGTTATACGTTATACGTTATACGTTATACGTTATACGTTATACGTTATACGTTATACGTTATACGTTATACGTTATACGTTATACGTTATACGTTATACGTTATACGTTATACGTTATACGTTATACGTTATACGTTATACGTTATACGTTATACGTTATACGTTATACGTTATACGTTATACGTTATACGTTATACGTTATACGTTATACGTTATACGTTATACGTTATACGTTATACGTTATACGTTATACGTTATACGGTATACGGTATACGTTGTACGTTGTACGTTATACCTTATACGTTATACGCTGTACGTTATACGCTGTACGTTATACGTTATACGTTATACGTTACACGTTATACGTTATACGTTATACGTTATACGCTGTACGTTATACGCTGTACGTTATAAGTTATACGTTATACGTTATACGTTACTCGTTGTACGTTGTACGTTATACGTTGTACATTATACGTTGTACGTTATACGTTATACGCTGTACGTTATACGTTATACGTTACACGTTGTACGTTATACGTTATACGTTATACGTTATACTTTATACGATATACGTTATACGTTATACGTTCCACGTTGTACGTTGTACGTTATACGTTGTACGTTATACGTTGTACGTTGTACGTTATACGTTATACGTTATACGTTATACGTTATACGTTATACGTTATACGTTATACGTTATACGTTATACGTTATACGTTATACGTTATACGTTATACGTTATACGTTATACGTTATACGTTATACGTTATACGTTATACGTTATACGTTATACGTTATACGTTATACGGTATACGGTATACGTTGTACGTTGTACGTTATACCTTATACGTTATACGCTGTACGTTATACGCTGTACGTTATACGTTATACGTTATACGTTACACGTTATACGTTATACGTTATACGTTATACGCTGTACGTTATACGCTGTACGTTATACGCTGTACGTTATACGTTATACGTTATACGTTACACGTTGTACGTTGTACGTTATACGTTGTACGTTATACTTTATACGCTGTACGTTATACGTTATACGTAATATGTTATACGTTATACGTTATACGTTATACGTTATACGTTATACGTTATACGTTATACGATACACGTTATACGCTATACGTTATACGCTGTACGTTATACGCTGTACGTTATACGCTGTACGTTATACGTTGTACGTTATACGTTATACGTTATACGTTATACGTTATACGTTATACGTTATACGATATACGATATACGTTATACGTTATACGTTATACGGTATACGGTATACGTTATACGTTGTACGTTATACGTTATACGTTATACGTTATACGTTATACGTTATACGTTATACAATATTCGTTATACGTTATACGTTATAGGCTGTACGTTATACGCTGTACGTTATACGCTGTACGTTATACGTTATATATTATACGTTACACGTTGTACGTTGTACGTTATACGTTGTACGTTATACGTTGTACGTTATACGTTGTACGTTATACGTTGTACGTTATACGTTGTACGTTATACGTTGTACGTTATACGTTGTATGTTATACGTTATACGCTGTACGTTATACGTTATACGTTATACGTTATACGTGATACGTTATACGTTATACGTTATACGCTGTACGTTATACGCTGTACGTTATAAGTTATACGTTATACGTTATACGTTACTCGTTGTACGTTGTACGTTATACGTTGTACATTATACGTTGTACGTTATACGTTATACGCTGTACGTTATACGTTATACGTTACACGTTGTACGTTGTACGTTATACGTTATACGTTATAATTTATACGATATACGTTATACGTTATACGTTACACGTTGTACGTTGTACGTTATACGTTGTACGTTATACGTTGTACGTTGTACGTTATACGATGTACGTTATACGTTGTACGTTATATGTTGTACGTTATATGTTATACGTTACACGTTGTACGATGTACGTTATACGTTATACGTTATACGTTATACGTTATACGTTATACGGTATACGTTATACGTTATACGTTATACGTTATACGTTATACGGTATACGTTATACGTTATACGTTATACGTTATACGTTATACGTTATACGTTATACGTTATACGTTATACGTTATACGTTATACGTTATACGTTATACGTTATACGTTATACGTTATACGTTATACGTTATACGGTATACGGTATACGTTATACGTTGTACGTTATACCTTATACGTTATACGCTGTACGTTATACGCTGTACGTTATACGTTATACGTTATACGTTACACGTTATACGTTATACGTTATACGTTATACGCTGTACGTTATACGCTGTACGTTATACGCTGTACGTTATACGCTGTACGTTATACGCTGTACGTTATACGCTGTACGTTATACGTTATACGTTATACGTTACACGTTGTACGTTGTACGTTATACGTTGTACGTTATACTTTATACGCTGTACGTTATACGTTATACGTAATATGTTATACGTTATACGTTATACGTTATACGTTATACGTTATACGTTATACGTTATACGATACACGTTATACGCTATACGTTATACGCTGTACGTTATACGCTGTACGTTATACGCTGTACGTTATACGTTGTACGTTATACGTTATACGTTATACGTTATACGTTATACGTTATACGTTATACGTTATACGATATACGATATACGTTATACGTTATACGTTATACGGTATACGGTATACGTTATACGTTGTACGTTATACGTTATACGTTATACGTTATACGTTATACGTTATACGTTATACAATATTCGTTATACGTTATACGTTATAGGCTGTACGTTATACGCTGTACGTTATACGCTGTACGTTATACGTTATATATTATACGTTACACGTTGTACGTTGTACGTTATACGTTGTACGTTATACGTTGTACGTTATACGTTGTACGTTATACGTTGTACGTTATACGTTGTATGTTATACGTTATACGCTGTACGTTATACGTTATACGTTATACGTTATACGTGATACGTTATACGTTATACGTTATACGTTATACGCTGTACGTTATACGCTGTACGTTATAAGTTATACGTTATACGTTATACGTTACTCGTTGTACGTTGTACGTTATACGTTGTACATTATACGTTGTACGTTATACGTTATACGCTGTACGTTATACGTTATACGTTACACGTTGTACGTTGTACGTTATACGTTATACGTTATAATTTATACGATATACGTTATACGTTATACGTTACACGTTGTACGTTGTACGTTATACGTTGTACGTTATACGTTGTACGTTGTACGTTATACGATGTACGTTATACGTTGTACGTTATATGTTGTACGTTATATGTTATACGTTACACGTTGTACGATGTACGTTATACGTTATACGTTATACGTTATACGTTATACGTTATACGGTATACGTTATACGTTATACGTTATACGTTATACGTTATACGGTATACGTTATACGTTATACGTTATACGTTATACGTTATACGTTATACGTTATACGTTATACGTTATACGTTATACGTTATACGTTATACGTTATACGTTATACGTTATACGTTATACGTTATACGTTATACGTTATACGGTATACGGTATACGTTATACGTTGTACGTTATACCTTATACGTTATACGCTGTACGTTATACGCTGTACGTTATACGTTATACGTTATACGTTACACGTTGTACGTTGTACGTTATAAGTTGTACGTTATACTTTATACGCTGTACGTTATACGTTATACGTAATATGTTATACGTTATACGTTATACGTTATACGTTATACGTTATACGTTATACGATACACGTTATACGCTATACGTTATACGCTGTACGTTATACGCTGTACGTTATACGCTGTACGTTATACGTTGTACGTTATACGTTAAACGTTATACGTTATACGTTATACGTTATACGATATACGATATACGTTATACGTTACACGTTGTACGTTGTATGTTATACGTTGTACGTTATACGTTGTACGTTGTACGTTATACGTTGTACGTTATACGTTGTACGTTATACGTTATACGTTATACGTTATACGTTGTACGTTATATGTTGTACGTTATATGTTATACGTTACACGTTGTACGATGTACGTTATACGTTATACGTTATACGTTATACGTTATACGTTATACGTTATACGTTATACGTTATACGTTATACGTCATACGTTATACGTTATACGTTATACGTTATACGTTATACGTTATACGTTATACGTTATACGTTATACGGTATACGGTATACGTTATACGTTGTACGTTATACCTTATACGTTATACGCTGTACGTTATACGCTGTACGTTATACGCTGTACGTTATACGTTGTACGTTATACGTTATACGTTACACGTTATACGTTATACGTTATACGTTATACGTTATACGTTGTACGTTATACGCTGTACGTTATACGCTGTACGTTATACGCTGTACGTTATACTCTGTACGTTATACGTTGTACGTTATACGTTGTACGTTATACGTTGTACGTTATACGTTGTACGTTATACGTTATACGTTATACGTTATACTTTATACGTTATACGTTATACGTTATACGTTATACGTTATACGTTATACGTTATACGTTATACGTTATACGTTATACGTTATACGTTATACGTTATACGTTATACGTTATACGTTATACGTTATACGTTATACGTTATACGTTATACGTTATACGTTATACGTTATACGTTATACGTTATACGTTATACGTTATACGTTATACGTTATACGTTATACGTTATACGTTATACGTTATACGTTATACGTTATACGTTATACGTTATACGTTATACGTTATACGTTATACGTTATACGTTATACGTTATACGTTATACGTTATACGTTATACGTTATACGTTATACGTTATACGTTATACGTTATACGTTATACGTTATACGTTATACGTTATACGTTATACGTTATACGTCATACGTTATACGTTATACGTTATACGTTATACGTTATACGTTATACGTTATACGTTATACGTTATACGTTATACGTTATACGTTATACGGTATACGGTATACGTTGTACGTTGTACGTTATACCTTATACGTTATACGCTGTACGTTATACGCTGTACGTTATACGTTATACGTTATACGTTACACGTTATACGTTATACGTTATACGTTATACGCTGTACGTTATACGCTGTACGTTATACGCTGTACGTTATACGCTGTACGTTATACGTTATACGTTATACGTTACACGTTGTACGTTGTACGTTATACGTTGTACGTTATACTTTATACGCTGTACGTTATACGTTATACGTAATATGTTATACGTTATACGTTATACGTTATACGTTATACGTTATACGTTATACGATACACGTTATACGCTATACGTTATACGCTGTACGTTGTACGTTATACGTTATACGCTGTACGTTATACGTTATACGTTATACGTTACACGTTGTACGTTGTACGTTATACGTTATACGTTATAATTTATACGATATACGTTATACGTTATACGTTACACGTTGTACGTTGTACGTTATACGTTGTACGTTATACGTTGTACGTTGTACGTTATACGATGTACGTTATACGTTGTACGTTATATGTTGTACGTTATATGTTATACGTTACACGTTGTACGATGTACGTTATACGTTATACGTTATACGTTATACGTTATACGTTATACGGTATACGTTATACGTTATACGTTATACGTTATACGTTATACGGTATACGTTATACGTTATACGTTATACGTTATACGTTATACGTTATACGTTATACGTTATACGTTATACGTTATACGTTATACGTTATACGTTATACGTTATACGTTATACGTTATACGTTATACGTTATACGTTATACGTTATACGGTATACGGTATACGTTATACGTTGTACGTTATACCTTATACGTTATACGCTGTACGTTATACGCTGTACGTTATACGTTATACGTTATACGTTACACGTTGTACGTTGTACGTTATAAGTTGTACGTTATACTTTATACGCTGTACGTTATACGTTATACGTAATATGTTATACGTTATACGTTATACGTTATACGTTATACGTTATACGTTATACGTTATACGATACACGTTATACGCTATACGTTATACGCTGTACGTTATACGCTGTACGTTATACGCTGTACGTTATACGTTGTACGTTATACGTTAAACGTTATACGTTATACGTTATACGTTATACGATATACGATATACGTTATACGTTACACGTTGTACGTTGTATGTTATACGTTGTACGTTATACGTTGTACGTTGTACGTTATACGTTGTACGTTATACGTTGTACGTTATACGTTATACGTTATACGTTATACGTTGTACGTTATATGTTGTACGTTATATGTTATACGTTACACGTTGTACGATGTACGTTATACGTTATACGTTATACGTTATACGTTATACGTTATACGTTATACGTTATACGTTATACGTTATACGTCATACGTTATACGTTATACGTTATACGTTATACGTTATACGTTATACGTTATACGTTATACGTTATACGGTATACGGTATACGTTATACGTTGTACGTTATACCTTATACGTTATACGCTGTACGTTATACGCTGTACGTTATACGCTGTACGTTATACGTTGTACGTTATACGTTATACGTTACACGTTATACGTTATACGTTATACGTTATACGTTATACGTTGTACGTTATACGCTGTACGTTATACGCTGTACGTTATACGCTGTACGTTATACTCTGTACGTTATACGTTGTACGTTATACGTTGTACGTTATACGTTGTACGTTATACGTTGTACGTTATACGTTATACGTTATACGTTATACTTTATACGTTATACGTTATACGTTATACGTTATACGTTATACGTTATACGTTATACGTTATACGTTATACGTTATACGTTATACGTTATACGTTATACGTTATACGTTATACGTTATACGTTATACGTTATACGTTATACGTTATACGTTATACGTTATACGTTATACGTTATACGTTATACGTTATACGTTATACGTTATACGTTATACGTTATACGTTATACGTTATACGTTATACGTTATACGTTATACGTTATACGTTATACGTTATACGTTATACGTTATACGTTATACGTTATACGTTATACGTTATACGTTATACGTTATACGTTATACGTTATACGTTATACGTTATACGGTATACGGTATACGTTGTACGTTGTACGTTATACCTTATACGTTATACGCTGTACGTTATACGCTGTACGTTATACGTTATACGTTATACGTTACACGTTATACGTTATACGTTATACGTTATACGCTGTACCTTATACGCTGTACGTTATACGCTGTACGTTATACGCTGTACGTTATACGTTATACGTTATACGTTACACGTTGTACGTTGTACGTTATACGTTGTACGTTATACTTTATACGCTGTACGTTATACGTTATACGTAATATGTTATACGTTATACGTTATACGTTATACGTTATACGTTATACGTTATACGATACACGTTATACGCTATACGTTATACGCTGTACGTTATACGCTGTACGTTATACGCTGTACGTTATACGTTGTACGTTATACGTTATACGTTATACGTTATACGTTATACGTTATACGATATACGATATACGATATACGTTATACGTTATACGGTATACGGTATACGTTATACGTTGTACGTTATACGTTATACGTTATACGTTATACGTTATACGTTATACGATATTCGTTATACGTTATACGTTATAGGCTGTACGTTATACGCTGTACGTTATACGCTGTACGTTATACGTTATATATTATACGTTACACGTTGTACGTTGTACGTTATACGTTGTACGTTATACGTTGTACGTTATACGTTGTACGTTATACGTTGTACGTTATACGTTGTATGTTATACGTTATACGCTGTACGTTATACGTTACACGTTATACGTTATACGTTATACGTTATACGTTATACGTTGTACGTTATACGCTGTACGTTATACGCTGTACGTTATACGCTGTACGTTATACTCTGTACGTTATACGTTGTACGTTATACGTTGTACGTTATACGTTGTACGTTATACGTTGTACGTTATACGTTGTACGTTATACGTTATACTTTATACGTTATACGTTATACGTTATACGTTATACGTTATACGTTATACGTTATACGTTATACGTTATACGTTATACGTTATACGTTATACGTTATACGTTATACGTTATACGTTATACGTGATACGTTATACGTTATACGTTATACGTTATACGTTATACGTTATACGTTATACGTTATACGTTATACGTTATACGTTATACGTTATATGTTATACGTTATACGTTATACGTTATACGTTATACGGTATACGGTATACGTTGTACGTTGTACGTTATACCTTATACGTTATACGCTGTACGTTATACGCTGTACGTTATACGTTATACGTTATACGTTACACGTTATACGTTATACGTTATACGTTATACGCTGTACGTTATACGCTGTACGTTATACGCTGTACGTTATACGCTGTACGTTATACGTTATACGTTATACGTTACACGTTGTACGTTGTACGTTATACGTTGTACGTTATACTTTATACGCTGTACGTTATACGTTATACGTAATATGTTATACGTTATACGTTATACGTTACACGTTGTACGTTGTACGTTATACGTTGTACGTTATACTTTATACGCTGTACGTTATACGTTATACGTAATATGTTATACGTTATACGTTATACGTTATACGTTATACGTTATACGTTATACGATACACGTTATACGCTATACGTTATACGCTGTACGTTATACGCTGTACGTTATACGCTGTACGTTATACGTTGTACGTTATACGTTATACGTTATACGTTATACGTTATACGTTATACGATATACGATATACGATATACGTTATACGTTATACGGTATACGGTATACGTTATACGTTGTACGTTATACGTTATACGTTATACGTTATACGTTATACGTTATACGTTATACGTTATACGTTATACGATATTCGTTATACGTTATACGTTATAGGCTGTACGTTATACGCTGTACGTTATACGCTGTACGTTATACGCTGTACGTTATACGTTATATATTATACGTTACACGTTGTACGTTGTACGTTATACGTTGTACGTTATACGTTGTACGTTATACGTTGTACGTTATACGTTGTACGTTATACGTTGTATGTTATACGTTATACGCTGTACGTTATACGTTATAAGTTATACGTTATACGTTATACGTTATACGTTATACGTTATACGTTATACGCTGTACGTTATACGCTGTACGTTATAAGTTATACGTTATACGTTACTCGTTGTACGTTGTACGTTATACGTTGTACATTATACGTTGTACGTTATACGTTATACGCTGTACGTTATACGTTATACGTTACACGTTGTACGTTATACGTTATACGTTATACGTTATACTTTATACGATATACGTTATACGTTATACGTTACACGTTGTACGTTGTACGTTATACGTTGTACGTTATACGTTGTACGTTGTACGTTATACGTTGTACGTTATACGTTGTACGTTATACGTTGTACGTTATACGTTATACGTGGTACGTTATACGTTGTATGTTATACGTTATACGCTGTACGTTTTACGTTATACGTTGTACGTTATACGTTATACGTTGTACGCTGTACGTTATACGTTATACGTTACACGTTGTACGTTGTACGTTATACGTTGTACGTTATACGTTGTACGTTATACGTTGTACGTTATACGTTGTACGTTATACGTTGTATGTTATACGTTATACGCTGTACGTTATACGTTATACGTTATACGTTATACGTGATACGTTATACGTTGTACGTTGTACGTTATACGATGTACGTTATACGTTGTACGTTATATGTTGTACGTTATATGTTATACGTTACACGTTGTACGATGTACGTTATACGTTATACGTTATACGTTATACGTTATACGTTATACGGTATACGTTATACGTTATACGTTATACGTTATACGTTATACGTTATACGTTATACGTTATACGTTATACGTTATACGTTATACGTTATACGTTATACGTTATACGTTATACGTTATACGTTATACGTTATACGTTATACGTTATACGGTATACGGTATACGTTATACGTTGTACGTTATACCTTATACGTTATACGCTGTACGTTATACGCTGTACGTTATACGTTATACGTTATACGTTACACGTTATACGTTATACGTTATACGTTATACGCTGTACGTTATACGCTGTACGTTATACGCTGTACGTTATACGTTATACGTTATACGTTACACGTTGTACGTTGTACGTTATAAGTTGTACGTTATACTTTATACGCTGTACGTTATACGTTATACGTAATATGTTATACGTTATACGTTATACGTTATACGTTATACGTTATACGTTATACGTTATACGATACACGTTATACGCTATACGTTATACGCTGTACGTTATACGCTGTACGTTATACGCTGTACGTTATACGTTGTACGTTATACGTTAAACGTTATACGTTATACGTTATACGTTATACGATATACGATATACGTTATACGTTACACGTTGTACGTTGTACGTTATACGTTGTACGTTATACGTTGTACGTTGTACGTTATACGTTGTACGTTATACGTTGTACGTTATACGTTATACGTTATACGTTATACGTTGTACGTTATATGTTGTACGTTATATGTTATACGTTACACGTTGTACGATGTACGTTATACGTTATACGTTATACGTTATACGTTATACGTTATACGTTATACGTTATACGTTATACGTTCTACGTCATACGTTATACGTTATACGTTATACGTTATACGTTATACGTTATACGTTATACGGTATACGGTATACGTTATACGTTGTACGTTATACCTTATACGTTATACGCTGTACGTTATACGCTGTACGTTATACGTTATATCTTATACGTTACACGTTGTACGTTGTACGTTATACGTTGTACGTTATACGTTGTACGTTATACGTTATACGTTATACGTTATACGTTATACGTTATACGTTATACGTTATACGTTATACGTTATACGGTATACGGTATACGTTATACGTTGTACGTTATACGTTATACGTTATACGTTATACGTTATACGTTATACGATATTCGTTATACGTTATACGTTATAGGCTGTACGTTATACGCTGTACGTTATACGCTGTACGTTATACGTTATATATTATACGTTACACGTTGTACGTTGTACGTTATACGTTGTACGTTATACGTTGTACGTTATACGTTGTACGTTATACGTTGTACGTTATAGGCTGTACGTTATGAGCTGTACGTTATACGCTGTACGTTATACGTTATATGTTATACGTTACACGTTGTACGTTGTACGTTATACGCTGTACGTTATACGCTGTACGTTATACGTTATACGTTATACGTTACACGTTATACGTTATACGTTATACGTTATACGCTGTACCTTATACGCTGTACGTTATACGCTGTACGTTATACGCTGTACGTTATACGTTATACGTTATACGTTACACGTTGTACGTTGTACGTTATACGTTGTACGTTATACTTTATACGCTGTACGTTATACGTTATACGTAATATGTTATACGTTATACGTTATACGTTATACGTTATACGTTATACGATACACGTTATACGCTATACGTTATACGCTGTACGTTATACGCTGTACGTTATACGCTGTACGTTATACGTTGTACGTTATACGTTATACGTTATACGTTATACGTTATACGTTATACGATATACGATATACGATATACGTTATACGTTATACGGTATACGGTATACGTTATACGTTGTACGTTATACGTTATACGTTATACGTTATACGTTATACGTTATACGATATTCGTTATACGTTATACGTTATAGGCTGTACGTTATACGCTGTACGTTATACGCTGTACGTTATACGTTATATATTATACGTTACACGTTGTACGTTGTACGTTATACGTTGTACGTTATACGTTGTACGTTATACGTTGTACGTTATACGTTGTACGTTATACGTTGTATGTTATACGTTATACGCTGTACGTTATACGTTACACGTTATACGTTATACGTTATACGTTATACGTTATACGTTGTACGTTATACGCTGTACGTTATACGCTGTACGTTATACGCTGTACGTTATACTCTGTACGTTATACGTTGTACGTTATACGTTGTACGTTATACGTTGTACGTTATACGTTGTACGTTATACGTTGTACGTTATACGTTATACTTTATACGTTATACGTTATACGTTATACGTTATACGTTATACGTTATACGTTATACGTTATACGTTATACGTTATACGTTATACGTTATACGTTATACGTTATACGTTATACGTTATACGTGATACGTTATACGTTATACGTTATACGTTATACGTTATACGTTATACGTTATACGTTATACGTTATACGTTATACGTTATACGTTATATGTTATACGTTATACGTTATACGTTATACGTTATACGGTATACGGTATACGTTGTACGTTGTACGTTATACCTTATACGTTATACGCTGTACGTTATACGCTGTACGTTATACGTTATACGTTATACGTTACACGTTATACGTTATACGTTATACGTTATACGCTGTACGTTATACGCTGTACGTTATACGCTGTACGTTATACGCTGTACGTTATACGTTATACGTTATACGTTACACGTTGTACGTTGTACGTTATACGTTGTACGTTATACTTTATACGCTGTACGTTATACGTTATACGTAATATGTTATACGTTATACGTTATACGTTACACGTTGTACGTTGTACGTTATACGTTGTACGTTATACTTTATACGCTGTACGTTATACGTTATACGTAATATGTTATACGTTATACGTTATACGTTATACGTTATACGTTATACGTTATACGATACACGTTATACGCTATACGTTATACGCTGTACGTTATACGCTGTACGTTATACGCTGTACGTTATACGTTGTACGTTATACGTTATACGTTATACGTTATACGTTATACGTTATACGATATACGATATACGATATACGTTATACGTTATACGGTATACGGTATACGTTATACGTTGTACGTTATACGTTATACGTTATACGTTATACGTTATACGTTATACGTTATACGTTATACGTTATACGATATTCGTTATACGTTATACGTTATAGGCTGTACGTTATACGCTGTACGTTATACGCTGTACGTTATACGCTGTACGTTATACGTTATATATTATACGTTACACGTTGTACGTTGTACGTTATACGTTGTACGTTATACGTTGTACGTTATACGTTGTACGTTATACGTTGTACGTTATACGTTGTATGTTATACGTTATACGCTGTACGTTATACGTTATAAGTTATACGTTATACGTTATACGTTATACGTTATACGTTATACGTTATACGCTGTACGTTATACGCTGTACGTTATAAGTTATACGTTATACGTTACTCGTTGTACGTTGTACGTTATACGTTGTACATTATACGTTGTACGTTATACGTTATACGCTGTACGTTATACGTTATACGTTACACGTTGTACGTTATACGTTATACGTTATACGTTATACTTTATACGATATACGTTATACGTTATACGTTACACGTTGTACGTTGTACGTTATACGTTGTACGTTATACGTTGTACGTTGTACGTTATACGTTGTACGTTATACGTTGTACGTTATACGTTGTACGTTATACGTTATACGTGGTACGTTATACGTTGTATGTTATACGTTATACGCTGTACGTTTTACGTTATACGTTGTACGTTATACGTTATACGTTGTACGCTGTACGTTATACGTTATACGTTACACGTTGTACGTTGTACGTTATACGTTGTACGTTATACGTTGTACGTTATACGTTGTACGTTATACGTTGTACGTTATACGTTGTATGTTATACGTTATACGCTGTACGTTATACGTTATACGTTATACGTTATACGTGATACGTTATACGTTGTACGTTGTACGTTATACGATGTACGTTATACGTTGTACGTTATATGTTGTACGTTATATGTTATACGTTACACGTTGTACGATGTACGTTATACGTTATACGTTATACGTTATACGTTATACGTTATACGGTATACGTTATACGTTATACGTTATACGTTATACGTTATACGTTATACGTTATACGTTATACGTTATACGTTATACGTTATACGTTATACGTTATACGTTATACGTTATACGTTATACGTTATACGTTATACGTTATACGTTATACGGTATACGGTATACGTTATACGTTGTACGTTATACCTTATACGTTATACGCTGTACGTTATACGCTGTACGTTATACGTTATACGTTATACGTTACACGTTATACGTTATACGTTATACGTTATACGCTGTACGTTATACGCTGTACGTTATACGCTGTACGTTATACGTTATACGTTATACGTTACACGTTGTACGTTGTACGTTATAAGTTGTACGTTATACTTTATACGCTGTACGTTATACGTTATACGTAATATGTTATACGTTATACGTTATACGTTATACGTTATACGTTATACGTTATACGTTATACGATACACGTTATACGCTATACGTTATACGCTGTACGTTATACGCTGTACGTTATACGCTGTACGTTATACGTTGTACGTTATACGTTAAACGTTATACGTTATACGTTATACGTTATACGATATACGATATACGTTATACGTTACACGTTGTACGTTGTACGTTATACGTTGTACGTTATACGTTGTACGTTGTACGTTATACGTTGTACGTTATACGTTGTACGTTATACGTTATACGTTATACGTTATACGTTGTACGTTATATGTTGTACGTTATATGTTATACGTTACACGTTGTACGATGTACGTTATACGTTATACGTTATACGTTATACGTTATACGTTATACGTTATACGTTATACGTTATACGTTCTACGTCATACGTTATACGTTATACGTTATACGTTATACGTTATACGTTATACGTTATACGGTATACGGTATACGTTATACGTTGTACGTTATACCTTATACGTTATACGCTGTACGTTATACGCTGTACGTTATACGTTATATCTTATACGTTACACGTTGTACGTTGTACGTTATACGTTGTACGTTATACGTTGTACGTTATACGTTATACGTTATACGTTATACGTTATACGTTATACGTTATACGTTATACGTTATACGTTATACGGTATACGGTATACGTTATACGTTGTACGTTATACGTTATACGTTATACGTTATACGTTATACGTTATACGATATTCGTTATACGTTATACGTTATAGGCTGTACGTTATACGCTGTACGTTATACGCTGTACGTTATACGTTATATATTATACGTTACACGTTGTACGTTGTACGTTATACGTTGTACGTTATACGTTGTACGTTATACGTTGTACGTTATACGTTGTACGTTATAGGCTGTACGTTATGAGCTGTACGTTATACGCTGTACGTTATACGTTATATGTTATACGTTACACGTTGTACGTTGTACGTTATACGTTGTACGTTATACGTTGTACGTTATACGTTATACGTTATACGTTATACGTTATACGTTATACGTTATACGTTATACGGTATACGGTATACGTTATACGTTGTACGTTATACGTTATACGTTATACGTTATACGTTATACGTTATACGATATTCGTTATACGTTATACGTTATAGGCTGTACGTTATACGCTGTACGTTATACGCTGTACGTTATACGTTATATATTATACGTTACACGTTGTACGTTGTACGTTATACGTTGTACGTTATACGTTGTACGTTATACGTTGTACGTTATACGTTGTACGTTATACGTTGTATGTTATACGTTATACGCTGTACGTTATACGTTATACGTTATACGTTATACGTTATACGTTACACGTTGTACGTTGTACGTTATACGTTGTACGTTGTACGTTATACGTTGTACGTTATACGTTGTACGTTATACGTTATACGTTATACGTTATACGTTGTACGTTATATGTTGTACGTTATATGTTATACGTTACACGTTATACGATATACGATATACGTTATACGTTACACGTTGTACGTTGTACGTTATACGTTGTACGTTATACGTTGTACGTTGTACGTTGTACGTTGTACGTTATACGTTGTACGTTATACGTTGTACGTTATACGTTGTACGTTATAGGCTGTACGTTATGAGCTGTACGTTATACGCTGTACGTTATACGTTATATCTTATACGTTACACGTTGTACGTTGTACGTTATACGTTGTACGTTATACGTTGTACGTTATACGTTATACGTTATACGTTATACGTTATACGTTATACGTTATACGTTATACGTTATACGTTATACGGTATACGGTATACGTTATACGTTGTACGTTATACGTTATACGTTATACGTTATACGTTATACGTTATACGATATTCGTTATACGTTATACGTTATAGGCTGTACGTTATACGCTGTACGTTATACGCTGTACGTTATACGTTATATATTATACGTTACACGTTGTACGTTGTACGTTATACGTTGTACGTTATACGTTGTACGTTATACGTTGTACGTTATACGTTGTACGTTATAGGCTGTACGTTATGAGCTGTACGTTATACGCTGTACGTTATACGTTATATGTTATACGTTACACGTTGTACGTTGTACGTTATACGTTGTACGTTATACGTTGTACGTTATACGTTATACGTTATACGTTATACGTTATACGTTATACGTTATACGTTATACGTTATACGTTATACGGTATACGGTATACGTTATACGTTGTACGTTATACGTTATACGTTATACGTTATACGTTATACGTTATACGATATTCGTTATACGTTATACGTTATAGGCTGTACGTTATACGCTGTACGTTATACGCTGTACGTTATACGTTATATATTATACGTTACACGTTGTACGTTGTACGTTATACGTTGTACGTTATACGTTGTACGTTATACGTTGTACGTTATACGTTGTACGTTATACGTTGTATGTTATACGTTATACGCTGTACGTTATACGTTATACGTTATACGTTATACGTGATACGTTATACGTTATACGTTATACGTTATACGTGATACGTTATACGTTATACGTTATACGTTATACGTTATACGCTGTACGTTATACGCTGTACGTTATACGTTATACGTTATACGTTATACGTTATACGTTATACGATATGCGTTGTACGTTATACGTTATACGTTATACGTTATACGTTATACGTTATACGATATTCGTTATACGTTATACGTTATAGGCTGTACGTTATACGCTGTACGTTATACGCTGTACGTTATACGTTATATATTATACGTTACACGTTGTACGTTGTACGTTATACGTTGTACGTTATACGTTGTACGTTATACGTTGTACGTTATACGTTGTACGTTATACGTTGTATGTTATACGTTATACGCTGTACGTTATACGTTATACGTTATACGTTATACGTGATACGTTATACGTTATACGTTATACGTTATACGCTGTACGTTATACGCTGTACGTTATAAGTTATACGTTATACGTTATACGTTACTCGTTGTACGTTGTACGTTATACGTTGTACATTATACGTTGTACGTTATACGTTATACGCTGTACGTTATACGTTATACGTTACACGTTGTACGTTATACGTTATACGTTATACGTTATACTTTATACGATATACGTTATGCGTTATACGTTACACGTTGTACGTTGTACGTTATACGTTGTACGTTATACGTTGTACGTTGTACGTTATACGTTGTACGTTATATGTTGTACGTTATATGTTGTACGTTATATGTTATACGTTACACGTTGTACGATGTACGTTATACGTTATACGTTATACGTTATACGTTATACGTTATACGTTATACGTTATACGTTATACGTTATACGTTATACGTTATACGTTATACGTTATACGTTATACGTGATACGTTATACGTTATACGTTATACGGTATACGGTATACGTTATACGTTGTACGTTATACCTTATACGTTTACGCTGTACGTTATACGCTGTACGTTATACGTTATACGTTATACGTTACACGTTATACGTTATACGTTATACGTTATACGCTGTACGTTATACGCTGTACGTTATACGCTGTACGTTATACGTTATACGTTATACGTTACACGCTGTACGTTATACGCTGTACGATATACGCTGTACGTTATACGTTATACGTTATACGTTACACGTTTTACGTTGTACGTTATACCTTATACGTTATACGTTATACGCTGTACGTTATACGCTGTACGTTATACGTGATACGTCACACGTTATACGTTATACGTTATACGCTGTACGTTATACGCTGTACTTTATACGTTGTACGTTATACGTTATACGTTACACGTTATACGTTATACGTTATACGCTGTACGTTATACGCTGTACGTTATACGCTGTACGTTATACGCTGTACGTTATACGCTGTACGTTATACGTTATACGTTATACGTTACACGTTGTACGTTGTACGTTATACGTTGCACGTTATACGTTATACGTTATACGTTGTACGTTATACGTTGTATGTTATACATTGTACGTTATAGGTTGTATGTTATACGTTATACGCTGTACGTTATACGTTACACGTTGTACGTTATACATTATACGTTATACGTTATACGCTGTACGTTATACGTTATACGCTGTACGTTATACGTTATACGTTATATGTTATACGTTATACGTTATACGTTATACGTTATACGTTATACGTTATACGTTATACGTTATACGTTATACGTTATACGTTATACGTTATACGTTATACGTTATACGTTATACGTTATACGTTATACGTTATACGTTATACGTTATACGCTGTACGTTATACGCTGTACGTTATACGCTGTACGTTATACGCTGTACGTTATACGCTGTACGTTATACGCTGTACGTTATACGCTGTACGTTATACGCTGTACGTTATACGCTGTACGTTATACGTTATACGTTATACGTTACACATTGTACGTTGTACGTTATACGTTGCACGTTATACGTTATACGTTATACGTTGTACGTTATACGTTGTATGTTATACGTTGTACGTTATACGTTGTATGTTATACGTTATACGCTGTACGTTATACGTTATACGTTGTACGTTATACGTTATACGTTATACGTTATACGCTGTACGTTATACGTTGTACGCTGTACGTTATACGTTATACGTTGTATGTTATACGTTATACGTTATACGTTATACGTTATACGTTATACGTTATACGTTATACGTTATACGTTATACGTTATACGTTATACGTTATACGTTATACGTTATACGTTATACGTTATACGTTATACGCTGTACGTTATACGCTGTACGTTATACGCTGTACGTTATACGCTGTACGTTACACGTTGTACGTTGTACGTTATACGTCATACGTTACACGTTATACGTTATACGTTATACGCTGTACGTTATACGCTGTACGTTATACGCTGTACGTTATACGTTGTACGTTACACGTTGTACGTTGTACGTTATACGTTGTACGTTATACGTTGTACGTTATACGTTGTACGTTATACGTTGTATGTTATACGTTATACTTTATACGATATACGTTATGCGTTATACGTTACACGTTGTACGTTGTACGTTATACGTTGTACGTTATACGTTGTACGTTGTACGTTATACGTTGTACGTTATATGTTGTACGTTATATGTTGTACGTTATATGTTATACGTTACACGTTGTACGATGTACGTTATACGTTATACGTTATACGTTATACGTTATACGTTATACGTTATACGTTATACGTTATACGTTATACGTTATACGTTATACGTTATACGTTATACGTTATACGTGATACGTTATACGTTATACGTTATACGGTATACGGTATACGTTATACGTTGTACGTTATACCTTATACGTTATACGCTGTACGTTATACGCTGTACGTTATACGTTATACGTTATACGTTACACGTTATACGTTATACGTTATACGTTATACGCTGTACGTTATACGCTGTACGTTATACGCTGTACGTTATACGTTATACGTTATACGTTACACGCTGTACGTTATACGCTGTACGATATACGCTGTACGTTATACGTTATACGTTATACGTTACACGTTTTACGTTGTACGTTATACCTTATACGTTATACGTTATACGCTGTACGTTATACGCTGTACGTTATACGTGATACGTCACACGTTATACGTTATACGTTATACGCTGTACGTTATACGCTGTACTTTATACGTTGTACGTTATACGTTATACGTTACACGTTATACGTTATACGTTATACGCTGTACGTTATACGCTGTACGTTATACGCTGTACGTTATACGCTGTACGTTATACGTTATACGTTATACGTTACACGTTGTACGTTGTACGTTATACGTTGCACGTTATACGTTATACGTTATACGTTGTACGTTATACGTTGTATGTTATACATTGTACGTTATAGGTTGTATGTTATACGTTATACGCTGTACGTTATACGTTACACGTTGTACGTTATACATTATACGTTATACGTTATACGCTGTACGTTATACGTTATACGCTGTACGTTATACGTTATACGTTATATGTTATACGTTATACGTTATACGTTATACGTTATACGTTATACGTTATACGTTATACGTTATACGTTATACGTTATACGTTATACGTTATACGTTATACGTTATACGTTATACGTTATACGTTATACGTTATACGTTATACGTTATACGTTATACGTTATACGCTGTACGTTATACGCTGTACGTTATACGCTGTACGTTATACGCTGTACGTTATACGCTGTACGTTATACGCTGTACGTTATACGCTGTACGTTATACGCTGTACGTTATACGTTATACGTTATACGTTACACGTTGTACGTTGTACGTTATACGTTGCACGTTATACGTTATACGTTATACGTTGTACGTTATACGTTGTATGTTATACGTTGTACGTTATACGTTGTATGTTATACGTTATACGCTGTACGTTATACGTTATACGTTGTACGTTATACGTTATACGTTATACGTTATACGCTGTACGTTATACGTTGTACGTTGTACGTTATACGTTATACGTTGTATGTTATACGTTATACGTTATACGTTATACGTTATACGTTATACGTTATACGTTATACGTTATACGTTATACGTTATACGTTATACGTTATACGTTATACGTTATACGTTATACGTTATACGTTATACGTTATACGCTGTACGTTATACGCTGTACGTTATACGCTGTACGTTATACGCTGTACGTTACACGTTGTACGTTGTACGTTATACGTCATACGTTACACGTTATACGTTATACGTTATACGCTGTACGTTATACGCTGTACGTTATACGCTGTACGTTATACGTTGTACGTTACACGTTGTACGTTGTACGTTATACGTTGTACGTTATACGTTGTACGTTATACGTTGTACGTTATACGTTGTATGTTATACGTTATACGCTGTACGTTATACGTTATACGTTGTACGTTATACGTTATACGTTATACGTTATACGCTGTACGTAATACGTTGTACGTTATACGTTATACGTTATACGTTATACGCTGTACGTTATACGCTGTACGTTATACGTTATACGTTATACGTTGTACGTTATACGCTGTACGTTATACCTTATACGTTATACGTTATACGCTGTACGTTATACGCTGTACGTTATACGTTATACGTCACACGTTATACGTTATACGTTATACGCTGTACGTTATACGCTGTACGTTATACGCTGTACGTTATACGTTAGACGTCACACGTGATACGTTATACGTTATACGCTGTACGTTATACGCTGTACGTTATACGCTGTACGTTATACGTTATACGTTATACGTTACACGTTGTACGTTGTACGTTATACGTTGTACGTTATACGTTGTACGTTATTCGTTATACGTTACACGTTGTACGTTGTACGTTATGCGTTGTACGTTATACGTTGTACGTTATACGTTATAAGTTGTACGTTATACGTTGTATGTTATACGTTATACGCTGTACGTTATACGTTATACGTTATACGTTATACGTTATACGCTGTACGTTATACGCTGTACGTTATTCGTTATACGTTATACGTTGTACGTTATACGCTGTACGTTATACCTTATACGTTATACGCTGTACGATATACGCTGTACGTTATACGCTGTACGTTATACGTTATACGTTACACGTTATACGTTATACGTTATACGCTGTACGTTATACGTTGTACGTTGTACGTTATACGTTGTACGGTATACGTTGTACGTTATACGTTGTACGTTATATGATGTACGTTATATGTTATACGTTACACGTTGTACGATGTACGTTATACGTTATACGTTATACTTTATACGTTATACGTTATACGTTATACGTTATACGTTATACGTTATACGTTATACGTTATACGTTATACGGTATACGGTATACGGTATACGTTATACGTTGTACGTTATTCGTTATACGTTATACGATATACGTTATAGGTTATACGATACACGTTGTACGTTGTACGTTATACGTTGTACGTTATACGTTGTACGTTGTACGTTATACGTTGTACGTTATACGCTGTACGTTATACCTTATACGTTATACGCTGTACGTTATACGCTGTACGTTATACGCTGTACGTTATACGCTGTACGTTATACGTTAGACGTCACACGTTATACGTTATACGTTATACGCTGTACGTTATACGCTGTACGTTATACGCTGTACGTTATACGTTATACGTTATACGTTACACGTTGTACGTTGTACGTTATACGTTGTACGTTATACGTTGTACGTTATTCGTTATACGTTACACGTTGTACGTTGTACGTTATACGTTGTACGTTATACGTTGTACGTTATACGTTATAAGTTGTACGTTATACGTTGTATGTTATACGTTATACGCTGTACGTTATACGTTATACGTTATACGTTATACGTTGTACGTTATACGTTATACGCTGTACGTTATACGTTATACGTTATACGTTATACGTTATACGATATACGTTATAGGTTATACGATACACGTTGTACGTTGTACGTTATACGTTGTACGTTATACGTTGTACGTTATACGTTATAAGTTGTACGTTATACGTTGTATGTTATACGTTATACGTTATACGTTATACGCTGTACGTTATACGCTGTACGTTATACGCTGTACGTTATACGCTGTACGTTACACGTTGTACGTTGTACGTTATACGTCATACGTTACACGTTATACGTTATACGTTATACGCTGTACGTTATACGCTGTACGTTATACGCTGTACGTTATACGTTGTACGTTACACGTTGTACGTTGTACGTTATACGTTGTACGTTATACGTTGTACGTTATACGTTGTACGTTATACGTTGTATGTTATACGTTATACGCTGTACGTTATACGTTATACGTTGTACGTTATACGTTATACGTTATACGCTGTACGTCATACGTTGTACGTTATACGTTATACGTTATACGTTATACGCTGTACGTTATACGCTGTACGTTATACGTTATACGTTATACGTTGTACGTTATACGCTGTACGTTATACCTTATACGTTATACGTTATACGCTGTACGTTATACGCTGTACGTTATACGTTATACGTCACACGTTATACGTTATACGTTATACGTCATACGTTACACGTTATACGTTATACGTTATACGCTGTACGTTATACGCTGTACGTTATACGCTGTACGTTATACGTTATACGTTATACGTTACACGTTGTACGTTGTACGTTATACGTTGCACGTTATACGTTATACGTTATACGTTGTACGTTATACGTTGTATGTTATACATTGTACGTTATAGGTTGTATGTTATACGTTATACGCTGTACGTTATACGTTATACGTTATATGTTATACGTTATACGTTATACGTTATACGTTATACGTTATACGTTATACGTTATACGTTATACGTTATACGTTATACGTTATACGTTATACGTTATACGTTATACGTTATACGTTATACGTTATACGTTATACGTTATACGTTATACGTTATACGTTATACGTTATACGTTATACGTTATACGCTGTACGTTATACGCTGTACGTTATACGCTGTACGTTATACGCTGTACGTTATACGCTGTACGTTATACGCTGTACGTTATACGCTGTACGTTATACGCTGTACGTTATACGTTATACGTTATACGTTACACGTTGTACGTTGTACGTTATACGTTGCACGTTATACGTTATACGTTATACGTTGTACGTTATACGTTGTATGTTATACGTTGTACGTTATACGTTGTATGTTATACGTTATACGCTGTACGTTATACGTTATACGTTGTACGTTATACGTTATACGTTATACGTTATACGCTGTACGTTATACGTTGTACGCTGTACGTTATACGTTATACGTTGTATGTTATACGTTATACGTTATACGTTATACGTTATACGTTATACGTTATACGTTATACGTTATACGTTATACGTTATACGTTATACGTTATACGTTATACGTTATACGTTATACGTTATACGTTATACGCTGTACGTTATACGCTGTACGTTATACGCTGTACGTTATACGCTGTACGTTACACGTTGTACGTTGTACGTTATACGTCATACGTTACACGTTATACGTTATACGTTATACGCTGTACGTTATACGCTGTACGTTATACGCTGTACGTTATACGTTGTACGTTACACGTTGTACGTTGTACGTTATACGTTGTACGTTATACGTTGTACGTTATACGTTGTACGTTATACGTTGTATGTTATACGTTATACGCTGTACGTTATACGTTATACGTTGTACGTTATACGTTATACGTTATACGTTATACGCTGTACGTCATACGTTGTACGTTATACGTTATACGTTATACGTTATACGCTGTACGTTATACGCTGTACGTTATACGTTATACGTTATACGTTGTACGTTATACGCTGTACGTTATACCTTATACGTTATACGTTATACGCTGTACGTTATACGCTGTACGTTATACGTTATACGTCACACGTTATACGTTATACGTTATACGCTGTACGTTATACGCTGTACGTTATACGCTGTACGTTATACGTTAGACGTCACACGTGATACGTTATACGTTATACGCTGTACGTTATACGCTGTACGTTATACGCTGTACGTTATACGTTATACGTTATACGTTACACGTTGTACGTTGTACGTTATACGTTGTACGTTATACGTTGTACGTTATTCGTTATACGTTACACGTTGTACGTTGTACGTTATGCGTTGTACGTTATACGTTGTACGTTATACGTTATAAGTTGTACGTTATACGTTGTATGTTATACGTTATACGCTGTACGTTATACGTTATACGTTATACGTTATACGTTATACGCTGTACGTTATACGCTGTACGTTATTCGTTATACGTTATACGTTGTACGTTATACGCTGTACGTTATACCTTATACGTTATACGCTGTACGATATACGCTGTACGTTATACGCTGTACGTTATACGTTATACGTTACACGTTATACGTTATACGTTATACGCTGTACGTTATACGTTGTACGTTGTACGTTATACGTTGTACGGTATACGTTGTACGTTATACGTTGTACGTTATATGATGTACGTTATATGTTATACGTTACACGTTGTACGATGTACGTTATACGTTATACGTTATACTTTATACGTTATACGTTATACGTTATACGTTATACGTTATACGTTATACGTTATACGTTATACGTTATACGGTATACGGTATACGGTATACGTTATACGTTGTACGTTATTCGTTATACGTTATACGATATACGTTATAGGTTATACGATACACGTTGTACGTTGTACGTTATACGTTGTACGTTATACGTTGTACGTTGTACGTTATACGTTGTACGTTATACGCTGTACGTTATACCTTATACGTTATACGCTGTACGTTATACGCTGTACGTTATACGCTGTACGTTATACGCTGTACGTTATACGTTAGACGTCACACGTTATACGTTATACGTTATACGCTGTACGTTATACGCTGTACGTTATACGCTGTACGTTATACGTTATACGTTATACGTTACACGTTGTACGTTGTACGTTATACGTTGTACGTTATACGTTGTACGTTATTCGTTATACGTTACACGTTGTACGTTGTACGTTATACGTTGTACGTTATACGTTGTACGTTATACGTTATAAGTTGTACGTTATACGTTGTATGTTATACGTTATACGCTGTACGTTATACGTTATACGTTATACGTTATACGTTGTACGTTATACGTTATACGCTGTACGTTATACGTTATACGTTATACGTTATACGTTATACGATATACGTTATAGGTTATACGATACACGTTGTACGTTGTACGTTATACGTTGTACGTTATACGTTGTACGTTATACGTTATAAGTTGTACGTTATACGTTGTATGTTATACGTTATACGTTATACGTTATACGCTGTACGTTATACGCTGTACGTTATACGCTGTACGTTATACGCTGTACGTTACACGTTGTACGTTGTACGTTATACGTCATACGTTACACGTTATACGTTATACGTTATACGCTGTACGTTATACGCTGTACGTTATACGCTGTACGTTATACGTTGTACGTTACACGTTGTACGTTGTACGTTATACGTTGTACGTTATACGTTGTACGTTATACGTTGTACGTTATACGTTGTATGTTATACGTTATACGCTGTACGTTATACGTTATACGTTGTACGTTATACGTTATACGTTATACGCTGTACGTCATACGTTGTACGTTATACGTTATACGTTATACGTTATACGCTGTACGTTATACGCTGTACGTTATACGTTATACGTTATACGTTGTACGTTATACGCTGTACGTTATACCTTATACGTTATACGTTATACGCTGTACGTTATACGCTGTACGTTATACGTTATACGTCACACGTTATACGTTATACGTTATACGTCATACGTTACACGTTATACGTTATACGTTATACGCTGTACGTTATACGCTGTACGTTATACGCTGTACGTTATACGTTATACGTTATACGTTACACGTTGTACGTTGTACGTTATACGTTGCACGTTATACGTTATACGTTATACGTTGTACGTTATACGTTGTATGTTATACATTGTACGTTATAGGTTGTATGTTATACGTTATACGCTGTACGTTATACGTTACACGTTGTACGTTATACATTATACGTTATACGTTATACGCTGTACGTTATACGTTATACGCTGTACGTTATACGTTATACGTTATATGTTATACGTTATACGTTATACGTTATACGTTATACGTTATACGTTATACGTTATACGTTATACGTTATACGTTATACGTTATACGTTATACGTTATACGTTATACGTTATACGTTATACGTTATACGTTATACGTTATACGTTATACGTTATACGTTATACGTTATACGTTATACGTTATACGCTGTACGTTATACGCTGTACGTTATACGCTGTACGTTATACGCTGTACGTTATACGCTGTACGTTATACGCTGTACGTTATACGCTGTACGTTATACGCTGTACGTTATACGTTATACGTTATACGTTACACGTTGTACGTTGTACGTTATACGTTGCACGTTATACGTTATACGTTATACGTTGTACGTTATACGTTGTATGTTATACGTTGTACGTTATACGTTGTATGTTATACGTTATACGCTGTACGTTATACGTTATACGTTGTACGTTATACGTTATACGTTATACGTTATACGCTGTACGTTATACGTTGTACGCTGTACGTTATACGTTATACGTTGTATGTTATACGTTATACGTTATACGTTATACGTTATACGTTATACGTTATACGTTATACGTTATACGTTATACGTTATACGTTATACGTTATACGTTATACGTTATACGTTATACGTTATACGTTATACGCTGTACGTTATACGCTGTACGTTATACGCTGTACGTTATACGCTGTACGTTACACGTTGTACGTTGTACGTTATACGTCATACGTTACACGTTATACGTTATACGTTATACGCTGTACGTTATACGCTGTACGTTATACGCTGTACGTTATACGTTGTACGTTATACGTTGTACGTTGTACGTTATACGTTGTACGTTATACGTTGTACGTTATACGTTGTACGTTATACGTTGTATGTTATACGTTATACGCTGTACGTTATACGTTATACGTTGTACGTTATACGTTATACGTTATACGTTATACGCTGTACGTCATACGTTGTACGTTATACGTTATACGTTATACGTTATACGCTGTACGTTATACGCTGTACGTTATACGTTATACGTTATACGTTGTACGTTATACGCTGTACGTTATACCTTATACGTTATACGTTATACGCTGTACGTTATACGCTGTACGTTATACGTTATACGTCACACGTTATACGTTATACGTTATACGCTGTACGTTATACGCTGTACGTTATACGCTGTACGTTATACGTTAGACGTCACACGTGATACGTTATACGTTATACGCTGTACGTTATACGCTGTACGTTATACGCTGTACGTTATACGTTATACGTTATACGTTACACGTTGTACGTTGTACGTTATACGTTGTACGTTATACGTTGTACGTTATTCGTTATACGTTACACGTTGTACGTTGTACGTTATGCGTTGTACGTTATACGTTGTACGTTATACGTTATAAGTTGTACGTTATACGTTGTATGTTATACGTTATACGCTGTACGTTATACGTTATACGTTATACGTTATACGTTATACGCTGTACGTTATACGCTGTACGTTATTCGTTATACGTTATACGTTGTACGTTATACGCTGTACGTTATACCTTATACGTTATACGCTGTACGATATACGCTGTACGTTATACGCTGTACGTTATACGTTATACGTTACACGTTATACGTTATACGTTATACGCTGTACGTTATACGTTGTACGTTGTACGTTATACGTTGTACGGTATACGTTGTACGTTATACGTTGTACGTTATATGATGTACGTTATATGTTATACGTTACACGTTGTACGATGTACGTTATACGTTATACGTTATACTTTATACGTTATACGTTATACGTTATACGTTATACGTTATACGTTATACGTTATACGTTATACGTTATACGGTATACGGTATACGGTATACGTTATACGTTGTACGTTGTACGTTATTCGTTATACGTTATACGATATACGTTATAGGTTATACGATACACGTTGTACGTTGTACGTTATACGTTGTACGTTATACGTTGTACGTTGTACGTTATACGTTGTACGTTATACGCTGTACGTTATACCTTATACGTTATACGCTGTACGTTATACGCTGTACGTTATACGCTGTACGTTATACGCTGTACGTTATACGTTAGACGTCACACGTTATACGTTATACGTTATACGCTGTACGTTATACGCTGTACGTTATACGCTGTACGTTATACGTTATACGTTATACGTTACACGTTGTACGTTGTACGTTATACGTTGTACGTTATACGTTGTACGTTATTCGTTATACGTTACACGTTGTACGTTGTACGTTATACGTTGTACGTTATACGTTGTACGTTATACGTTATAAGTTGTACGTTATACGTTGTATGTTATACGTTATACGCTGTACGTTATACGTTATACGTTATACGTTATACGTTGTACGTTATACGTTATACGCTGTACGTTATACGTTATACGTTATACGTTATACGTTATACGATATACGTTATAGGTTATACGATACACGTTGTACGTTGTACGTTATACGTTGTACGTTATACGTTGTACGTTATACGTTATAAGTTGTACGTTATACGTTGTATGTTATACGTTATACGTTATACGTTATACGCTGTACGTTATACGCTGTACGTTATACGCTGTACGTTATACGCTGTACGTTACACGTTGTACGTTGTACGTTATACGTCATACGTTACACGTTATACGTTATACGTTATACGCTGTACGTTATACGCTGTACGTTATACGCTGTACGTTATACGTTGTACGTTACACGTTGTACGTTGTACGTTATACGTTGTACGTTATACGTTGTACGTTATACGTTGTACGTTATACGTTGTATGTTATACGTTATACGCTGTACGTTATACGTTATACGTTGTACGTTATACGTTATACGTTATACGCTGTACGTCATACGTTGTACGTTATACGTTATACGTTATACGTTATACGCTGTACGTTATACGCTGTACGTTATACGTTATACGTTATACGTTGTACGTTATACGCTGTACGTTATACCTTATACGTTATACGTTATACGCTGTACGTTATACGCTGTACGTTATACGTTATACGTCACACGTTATACGTTATACGTTATACGCTGTACGTTATACGCTGTACGTTATACGCTGTACGTTATACGTTAGACGTCACACGTGATACGTTATACGTTATACGCTGTACGTTATACGCTGTACGTTATACGCTGTACGTTATACGTTATACGTTATACGTTACACGTTGTACGTTGTACGTTATACGTTGTACGTTATACGTTGTACGTTATTCGTTATACGTTACACGTTGTACGTTGTACGTTATGCGTTGTACGTTATACGTTGTACGTTATACGTTATAAGTTGTACGTTATACGTTGTATGTTATACGTTATACGCTGTACGTTATACGTTATACGTTATACGTTATACGTTATACGCTGTACGTTATACGCTGTACGTTATACGTTATACGTTATACGTTGTACGTTATACGCTGTACGTTATACCTTATACGTTATACGCTGTACGATATACGCTGTACGTTATACGCTGTACGTTATACGTTATACGTTACACGTTATACGTTATACGTTATACGCTGTACGTTATACGTTGTACGTTGTACGTTATACGTTGTACGGTATACGTTGTACGTTATACGTTGTACGTTATATGATGTACGTTATATGTTATACGTTACACGTTGTACGATGTACGTTATACGTTATACGTTATACTTTATACGTTATACGTTATACGTTATACGTTATACGTTATACGTTATACGTTATACGTTATACGTTATACGGTATACGGTATACGGTATACGTTATACGTTGTACGTTATTCGTTATACGTTATACGATATACGTTATAGGTTATACGATACACGTTGTACGTTGTACGTTATACGTTGTACGTTATACGTTGTACGTTGTACGTTATACGTTGTACGTTATACGCTGTACGTTATACCTTATACGTTATACGCTGTACGTTATACGCTGTACGTTATACGCTGTACGTTATACGCTGTACGTTATACGTTAGACGTCACACGTTATACGTTATACGTTATACGCTGTACGTTATACGCTGTACGTTATACGCTGTACGTTATACGTTATACGTTATACGTTACACGTTGTACGTTGTACGTTATACGTTGTACGTTATACGTTGTACGTTATTCGTTATACGTTACACGTTGTACGTTGTACGTTATACGTTGTACGTTATACGTTGTACGTTATACGTTATAAGTTGTACGTTATACGTTGTATGTTATACGTTATACGCTGTACGTTATACGTTATACGTTATACGTTATACGTTGTACGTTATACGTTATACGCTGTACGTTATACGTTATACGTTATACGTTATACGTTATACGATATACGTTATAGGTTATACGATACACGTTGTACGTTGTACGTTATACGTTGTACGTTATACGTTGTACGTTATACGTTATAAGTTGTACGTTATACGTTGTATGTTATACGTTATACGCTGTACGTTACACGTTATACGTTATACGTTATACGTTGTACGTTATACGTTATACGCTGTACGTTATACGTTATACGTCACACGTTATACGTTATACGTTGTACGCTGTACGTTATACGCTGTACTTTATACGTTGTACGTTATACGTTATACGTTACACGTTATACGTTATACGTTATACGCTGTACGTTATACGCTGTACGTTATACGCTGTACGTTATACGCTGTACGTTATACGCTGTACGTTATACGTTATACGTTATACGTTACACGTTGTACGTTGTACGTTATACGTTGCACGTTATACGTTATACGTTATACGTTGTACGTTATACGTTGTATGTTATACGTTGTACGTTATACGTTGTATGTTATACGTTATACGTTATACGTTGTACGTTATACGTTATACGTTATACGTTATACGCTGTACGTTATACGTTATACGCTGTACGTTATACGTTATACGTTGTATGTTATACGTTATACGTTATACGTTATACGTTATACGTTATACGTTATACGTTATACGTTATACGTTATACGTTATACGTTATACGTTATACGTTATACGCTGTACGTTATACGCTGTACGTTATACGCTGTACGTTACACGCTGTACGTTACACGTTGTACGTTGTACGTTATACGTCATACGTTACACGTTATACGTTATACGTTATACGTTATACGCTGTACGTTATACGCTGTACGTTATACGCTGTACGTTATACGTTGTACGTTACACGTTGTACGTTGTACGTTATACGTTGTACGTTATACGTTGTACGTTATACGTTGTACGTTATACGTTGTATGTTATACGTTATACGCTGTACGTTATACGTTATACGTTGTACGTTATACGTTATACGTTATACGTTATACGCTGTACGTCATACGTTGTACGTTATACGTTATACGTTATACGTTATACGCTGTACGTTATACGCTGTACGTTATATGTTATACGTTATACGTTGTACGTTATACGCTGTACGTTATACCTTATACGTTATACGTTATACGCTGTACGTTATACGCTGTACGTTATACGTTATACGTCACACGTTATACGTTATACGTTATACGGTATACGGTATACGTTATACGTTGTACGTTATACGTTATACGTTATACGATATACGTTATAGGTTATACGATACACGTTGTACGTTGTCCGTTATACGTTGTACGTTATACGTTGTACGTTGTACGTTATACGTTGTACGTTATACGCTGTACGTTATACCTTATACGTTATACGCTGTACGTTATACGCTGTACGTTCTACGTTATACGTTATACGTTATACGCTGTACGTTAAACGCTGTACGTTATACCGTATACGTTATACGTTATACGCTGTACGTTATACGCTGTACGTTATACGCTGTACGTTATGCGCTGTACGTTATACGTTATACGTTATACGTTACACGTTGTACGTTGTACGTTATACGTTGTACGTTATACGTTATACGTTATACGTTGTACGTTATACGTTGTATGTTATACGTTGTACGTTATACGTTGTATGTTATACGTTATACGCTGTACGTTATACGTTATACGTTGTACGTTATACGTTATACGTTATACGTTATACGCTGTACGTTATACGTTATACGCTGTACGTTATACGTTATACGTTATATGTTATACGTTATACGTTATACGTTATACGTTATACGTTGTACGTTATACGTTATACGTTATACGTTATACGTTATACGTTATACGTTATACGTTATACGTTATACGTTCTACGTTATACGTTATACGTTATACGCTGTACGTTAAACGCTGTACGTTATACGCTGTACGTTATACGCTGTACGTTATACGTTGTACGTTATACGTTATACGTTATACGTTATACGCTGTACGTTATACGGTATACGGTATACGTTATACGTTGTACGTTATACGTTATACGTTATACGTTATACGTTATACGTTATACGTTATACGTTATACGTTATACGTTATACGTTATACGTTATACGTTATACGTTATACGTTATACGTTAAACGCTGTACGTTATACGCTGTACGTTACACGTTGTACGTTGAACGTTATACGTCATACGTTACACGTTATACGTTATACGTTATACGCTGTACGTTATACGCTGTACGTTATACGCTGTACGTTATACGCTGTACGTTATACCTTATACGTTATACGCTGTACGTTATACGCTGTACGTTATACGTTATACGTTATACGTTATACGCTGTACGTTAAACGCTGTACGTTATACCGTATACGTTATACGTTATACGCTGTACGTTATACGCTGTACGTTATACGCTGTACGTTATGCGCTGTACGTTATACGTTATACGTTATACGTTACACGTTGTACGTTGTACGTTATACGTTGTACGTTATACGTTATACGTTATACGTTGTACGTTATACGTTGTATGTTATACGTTGTACGTTATACGTTGTATGTTATACGTTATACGCTGTACGTTATACGTTATACGTTGTACGTTATACGTTATACGTTATACGTTATACGCTGTACGTTATACGTTATACGCTGTACGTTATACGTTATACGTTATATGTTATACGTTATACGTTATACGTTATACGTTGTACGTTATACGTTATACGTTATACGTTATACGTTATACGTTATACGTTATACGTTATACGTTATACGTTATACGTTATACGTTATACGTTATACGTTATACGTTATACGTTATGCGTTATACGTTATACGTTATACGTTATACGCTGTACGTTATACGCTGTACGTTACACGTTGTACGTTGTACGTTATACGTCATACGTTACACGTTATACGTTATACGTTATACGCTGTACGTTATACGCTGTACGTTATACGCTGTACGTTATACGCTGTACGTTATACGCTGTACGTTATACGTTGTACGTTATACGTTATACGTTATACGTTATACGCTGTACGTTATACGCTGTACGTTATACGCTGTACGTTATACGTTGTACGTTATACGTTATACGTTATACGTTATACGCTGTACGTTATACGCTGTACGTTATAAGTTATACGTTATACGTTATACGTTACCCGTTGTACGTTGTACGTTATACGTTGTACATTATACGTTGTACGTTATACGTTATACGCTGTACGTTATACGTTATACGTTACACGTTGTACGATGTACGTTATACGTTGTACGTTATACGTTGTACGATATACGTTGTACGTTATACGTTGTACGTTATACGTTGTATGTTATACGTTATACGCTGTACGTTATACGCTGTACGTTATACGCTGTACGTTATACGTTATACGTTATACGTTACACGTTGTACGTTGTACGTTATACGTTGTACGTTATACGTTGTACGTTATTCGTTATACGTTACAGGTTGTACGTTGTACGTTATACGTTGTACGTTATACGTTGTACGTTATCCGTTATACGTTGTACGTTATACGTTGTATGTTATACGTTATACGCTGTACGTTATACGTTATACGTTATACGTTATACGTTATACGTTATACGCTGTACGTTATACGCTGTACGTTATACGTTATACGTTATACGTTCTACGTTATACGCTGTACGTTATACCTTATACGTTATACGCTGTACGTTATACGCTGTACGTTATACGTTATACGTTACACGTTATACGTTATACGTTATACGCTGTACGTTAAACGCTGTACGTTATACGTTATACGTTACACGTTGTACGTTGTACGTTATACGTTGTACGTTATACGTTATACGCTGTACGTTATACGTTGTACGTTGTACGTTATACGTCATACGTTACACGTTATACGTTATACGTTATACGTTATACGCTGTACGTTAAACGCTGTACGTTATACGTTATACGTTACACGTTGTACGTTGTACGTTATACGTTGTACGTTATACGTTATACGCTGTACGTTATACGTTGTACGTTGTACGTTATACGTCATACGTTACACGTTATACGTTATACGTTATACGTTATACGCTGTACGTTATACGCTGTACGTTATACGCTGTACGTTATACGTTATACGATATACGTTATAGGTTATACGTTATACGTTATACGTTATACGTTATACGCTGTACGTTATACGCTGTACGTTATACGTTATACGTTATACGTTGTACGTTATACGCTGTACGTTATACCTTATACGTTATACGCTGTACGTTATACGCTGTACGTTATACGTTATACGTTACACGTTATACGTTATACGTTATACGCTGTACGTTAAACGCTGTACTTTATACGTTATACGTTATACGTTATACGTTGTACGTTATACGTTGTATGTTATACGTTGTACGTTATACGTTGTATGTTATACGTTATACGCTGTACGTTATACGTTATACGTTGTACGTTATACGTTATACGTTATACGTTATACGCTGTACGTTATACGTTATACGCTGTACGTTATACGTTATACGTTATATGTTATACGTTATACGTTATACGTTATACGTTGTACGTTATACGTTATACGTTATACGTTATACGTTATACGTTATACGTTATACGTTATACGTTATACGTTATACGTTATACGTTATACGTTATACGTTATACGTTATACGTTATACGTTATACGTTAAACGCTGTACGTTATACGCTGTACGTTACACGTTGTACGTTGAACGTTATACGTCATACGTTACACGTTATACGTTATACGTTATACGCTGTACGTTATACGCTGTACGTTATACGCTGTACGTTATACGCTGTACGTTATACCTTATACGTTATACGCTGTACGTTATACGCTGTACGTTATACGTTATACGTTATACGTTATACGCTGTACGTTAAACGCTGTACGTTATACCGTATACGTTATACGTTATACGCTGTACGTTATACGCTGTACGTTATACGCTGTACGTTATGCGCTGTACGTTATACGTTATACGTTATACGTTACACGTTGTACGTTGTACGTTATACGTTGTACGTTATACGTTATACGTTATACGTTGTACGTTATACGTTGTATGTTATACGTTGTACGTTATACGTTGTATGTTATACGTTATACGCTGTACGTTATACGTTATACGTTGTACGTTATACGTTATACGTTATACGTTATACGCTGTACGTTATACGTTATACGCTGTACGTTATACGTTATACGTTATATGTTATACGTTATACGTTATACGTTATACGTTGTACGTTATACGTTATACGTTATACGTTATACGTTATACGTTATACGTTATACGTTATACGTTATACGTTATACGTTATACGTTATACGTTATACGTTATACGTTATACGTTATACGTTATACGTTATACGCTGTACGTTATACGCTGTACGTTACACGTTGTACGTTGTACGTTATACGTCATACGTTACACGTTATACGTTATACGTTATACGCTGTACGTTATACGCTGTACGTTATACGCTGTACGTTATACGCTGTACGTTATACGCTGTACGTTATACGTTGTACGTTATACGTTATACGTTATACGTTATACGCTGTACGTTATACGCTGTACGTTATACGCTGTACGTTATACGTTGTACGTTATACGTTATACGTTATACGTTATACGCTGTACGTTATACGCTGTACGTTATAAGTTATACGTTATACGTTATACGTTACCCGTTGTACGTTGTACGTTATACGTTGTACATTATACGTTGTACGTTATACGTTATACGCTGTACGTTATACGTTATACGTTACACGTTGTACGATGTACGTTATACGTTGTACGTTATACGTTGTACGATATACGTTGTACGTTATACGTTGTACGTTATACGTTGTATGTTATACGTTATACGCTGTACGTTATACGCTGTACGTTATACGCTGTACGTTATACGTTATACGTTATACGTTACACGTTGTACGTTGTACGTTATACGTTGTACGTTATACGTTGTACGTTATTCGTTATACGTTACAGGTTGTACGTTGTACGTTATACGTTGTACGTTATACGTTGTACGTTATCCGTTATACGTTGTACGTTATACGTTGTATGTTATACGTTATACGCTGTACGTTATACGTTATACGTTATACGTTATACGTTATACGTTATACGCTGTACGTTATACGCTGTACGTTATACGTTATACGTTATACGTTCTACGTTATACGCTGTACGTTATACCTTATACGTTATACGCTGTACGTTATACGCTGTACGTTATACGTTATACGTTACACGTTATACGTTATACGTTATACGCTGTACGTTAAACGCTGTACGTTATACGTTATACGTTACACGTTGTACGTTGTACGTTATACGTTGTACGTTATACGTTATACGCTGTACGTTATACGTTGTACGTTGTACGTTATACGTCATACGTTACACGTTATACGTTATACGTTATACGTTATACGCTGTACGTTAAACGCTGTACGTTATACGTTATACGTTACACGTTGTACGTTGTACGTTATACGTTGTACGTTATACGTTATACGCTGTACGTTATACGTTGTACGTTGTACGTTATACGTCATACGTTACACGTTATCCGTTATACGTTATACGTTATACGCTGTACGTTATACGCTGTACGTTATACGCTGTACGTTATACGTTATACGATATACGTTATAGGTTATACGTTATACGTTATACGTTATACGTTATACGCTGTACGTTATACGCTGTACGTTATACGTTATACGTTATACGTTGTACGTTATACGCTGTACGTTATACCTTATACGTTATACGCTGTACGTTATACGCTGTACGTTATACGTTATACGTTACACGTTATACGTTATACGTTATACGCTGTACGTTAAACGCTGTACTTTATACGTTATACGTTATACGTTACACGTTGTACGTTGTACGTTATACGTTGTACGTTATACGTTATACGCTGTACGTTATACGTTACACGTTGTACGTTGTACGTTATACGTTGTACGTTATACGTTATACGTTATATGTTATACGTTATACGTTATACGTTATACGCTGTACGTTATACGCTGTACGTTATACGCTGTACGTTATACGCTGTACGTTACACGTTGTACGTTGTACGTTATACGTCATACGTTACACGTTATACGTTATACGTTACACGTTATACGTTATACGTTATACGCTGTACGTTAAACGCTGTACGTTATACGTTATACGTTATACGTTACACGTTGTACGTTGTACGTTATACGTTGTACGTTGTACGTTATACGTCATACGTTACACGTTATACGTTATACGTTATACGTTATACGCTGTACGTTATACGCTGTACGTTATACGCTGTACGTTATACGTTATACGTTACACGTTGTACGTTGTACGTTATACGTTGTACGTTATACGTTGTACGTTATACGTTGTACGTTATACGTTGTATGTTATACGTTGTACGTTATACGTTATACGTTGTACGTTATACGTTGTATGTTATACGTTATACGCTGTACGTTATACGTTATACGTTATACGTTATACGTTATACGTTATACGTTATACGCTGTACGTTATACGCTGTACGTTATACGTTATACGTTCTACGTTATACGCTGTACGTTATACGCTGTACGTTATACGCTGTACGTTATACGCTGTACGTTACACGTTGTACGTTGTACGTTATACGTCATACGTTACACGTTATACGTTATACGTTATACGTTATACGCTGTACGTTATACGCTGTACGTTATACGCTGTACGTTATACGTTGTACGTTACACGTTGTACGTTGTACGTTGTACGTTATACGTTGTACGTTATACGTTGTACGTTATACGTTGTACGTTATACGTTGTATGTTATACGTTATACGCTGTACGTTATACGTTATACGTTGTACGTTATACGTTATACGTTATACGTTATACGCTGTACGTTATACGTTGTACGTTATACGTTATACGTTATACGTTATACGTTATACGTTATACGTTATACGCTGTACGTTATACGCTGTACGTTATACGTTATACGTTATACGCTGTACGTTATACGCTGTACGTTATACGCTGTACGTTATACGTTAGACGTCACACGTTATACGTTATACGTTATACGCTGTACGTTATACGCTGTACGTTATACGCTGTACGTTATACGTTATACGTTATACGTTACACGTTGTACGTTGTACGTTATACGTTGTACGTTATACGTTGTACGTTATTCGTTATACGTTACACGTTGTACGTTGTACGTTATACGTTGTACGTTATACGTTGTACGTTATACGTTATAAGTTGTACGTTATACGTTGTATGTTATACGTTATACGCTGTACGTTATACGTTATACGTTATACGTTATACGTTGTACGTTATACGTTATACGCTGTACGTTATACGTTATACGTTATACGTTATACGTTATACGATATACGTTATAGGTTATACGATACACGTTGTACGTTGTACGTTATACGTTGTACGTTATACGTTGTACGTTGTACGTTGTACGCTATACGTTGTACGTTATACCTTATACGTTATACGTTATACGCTGTACGTTATACGCTGTACGTTATACGTTATACGTCACACGTTATACGTTATACGTTATACGCTGTACGATATACGCTGTACGTTATACGCTGTACGTTATTCGCTGTACGTTATACGTTAGACGTCACACGTTATACGTTATACGTTATACGCTGTACGTTATACGCTGTACGTTATACGCTGTACGTTATACGTTATACGTTATACGTTACACGTTTTACGTTGTACGTTATACCTTATACGTTATACGTTATACGCTGTACGTTATACGCTGTACGTTATACGTTATACGTCACACGTTATACGTTATACGTTATACGCTGTACGTTATACGCTGTACTTTATACGTTGTACGTTATACGTTATACGTTACACGTTATACGTTATACGTTATACGCTGTACGTTATACGCTGTACGTTATACGCTGTACGTTATACGCTGTACGTTATACGCTGTACGTTATACGTTATACGTTATACGTTATACGTTACACGTTGTACGTTGTACGTTATACGTTGCACGTTATACGTTATACGTTATACGTTGTACGTTATACGTTGTATGTTATACGTTGTACGTTATACGTTGTATGTTATACGTTATACGCTGTACGTTATACGTTATACGTTGTACGTTATACGTTATACGTTATACGTTATACGCTGTACGTTATACGTTATACGCTGTACGTTATACGTTATACGTTATATGTTATACGTTATACGTTATACGTTATTCGTTATACGTTATACGTTATACGTTATACGTTATACGTTATACGTTATACGTTATACGTTATACGCTGTACATTATACGCTGTACGTTATACGCTGTACGTTATACGCTGTACGTTACACGTTGTACGTTGTACGTTATACGTCATACGTTACACGTTATACGTTATACGTTATACGTTATACGCTGTACGTTATACGCTGTACGTTATACGCTGTACGTTATACGTTGTACGTTACACGTTGTACGTTGTACGTTATACGTTGTACGTTATACGTTGTACGTTATACGTTGTACGTTATACGTTGTATGTTATACGTTATACGCTGTACGTTATACGTTATACGTTGTACGTTATACGTTATACGTTATACGTTATACGCTGTACGTCATACGTTGTACGTTATACGTTATACGTTATACGTTATACGCTGTACGTTATACGCTGTACGTTATACGTTATACGTTATACGTTGTACGTTATACGCTGTACGTTATACCTTATACGTTATACGTTATACGCTGTACGTTATACGCTGTACGTTATACGTTATACGTCACACGTTATACGTTATACGTTATGCGCTGTACGTTATACGCTGTACGTTATACGCTGTACGTTATACGTTAGACGTCACACGTGATACGTTATACGTTATACGCTGTACGTTATACGCTGTACGTTATACGCTGTACGTTATACGTTATACGTTATACGTTACACGTTGTACGTTATACGTTATACGTTATACGCTGTACGTTATACGTTATACGCTGTACGTTATACGTTATACGTTATATGTTATACGTTATACGTTATACGTTATACGTTGTACGTTATACGTTATACGTTATACGTTATACGTTATACTTTATACGTTATACGTTATACGTTATACGTTATACGTTATACGTTATACGTTATACGTTATACGTTATACGTTATACGTTATACGTTATACGTTATACGTTATACGTTATACGCTGTACGTTATACGCTGTACGTTACACGTTGTACGTTGTACGTTATACGTCATACGTTACACGTTATACGTTATACGTTATACGCTGTACGTTATACGCTGTACGTTATACGCTGTACGTTATACGCTGTACGTTATACGCTGTACGTTATACGTTGTACGTTATACGTTATACGTTATACGTTATACGCTGTACGTTATACGCTGTACGTTATACGCTGTACGTTATACGTTGTACGTTATACGTTATACGTTATACGTTATACGCTGTACGTTATACGCTGTACGTTATAAGTTATACGTTATACGTTATACGTTACCCGTTGTACGTTGTACGTTATACGTTGTACATTATACGTTGTACGTTATACGTTATACGCTGTACGTTATACGTTATACGTTACACGTTGTACGATGTACGTTATACGTTGTACGTTATACGTTGTACGATATACGTTGTACGTTATACGTTGTACGTTATACGTTGTATGTTATACGTTATACGCTGTACGTTATACGCTGTACGTTATACGCTGTACGTTATACGTTATACGTTATACGTTACACGTTGTACGTTGTACGTTATACGTTGTACGTTATACGTTATACGTTATACGTTATACGTTATACGTTATACGCTGTACGTTATACGCTGTACGTTATACGTTATACGTTATACGTTCTACGTTATACGCTGTACGTTATACCTTATACGTTATACGCTGTACGTTATACGCTGTACGTTATACGTTATACGTTACACGTTATACGTTATACGTTATACGCTGTACGTTAAACGCTGTACGTTATACGTTATACGTTACACGTTGTACGTTGTACGTTATACGTTGTACGTTATACGTTATACGCTGTACGTTATACGTTGTACGTTGTACGTTATACGTCATACGTTACACGTTATACGTTATACGTTATACGTTATACGCTGTACGTTAAACGCTGTACGTTATACGTTATACGTTATACGTTGTACGTTGTACGTTATACGTTGTACGTTATACGTTATACGCTGTACGTTATACGTTGTACGTTGTACGTTATACGTCATACGTTACACGTTATACGTTATACGTTATACGTTATACGCTGTACGTTATACGCTGTACGTTATACGCTGTACGTTATACGTTATACGATATACGTTATAGGTTATACGTTATACGTTATACGTTATACGTTATACGCTGTACGTTATACGTTATACGTTATACGTTATACGTTATACGTTATACGTTATACGCTGTACGTTATACGCTGTACGTTATACGTTATACGTTCTACGTTATACGCTGTACGTTATACGCTGTACGTTATACGCTGTACGTTATACGCTGTACGTTACACGTTGTACGTTGTACGTTATACGTCATACGTTACACGTTATACGTTATACGTTATACGTTATACGCTGTACGTTATACGCTGTACGTTATACGCTGTACGTTATACGTTGTACGTTACACGTTGTACGTTGTACGTTGTACGTTATACGTTGTACGTTATACGTTGTACGTTATACGTTGTATGTTATACGTTATACGCTGTACGTTATACGTTATACGTTGTACGTTATACGTTATACGTTATACGTTATACGCTGTACGTTATACGTTGTACGTTATACGTTATACGTTATACGTTATACGTTATACGTTATACGTTATACGCTGTACGTTATACGCTGTACGTTATACGTTATACGTTATACGCTGTACGTTATACGCTGTACGTTATACGCTGTACGTTATACGTTAGACGTCACACGTTATACGTTATACGTTATACGCTGTACGTTATACGCTGTACGTTATACGCTGTACGTTATACGTTATACGTTATACGTTACACGTTGTACGTTGTACGTTATACGTTGTACGTTATACGTTGTACGTTATTCGTTATACGTTACACGTTGTACGTTGTACGTTATACGTTGTACGTTATACGTTGTACGTTATACGTTATAAGTTGTACGTTATACGTTGTATGTTATACGTTATACGCTGTACGTTATACGTTATACGTTATACGTTATACGTTATACGTTGTACGTTATACGTTATACGCTGTACGTTATACGTTATACGTTATACGTTATACGTTATACGATATACGTTATAGGTTATACGATACACGTTGTACGTTGTACGTTATACGTTGTACGTTATACGTTGTACGTTGTACGTTGTACGCTATACGTTGTACGTTATACCTTATACGTTATACGTTATACGCTGTACGTTATACGCTGTACGTTATACGTTATACGTCACACGTTATACGTTATACGTTATACGCTGTACGTTATACGCTGTACGTTATACGCTGTACGTTATACGCTGTACGTTATACGTTAGACGTCACACGTTATACGTTATACGTTATACGCTGTACGTTATACGCTGTACGTTATACGCTGTACGTTATACGTTATACGTTATACGTTACACGTTTTACGTTGTACGTTATACCTTATACGTTATACGTTATACGCTGTACGTTATACGCTGTACGTTATACGTTATACGTCACACGTTATACGTTATACGTTATACGCTGTACGTTATACGCTGTACTTTATACGTTGTACGTTATACGTTATACGTTACACGTTATACGTTATACGTTATACGCTGTACGTTATACGCTGTACGTTATACGCTGTACGTTATACGCTGTACGTTATACGCTGTACGTTATACGTTATACGTTATACGTTATACGTTACACGTTGTACGTTGTACGTTATACGTTGCACGTTATACGTTATACGTTATACGTTGTACGTTATACGTTGTATGTTATACGTTGTACGTTATACGTTGTATGTTATACGTTATACGCTGTACGTTATACGTTATACGTTGTACGTTATACGTTATACGTTATACGTTATACGCTGTACGTTATACGTTATACGCTGTACGTTATACGTTATACGTTATATGTTATACGTTATACGTTATACGTTATACGTTATACGTTATACGTTATACGTTATACGTTATACGTTATACGTTATACGTTATACGTTATACGTTATACGTTATACGTTATACGCTGTACATTATACGCTGTACGTTATACGCTGTACGTTATACGCTGTACGTTACACGTTGTACGTTGTACGTTATACGTCATACGTTACACGTTATACGTTATACGTTATACGTTATACGCTGTACGTTATACGCTGTACGTTATACGCTGTACGTTATACGTTGTACGTTACACGTTGTACGTTGTACGTTATACGTTGTACGTTATACGTTGTACGTTATACGTTGTACGTTATACGTTGTATGTTATACGTTATACGCTGTACGTTATACGTTATACGTTGAACGTTATACGTTATACGTTATACGTTATACGCTGTACGTCATACGTTGTACGTTATACGTTATACGTTATACGTTATACGCTGTACGTTATACGCTGTACGTTATACGTTATACGTTATACGTTGTACGTTATACGCTGTACGTTATACCTTATACGTTATACGTTATACGCTGTACGTTATACGCTGTACGTTATACGTTATACGTCACACGTTATACGTTATACGTTATACGCTGTACGTTATACGCTGTACGTTATACGCTGTACGTTATACGTTAGACGTCACACGTGATACGTTATACGTTATACGCTGTACGTTATACGCTGTACGTTATACGCTGTACGTTATACGTTATACGTTATACGTTACACGTTGTACGTTGTACGTTATACGTTGTACGTTATACGTTGTACGTTATTCGTTATACGTTACACGTTGTACGTTGTACGTTATGCGTTGTACGTTATACGTTGTACGTTATACGTTATAAGTTGTACGTTATACGTTGTATGTTATACGTTATACGCTGTACGTTATACGTTATAGGTTATACGTTATACGTTATACGCTGTACGTTATACGCTGTACGTTATTCGTTATACGTTATACGTTGTACGTTATACGCTGTACGTTATACCTTATACGTTATACGCTGTACGTTATACGCTGTACGTTATACGCTGTACGTTATACGTTATACGTTACACGTTATACGTTATACGTTATACGCTGTACGTTATACGTTGTACGTTGTACGTTATACGTTGTACGGTATACGTTGTACGTTATACGTTGTACGTTATATGATGTACGTTATATGTTATACGTTACACGTTGTACGATGTACGTTATACGTTATACGTTATACGTTATACGTTATACGATATACGTTATACGTTATACGTTATACGTTATACGTTATACGGTATACGGTATACGTTATACGTTGTACGTTATACGTTATACGTTATACGATATACGTTATAGGTTATACGATACACGTTGTACGTTGTACGTTATACGTTGTACGTTATACGTTGTACGTTGTACGTTATACGTTGTACGTTATACGCTGTACGTTATACCTTATACGTTATACGCTGTACGTTATACGCTGTACGTTATACGTTATACGTTATACGTTATACGCTGTACGTTAAACGCTGTACGTTATACGTTATACGTTATACGTTACACGTTGTACGTTGTACGTTATACGTTGTACGTTATACGTTATACGCTGTACGTTATACGTTATACGTTATACGTTATACGTTATACGATATACGTTATAGGTTATACGATACACGTTGTACGTTGTACGTTATACGTTGTACGTTATACGTTGTACGTTGTACGTTATACGTTGTACGTTATACCTTATACGTTATACGTTATACGCTGTACGTTATACGCTGTACGTTATACGCTGTACGTTATGCGCTGTACGTTATACGTTATACGTTATACGTTACACGTTGTACGTTGTACGTTATACGTTGTACGTTATACGTTATACGTTATACGTTATACGTTATACGTTGTATGTTATACGTTGTACGTTATACGTTGTATGTTATACGTTATACGCTGTACGTTATACGTTATACGTTGTACGTTATACGTTATACGTTATACGTTATACGCTGTACGTTATACGTTATACGCTGTACGTTATACGTTATACGTTATATGTTATACGTTATACGTTATACGTTATACGCTGTACGTTATACGTTATACGTCACACGTTATACGTTATACGTTATACGCTGTACGTTATACGCTGTACGTTATACGCTGTACGTTATACGTTAGACGTCACACGTTATACGTTATACGTTATACGCTGTACGTTATACGCTGTACGTTATACGCTGTACGTTATACGTTATACGTTATACGTTACACGTTTTACGTTGTACGTTATACCTTATACGTTATACGTTATACGCTGTACGTTATACGCTGTACGTTATACGTTATACGTTGTACGTTGTACGTTATACGTTGTACGTTGTACGTTATACGTCATACGTTACACGTTATACGTTATACGTTATACGTTATACGCTGTACGTTATACGCTGTACGTTATACGCTGTACGTTATACGCTGTACGTTATACGCTGTACGTTATACGCTGTACGTTATACGCTGTACGTTATACGTTATACGTTATACGTTACACGTTGTACGTTGTACGTTATACGTTGCACGTTATACGTTATACGTTATACGTTGTACGTTATACGTTGTATGTTATACGTTGTACGTTATACGTTGTATGTTATACGTTATACGCTGTTTTGTCGCGTGCGTGGGTTTCGCGACTGTTCCGGATCTGGACCCGCCAAATTAATCTTGGGCCAGTAGTTCAAGAAATTTAGATGTGTGAAAGACGCAAAAGACATGATTGATTCGCGTGACAATGAATTACGTTAAAGAAGCGTTTCGTCCCGGACCTGCTAGTGGACTCATCAGTAAGGCTGATCTAGCAGGTCCTGCCTTATACGCGCGCAGAGTTGAATAATCCTAATCCGGATTGAATCGATATAATCAAACTGATGCTCGCGGATCTAATGAAAGATGCGATCCCGGTTTGACGCGTGTCCTGATCGCTGGACAATTGACTGATGCACTGGAAGTCTTTGGAAGTACACTTAATGATAGACAAGTACAACGGCCGGGCATTGTACTTGTATATCCGCGGATTCAAATGACGCTTGTCCGAAAGCTAAGAAGGAACTGTCGGAGTTCGACTTCTTGTCCGAACGCGATGAAGAAAAACATGTACTGATTGGTTCTGCCGAAAGTTGTACGAACCAATCAGCAACCTCAAGAATGTTTAGACCTCCTTCTCGTAGCTCTGAAGGAGCCTTGGGAAGGAGGTGCAACAATGTAATGTGACTCTACTCTGGACGGACGCGGCTAGTCATTCGAAGGGACCAATTTATGGTACATTGTCCTTTAAGAAAACCCAAACATCTGGCGATGTTTTCGAATGGTCGTCGAATGACCCTACTTGACTTAATCTTAGAGGAAGATTCTTAGTCACGAACGTACCATAAATATGTCCGAAAGAATTTCACGTTTTCTGTTCCGACGGGACGGAACATACGCTGTACGTTATACGTTATACGTTGTACGTTATACGTTATACGTTATACGTTATACGCTGTACGTTATACGTTATACGCTGTACGTTATACGTTATACGTTATATGTTATACGTTATACGTTATACGTTATACGTTATACGTTATACGTTATACGTTATACGTTATACGTTATACGTTATACGTTATACGTTATACGTTATACGCTGTACGTTATACGCTGTACGTTATACGCTGTACGTTATACGCTGTACGTTACACGTTGTACGTTGTACGTTATACGTCATACGTTACACGTTATACGTTATACGTTATACGTTATACGCTGTACGTTATACGCTGTACGTTATACGCTGTACGTTATACGTTGTACGTTACACGTTGTACGTTGTACGTTATACGTTGTACGTTATACGTTGTACGTTATACGTTGTACGTTATACGTTGTATGTTATACGTTATACGCTGTACGTTATACGTTATACGTTGTACGTTATACGTTATACGTTATACGTTATACGCTGTACGTCATACGTTGTACGTTATACGTTATACGTTATACGTTATACGCTGTACGTTATACGCTGTACGTTATACGTTATACGTTATACGTTGTACGTTATACGCTGTACGTTATACCTTATACGTTATACGTTATACGCTGTACGTTATACGCTGTACGTTATACGTTATACGTCACACGTTATACGTTATACGTTATACGTTATACGCTGTACGTTATACGCTGTACGTTATACGCTGTACGTTATACGTTAGACGTCACACGTGATACGTTATACGTTATACGCTGTACGTTATACGCTGTACGTTATACGCTGTACGTTATACGTTATACGTTATACGTTACACGTTGTACGTTGTACGTTATACGTTGTACGTTATACGTTGTACGTTATTCGTTATACGTTACACGTTGTACGTTGTACGTTATGCGTTGTACGTTATACGTTGTACGTTATACGTTATAAGTTGTACGTTATACGTTGTATGTTATACGTTATACGCTGTACGTTATACGTTATAGGTTATACGTTATACGTTATACGCTGTACGTTATACGCTGTACGTTATTCGTTATACGTTATACGTTGTACGTTATACGCTGTACGTTATACCTTATACGTTATACGCTGTACGTTATACGCTGTACGTTATACGCTGTACGTTATACGTTATACGTTACACGTTATACGTTATACGTTATACGCTGTACGTTATACGTTGTACGTTGTACGTTATACGTTGTACGGTATACGTTGTACGTTATACGTTGTACGTTATATGATGTACGTTATATGTTATACGTTACACGTTGTACGATGTACGTTATACGTTATACGTTATACGTTATACGTTATACGTTATACGTTATACGATATACGTTATACGTTATACGTTATACGTTATACGTTATACGGTATACGGTATACGTTATACGTTGTACGTTATACGTTATACGTTATACGATATACGTTATAGGTTATACGATACACGTTGTACGTTGTACGTTATACGTTGTACGTTATACGTTGTACGTTGTACGTTATACGTTGTACGTTATACGCTGTACGTTATACCTTATACGTTATACGCTGTACGTTATACGCTGTACGTTATACGTTATACGTTATACGTTATACGCTGTACGTTAAACGCTGTACGTTATACGTTATACGTTATACGTTACACGTTGTACGTTGTACGTTATACGTTGTACGTTATACGTTATACGCTGTACGTTATACGTTATACGTTATACGTTATACGTTATACGATATACGTTATAGGTTATACGATACACGTTGTACGTTGTACGTTATACGTTGTACGTTATACGTTGTACGTTATACGTTGTACGTTGTACGTTATACGTTGTACGTTATACCTTATACGTTATACGTTATACGCTGTACGTTATACGCTGTACGTTATACGCTGTACGTTATGCGCTGTACGTTATACGTTATACGTTATACGTTACACGTTGTACGTTGTACGTTATACGTTGTACGTTATACGTTATACGTTATACGTTGTACGTTATACGTTGTATGTTATACGTTGTACGTTATACGTTGTATGTTATACGTTATACGCTGTACGTTATACGTTATACGTTGTACGTTATACGTTATACGTTATACGTTATACGCTGTACGTTATACGTTATACGCTGTACGTTATACGTTATACGTTATATGTTATACGTTATACGTTATACGTTATACGCTGTACGTTATACGTTATACGTCACACGTTATACGTTATACGTTATACGCTGTACGTTATACGCTGTACGTTATACGCTGTACGTTATACGTTAGACGTCACACGTTATACGTTATACGTTATACGCTGTACGTTATACGCTGTACGTTATACGCTGTACGTTATACGCTGTACGTTATACGTTATACGTTATACGTTACACGTTTTACGTTGTACGTTATACCTTATACGTTATACGTTATACGCTGTACGTTATACGCTGTACGTTATACGTTATACGTTGTACGTTGTACGTTATACGTTGTACGTTGTACGTTATACGTCATACGTTACACGTTATACGTTATACGTTATACGTTATACGCTGTACGTTATACGCTGTACGTTATACGCTGTACGTTATACGCTGTACGTTATACGCTGTACGTTATACGCTGTACGTTATACGCTGTACGTTATACGTTATACGTTATACGTTACACGTTGTACGTTGTACGTTATACGTTGCACGTTATACGTTATACGTTATACGTTGTACGTTATACGTTGTATGTTATACGTTGTACGTTATACGTTGTATGTTATACGTTATACGCTGTTTTGTCGCGTGCGTGGGTTTCGCGACTGTTCCGGTTCTGGACCCGCCAAATTAATCTTGGGCCAGTAGTTCAAGAAATTTAGATGTGTGAAAGACGCAAAAGACATGATTGATTCGCGTGACAATGAATTACGTTAAAGAAGCGTTTCGTCCCGGACCTGCTAGTGGACTCATCAGTAAGGCTGATCTAGCAGGTCCTGCCTTATACGCGCGCAGAGTTGAATAATCCTAATCCGGATTGAATCGATATAATCAAACTGATGCTCGCGGATCTAATGAAAGATGCGATCCCGGTTTGACGCGTGTCCTGATCGCTGGACAATTGACTGATGCACTGGAAGTCTTTGGAAGTACACTTAATGATAGACAAGTACAACGGCCGGGCATTGTACTTGTATATCCGCGGATTCAAATGACGCTTGTCCGAAAGCTAAGAAGGAACTGTCGGAGTTCGACTTCTTGTCCGAACGCGATGAAGAAAAACATGTACTGATTGGTTCTGCCGAAAGTTGTACGAACCAATCAGCAACCTCAAGAATGTTTAGACCTCCTTCTCGTAGCTCTGAAGGAGCCTTGGGAAGGAGGTGCAACAATGTAATGTGACTCTACTCTGGACGGACGCGGCTAGTCATTCGAAGGGACCAATTTATGGTACATTGTCCTTTAAGAAAACCCAAACATCTGGCGATGTTTTCGAATGGTCGTCGAATGACCCTACTTGACTTAATCTTAGAGGAAGATTCTTAGTCACGAACGTACCATAAATATGTCCGAAAGAATTTCACGTTTTCTGTTCCGATGGGACGGAACATACGCTGTACGTTATACGTTATACGTTGTACGTTATACGTTATACGTTATACGTTATACGCTGTACGTTATACGTTATACGCTGTACGTTATACGTTATACGTTATATGTTATACGTTATACGTTATACGTTATACGTTATACGTTATACGTTATACGTTATACGTTATACGTTATACGTTATACGCTGTACGTTATACGCTGTACGTTATACGCTGTACGTTATACGCTGTACGTTACACGTTGTACGTTGTACGTTATACGTCATACGTTACACGTTATACGTTATACGTTATACGTTATACGCTGTACGTTATACGCTGTACGTTATACGCTGTACGTTATACGTTGTACGTTACACGTTGTACGTTGTACGTTATACGTTGTACGTTATACGTTGTACGTTATACGTTGTACGTTATACGTTGTATGTTATACGTTATACGCTGTACGTTATACGTTATACGTTGTACGTTATACGTTATACGTTATACGTTATACGCTGTACGTTATACGCTGTACGTTATACGTTATACGTTATACGTTGTACGTTATACGCTGTACGTTATACCTTATACGTTATACGTTATACGCTGTACGTTATACGCTGTACGTTATACGTTATACGTCACACGTTATACGTTATACGTTATACGTTATACGCTGTACGTTATACGCTGTACGTTATACGCTGTACGTTATACGTTAGACGTCACACGTGATACGTTATACGTTATACGCTGTACGTTATACGCTGTACGTTATACGCTGTACGTTATACGTTATACGTTATACGTTACACGTTGTACGTTGTACGTTATACGTTGTACGTTATACGTTATACGTTGTACGTTATTCGTTATACGTTACACGTTGTACGTTGTACGTTATGCGTTGTACGTTATACGTTGTACGTTATACGTTATAAGTTGTACGTTATACGTTGTATGTTATACGTTATACGCTGTACGTTATACGTTATACGTTATACGTTATACGTTATACGCTGTACGTTATACGCTGTACGTTATTCGTTATACGTTATACGTTGTACGTTATACGCTGTACGTTATACCTTATACGTTATACGCTGTACGTTATACGCTGTACGTTATACGCTGTACGTTATACGTTATACGTTACACGTTATACGTTATACGTTATACGCTGTACGTTATACGTTGTACGTTGTACGTTATACGTTGTACGGTATACGTTGTACGTTATACGTTGTACGTTATATGATGTACGTTATATGTTATACGTTACACGTTGTACGATGTACGTTATACGTTATACGTTATACGTTATACGTTATACGATATACGTTATACGTTATACGTTATACGTTATACGTTATACGGTATACGGTATACGTTATACGTTGTACGTTATACGTTATACGTTATACGATATACGTTATAGGTTATACGATACACGTTGTACGTTGTACGTTATACGTTGTACGTTATACGTTGTACGTTGTACGTTATACGTTGTACGTTATACGCTGTACGTTATACCTTATACGTTATACGCTGTACGTTATACGCTGTACGTTATACGTTATACGTTATACGTTATACGCTGTACGTTAAACGCTGTACGTTATACGTTATACGTTATACGTTACACGTTGTACGTTGTACGTTATACGTTGTACGTTATACGTTATACGCTGTACGTTATACGTTATACGTTATACGTTATACGTTATACGATATACGTTATAGGTTATACGATACACGTTGTACGTTGTACGTTATACGTTATACGTTATACGTTATACGTTGTACGTTATACGTTGTATGTTATACGTTGTACGTTATACGTTGTATGTTATACGTTATACGCTGTACGTTATACGTTATACGTTGTACGTTATACGTTATACGTTATACGTTATACGCTGTACGTTATACGTTATACGCTGTACGTTATACGTTATACGTTATATGTTATACGTTATACGTTATACGTTATACGTTATACGTTATACGTTATACGTTATACGTTATACGTTATACGTTATACGTTATACGTTATACGTTATACGTTATACGTTATACGTTATACGTTATACGTTATACGTTATACGTTATACGTTATACGTTATACGTTATACGTTATACGTTATACGCTGTACGTTATTCGCTGTACGTTACACGTTGTACGTTGTACGTTATACGTCATACGTTACACGTTATACGTTATACGATGTACGTTATACGTTATACGTTGTACGGTATACGTTGTACGTTATACGTTGTACGTTATATGTTGTACGTTATATGTTATACGTTACACGTTGTACGTTGTATGTTATACGTTGTACGTTATACGTTGTATGTTATACGTTATACGCTGTACGTTATACGTTATACGTTGTACGTTATACGTTATACGTTATACGTTATACGCTGTACGTTATACGTTATACGCTGTACGTTATACGTTATACGTTATATGTTATACGTTATACGTTATACGTTATACGTTATACGTTATACGTTATACGCTGTACGTTATACGTTATACGTTACACGTTATACGTTATACGTTATACGCTGTACGTTATACGTTGTACGTTGTACGTTATACGTTGTACGGTATACGTTGTACGTTATACGTTGTATGTTATATGTTGTACGTTATATGTTATACGTTACACGTTGTACGATGTACGTTATACGTTATACGTTATACGTTATACGTTATACGTTATACGTTATACGTTATACGTTATACGTTATACGTTATACGTTATACGGTATACGGTATACGTTATACGTTGTACGTTATCCGTTATACGTTATACGATATACGTTATAGGTTATACGATACACGTTGTACGTTGTACGTTATACGTTGTACGTTATACGTTGTACGTTGTACGTTATACGTTGTACGTTATACGCTGTACGTTATACCTTATACGTTATACGCTGTACGTTATACGTTATACGTTGTACGGTATACGTTGTACGTTATACGTTGTACGTTATATGTTGTACGTTATATGTTATACGTTACACGTTGTACGATGTACGTTATACGTTATACGTTATACGTTATACGTTATACGATATACGTTATACGTTATACGTTATACGTTATACGTTATACGTTATACGGTATACGGTATACGTTATACGTTGTACGTTATACGTTATACGTTATACGATATACGTTATAGGTTATACGATACACGTTGTACGTTGTACGTTATACGTTGTACGTTATACGTTGTACGTTGTACGTTATACGTTGTACGTTATACGCTGTACGTTATACCTTATACGTTATACGCTGTACGTTATACGCTGTACGTTATACGTTATACGTTATACGTTATACGCTGTACGTTAAACGCTGTACGTTATACGTTATACGTTATACGTTACACGTTGTACGTTGTACGTTATACGTTGTACGTTATACGTTATACGCTGTACGTTATACGTTATACGTTATACGTTATACGTTATACGTTATACGATATACGTTATAGGTTATACGATACACGTTGTACGTTGTACGTTATACGTTGTACGTTATACGTTGTACGTTGTACGTTATACGTTGTACGTTATACCTTATACGTTATACGTTATACGCTGTACGTTATACGCTGTACGTTATACGCTGTACGTTATGCGCTGTACGTTATACGTTATACGTTATACGTTACACGTTGTACGTTGTACGTTATACGTTGTACGTTATACGTTATACGTTATACGTTGTACGTTATACGTTGTATGTTATACGTTGTACGTTATACGTTGTATGTTATACGTTATACGCTGTACGTTATACGTTATACGTTGTACGTTATACGTTATACGTTATACGTTATACGCTGTACGTTATACGTTATACGCTGTACGTTATACGTTATACGTTATATGTTATACGTTATACGTTATACGTTATACGTTATACGTTATACGTTATACGTTATACGTTATACGTTATACGTTATACGTTATACGTTATACGTTATACGTTATACGTTATACGTTATACGTTATACGTTATACGTTATACGTTATACGTTATACGTTATACGTTATACGTTATACGCTGTACGTTATACGCTGTACGTCACACGTTGTACGTTGTACGTTATACGTCATACGTTACACGTTATACGTTATACGTTATACGCTGTACGTTATACGCTGTACGTTATACGTTACACGTTATACGTTATACGTTATACGCTGTACGTTATACGTTGTACGTTGTACGTTATACGTTGTACGGTATACGTTGTACGTTATACGTTGTACGTTATATGTTGTACGTTATATGTTATACGTTACACGTTGTACGATGTACGTTATACGTTATACGTTATACGTTATACGTTATACGTTATACGTTATACGTTATACGTTATACGTTATACGTTATACGTTATACGGTATACGGTATACGTTATACGTTGTACGTTATACGTTATACGTTATACGATATACGTTATAGGTTATACGATACACGTTGTACGTTGTACGTTATACGTTGTACGTTATACGTTGTACGTTGTACGTTATACGTTGTACGTTATACGCTGTACGTTATACCTTATACGTTATACGCTGTACGTTATACGTTATACGTTGTACGGTATACGTTGTACGTTATACGTTGTACGTTATATGTTGTACGTTATATGTTATACGTTACACGTTGTACGATGTACGTTATACGTTATACGTTATACGTTATACGTTATACGTTATACGATATACGTTATACGTTATACGTTATACGTTATACGTTATACGGTATACGGTATACGTTATACGTTGTACGTTATACGTTATACGTTATACGATATACGTTATAGGTTATACGATACACGTTGTACGTTGTACGTTATACGTTGTACGTTGTACGTTATACGTTGTACGTTATACGCTGTACGTTATACCTTATACGTTATACGCTGTACGTTATACGCTGTACGTTATACGTTATACGTTATACGTTATACGCTGTACGTTAAACGCTGTACGTTATACGTTATACGTTATACGTTACACGTTGTACGTTGTACGTTATACGTTGTACGTTATACGTTATACGCTGTACGTTATACGTTATACGTTATACGTTATACGTTATACGATATACGTTATAGGTTATACGATACACGTTGTACGTTGTACGTTATACGTTGTACGTTATACGTTGTACGTTGTACGTTATACGTTGTACGTTATACCTTATACGTTATACGTTATACGCTGTACGTTATACGCTGTACGTTATACGCTGTACGTTATGCGCTGTACGTTATACGTTATACGTTATACGTTACACGTTGTACGTTGTACGTTATACGTTGTACGTTATACGTTATACGTTATACGTTGTACGTTATACGTTGTATGTTATACGTTGTACGTTATACGTTGTATGTTATACGTTATACGCTGTACGTTATACGTTATACGTTGTACGTTATACGTTATACGTTATACGTTATACGCTGTACGTTATACGTTATACGCTGTACGTTATACGTTATACGTTATATGTTATACGTTATACGTTATACGTTATACGTTATACGTTATACGTTATACGTTATACGTTATACGTTATACGTTATACGTTATACGTTATACGTTATACGTTATACGTTATACGTTATACGTTATACGTTATACGTTATACGTTATACGTTATACGTTATACGTTATACGCTGTACGTTATACGCTGTACGTCACACGTTGTACGTTGTACGTTATACGTCATACGTTACACGTTATACGTTATACGTTATACGCTGTACGTTATACGCTGTACGTTATACGCTGTACGTTATACGCTGTACGTTATACGCTGTACGTTATACGTTGTACGTTATACGTTATACGTTATACGTTATACGCTGTACGTTATACGCTGTACGTTATAAGTTATACGTTATACGTTATACGTTACCCGTTGTACGTTGTACGTTATACGTTGTACATTATAAGTTGTATGTTATACGTTATACGCTGTACGTTATACGCTGTACGTTATACGCTGTACGTTATACGTTATACGTTATACGTTACACATTGTACGTTGTACGTTATACGTTGTACGTTATACGTTGTACGTTATTCGTTATACGTTACAGGTTGTACGTTGTACGTTATACGTTGTACGTTATACGTTGTACGTTATACGTTATACGTTGTACGTTATACGTTGTATGTTATACGTTATACGCTGTACGTTATACGTTATACGTTATACGTTATACGTTATACGTTATACGTTATACGCTGTACGTTATACGCTGTACGTTATACGTTATACGTTAAACGTTCTACGTTATACGCTGTACGTTACACGTTGTACGTTGTACGTTATACGTCATACGTTACACGTTATACGTTATACGTTACACGTTATACGTTATACGTTATACGCTGTACGTTAAACGCTGTACGTTATACGTTATACGTTATACGTTACACGTTGTACGTTGTACGTTGTACGTTATACGTTGTACGTTATACGTTATACGTTATATGTTATACGTTATACGTTATACGTTATACGCTGTACATTATACGCTGTACGTTATACGCTGTACGTTATACGTTGTACGTTACACGTTGTACGTTGTACGTTATACGTTGTACGTTATACGTTATACGTTGTACGTTATACGTTGTATGTTATACGTTATACCTTATACGTTATACGCTGTACGTTATACGCTGTACGTTATACGTTATACGTTACACGTTATACGTTATACGTTATACGCTGTACGTTAAACGCTGTACGTTATACGTTATACGTTATACGTTACACGTTGTACGTTGTACGTTATACGTTGTACGTTATACGTTATACGCTGTACGTTATACGTTACACGTTGTACGTTGTACGTTATACGTTGTACGTTATACGTTATACGTTATATGTTATACGTTATACGTTATACGTTATACGCTGTACGTTATACGCTGTACGTTATACGCTGTACGTTATACGCTGTACGTTACACGTTGTACGTTGTACGTTATACGTCATACGTTACACGTTATACGTTATACGTTACACGTTGTACGTTGTACGTTATACGTTGTACGTTATACGTTGTACGTTATACGTTATACGTTATATGTTATACGTTATACGTTATACGTTATACGCTGTACGTTATACGCTGTACGTTATACGCTGTACGTTATACGTTGTACGTTACACGTTGTACGTTGTACGTTATACGTTGTACGTTGTACGTTATACGTTGTACGTTATACGTTGTACGTTGTACGTTATACGTTGTACGTTATACGCTGTACGTTATACCTTATACGTTATACGCTGTACGTTATACGCTGTACGTTATACGTTATACGTTATACGTTATACGCTGTACGTTAAACGCTGTACGTTATACGTTATACGTTATACGTTACACGTTGTACGTTGTACGTTATACGTTGTACGTTATACGTTATACGCTGTACGTTATACGTTATACGTTATACGTTATACGTTATACGATATACGTTATAGGTTATACGATACACGTTGTACGTTGTACGTTATACGTTGTACGTTATACGTTGTACGTTGTACGTTATACGTTGTACGTTATACCTTATACGTTATACGTTATACGCTGTACGTTATACGCTGTACGTTATACGCTGTACGTTATGCGCTGTACGTTATACGTTATACGTTATACGTTACACGTTGTACGTTGTACGTTATACGTTGTACGTTATACGTTATACGTTATACGTTGTACGTTATACGTTGTATGTTATACGTTGTACGTTATACGTTGTATGTTATACGTTATACGCTGTACGTTATACGTTATACGTTGTACGTTATACGTTATACGTTATACGTTATACGCTGTACGTTATACGTTATACGCTGTACGTTATACGTTATACGTTATATGTTATACGTTATACGTTATACGTTATACGTTATACGTTATACGTTATACGTTATACGTTATACGTTATACGTTATACGTTATACGTTATACGTTATACGTTATACGTTATACGTTATACGTTATACGTTATACGTTATACGTTATACGTTATACGTTATACGTTATACGTTATACGTTATACGTTATACGCTGTACGTTATACGTTGTACGTTGTACGTTATACGTTGTACGGTATACGTTGTACGTTATACGCTGTACGTTATACCTTATACGTTATACGCTGTACGTTATACGTTATACGTTGTACGGTATACGTTGTACGTTATACGTTGTACGTTATATGTTGTACGTTATATGTTATACGTTACACGTTGTACGATGTACGTTATACGTTATACGTTATACGTTATACGTTATACGTTATACGATATACGTTATACGTTATACGTTATACGTTATACGTTATACGGTATACGGTATACGTTATACGTTGTACGTTATACGTTATACGTTATACGATATACGTTATAGGTTATACGATACACGTTGTACGTTGTACGTTATACGTTGTACGTTATACGTTGTACGTTGTACGTTATACGTTGTACGTTATACGCTGTACGTTATACCTTATACGTTATACGCTGTACGTTATACGCTGTACGTTATACGTTATACGTTATACGTTATACGCTGTACGTTAAACGCTGTACGTTATACGTTATACGTTATACGTTACACGTTGTACGTTGTACGTTATACGTTGTACGTTATACGTTATACGCTGTACGTTATACGTTATACGTTATACGTTATACGTTATACGATATACGTTATAGGTTATACGATACACGTTGTACGTTGTACGTTATACGTTGTACGTTATACGTTGTACGTTGTACGTTATACGTTGTACGTTATACCTTATACGTTATACGTTATACGCTGTACGTTATACGCTGTACGTTATACGCTGTACGTTATGCGCTGTACGTTATACGTTATACGTTATACGTTACACGTTGTACGTTGTACGTTATACGTTGTACGTTATACGTTATACGTTATACGTTGTACGTTATACGTTGTATGTTATACGTTGTACGTTATACGTTGTATGTTATACGTTATACGCTGTACGTTATACGTTATACGTTGTACGTTATACGTTATACGTTATACGTTATACGCTGTACGTTATACGTTATACGCTGTACGTTATACGTTATACGTTATATGTTATACGTTATACGTTATACGTTATACGTTATAGGTTATACGATACACGTTGTACGTTGTACGTTATACGTTGTACGTTATACGTTGTACGTTGTACGTTATACGTTGTACGTTATACGCTGTACGTTATACCTTATACGTTATACGCTGTACGTTATACGCTGTACGTTATACGTTATACGTTATACGTTATACGCTGTACGTTAAACGCTGTACGTTATACGTTATACGTTATACGTTACACGTTGTACGTTGTACGTTATACGTTGTACGTTATACGTTATACGCTGTACGTTATACGTTATACGTTATACGTTATACGTTATACGATATACGTTATAGGTTATACGATACACGTTGTACGTTGTACGTTATACGTTGTACGTTATACGTTGTACGTTATACGTTGTACGTTGTACGTTATACGTTGTACGTTATACCTTATACGTTATACGTTATACGCTGTACGTTATACGCTGTACGTTATACGCTGTACGTTATGCGCTGTACGTTATACGTTATACGTTATACGTTACACGTTGTACGTTGTACGTTATACGTTGTACGTTATACGTTATACGTTATACGTTGTACGTTATACGTTGTATGTTATACGTTGTACGTTATACGTTGTATGTTATACGTTATACGCTGTACGTTATACGTTATACGTTGTACGTTATACGTTATACGTTATACGTTATACGCTGTACGTTATACGTTATACGCTGTACGTTATACGTTATACGTTATATGTTATACGTTATACGTTATACGTTATACGCTGTACGTTATACGTTATACGTCACACGTTATACGTTATACGTTATACGCTGTACGTTATACGCTGTACGTTATACGCTGTACGTTATACGTTAGACGTCACACGTTATACGTTATACGTTATACGCTGTACGTTATACGCTGTACGTTATACGCTGTACGTTATACGCTGTACGTTATACGTTATACGTTATACGTTACACGTTTTACGTTGTACGTTATACCTTATACGTTATACGTTATACGCTGTACGTTATACGCTGTACGTTATACGTTATACGTTGTACGTTGTACGTTATACGTTGTACGTTGTACGTTATACGTCATACGTTACACGTTATACGTTATACGTTATACGTTATACGCTGTACGTTATACGCTGTACGTTATACGCTGTACGTTATACGCTGTACGTTATACGCTGTACGTTATACGCTGTACGTTATACGCTGTACGTTATACGTTATACGTTATACGTTACACGTTGTACGTTGTACGTTATACGTTGCACGTTATACGTTATACGTTATACGTTGTACGTTATACGTTGTATGTTATACGTTGTACGTTATACGTTGTATGTTATACGTTATACGCTGTTTTGTCGCGTGCGTGGGTTTCGCGACTGTTCCGGTTCTGGACCCGCCAAATTAATCTTGGGCCAGTAGTTCAAGAAATTTAGATGTGTGAAAGACGCAAAAGACATGATTGATTCGCGTGACAATGAATTACGTTAAAGAAGCGTTTCGTCCCGGACCTGCTAGTGGACTCATCAGTAAGGCTGATCTAGCAGGTCCTGCCTTATACGCGCGCAGAGTTGAATAATCCTAATCCGGATTGAATCGATATAATCAAACTGATGCTCGCGGATCTAATGAAAGATGCGATCCCGGTTTGACGCGTGTCCTGATCGCTGGACAATTGACTGATGCACTGGAAGTCTTTGGAAGTACACTTAATGATAGACAAGTACAACGGCCGGGCGTTGTACTTGTATATCCGCGGATTCAAATGACGCTTGTCCGAAAGCTAAGAAGGAACTGTCGGAGTTCGACTTCTTGTCCGAACGCGATGAAGAAAAACATGTACTGATTGGTTCTGCCGAAAGTTGTACGAACCAATCAGCAACCTCAAGAATGTTTAGACCTCCTTCTCGTAGCTCTGAAGGAGCCTTGGGAAGGAGGTGCAACAATGTAATGTGACTCTACTCTGGACGGACGCGGCTAGTCATTCGAAGGGACCAATTTATGGTACATTGTCCTTTAAGAAAACCCAAACATCTGGCGATGTTTTCGAATGGTCGTCGAATGACCCTACTTGACTTAATCTTAGAGGAAGATTCTTAGTCACGAACGTACCATAAATATGTCCGAAAGAATTTCACGTTTTCTGTTCCGACGGGACGGAACATACGCTGTACGTTATACGTTATACGTTGTACGTTATACGTTATACGTTATACGTTATACGCTGTACGTTATACGTTATACGCTGTACGTTATACGTTATACGTTATATGTTATACGTTATACGTTATACGTTATACGTTATACGTTATACGTTATACGTTATACGTTATACGTTATACGTTATACGTTATACGTTATACGTTATACGTTATACGCTGTACGTTATACGCTGTACGTTATACGCTGTACGTTATACGCTGTACGTTACACGTTGTACGTTGTACGTTATACGTCATACGTTACACGTTATACGTTATACGTTATACGTTATACGCTGTACGTTATACGCTGTACGTTATACGCTGTACGTTATACGTTGTACGTTACACGTTGTACGTTGTACGTTATACGTTGTACGTTATACGTTGTACGTTATACGTTGTACGTTATACGTTGTATGTTATACGTTATACGCTGTACGTTATACGTTATACGTTGTACGTTATACGTTATACGTTATACGTTATACGCTGTACGTTATACGCTGTACGTTATACGTTATACGTTATACGTTGTACGTTATACGCTGTACGTTATACCTTATACGTTATACGTTATACGCTGTACGTTATACGCTGTACGTTATACGTTATACGTCACACGTTATACGTTATACGTTATACGTTATACGCTGTACGTTATACGCTGTACGTTATACGCTGTACGTTATACGTTAGACGTCACACGTGATACGTTATACGTTATACGCTGTACGTTATACGCTGTACGTTATACGCTGTACGTTATACGTTATACGTTATACGTTACACGTTGTACGTTGTACGTTATACGTTGTACGTTATACGTTATACGTTGTACGTTATTCGTTATACGTTACACGTTGTACGTTGTACGTTATGCGTTGTACGTTATACGTTGTACGTTATACGTTATAAGTTGTACGTTATACGTTGTATGTTATACGTTATACGCTGTACGTTATACGTTATACGTTATACGTTATACGTTATACGCTGTACGTTATACGCTGTACGTTATTCGTTATACGTTATACGTTGTACGTTATACGCTGTACGTTATACCTTATACGTTATACGCTGTACGTTATACGCTGTACGTTATACGCTGTACGTTATACGTTATACGTTACACGTTATACGTTATACGTTATACGCTGTACGTTATACGTTGTACGTTGTACGTTATACGTTGTACGGTATACGTTGTACGTTATACGTTGTACGTTATATGATGTACGTTATATGTTATACGTTACACGTTGTACGATGTACGTTATACGTTATACGTTATACGTTATACGTTATACGATATACGTTATACGTTATACGTTATACGTTATACGTTATACGGTATACGGTATACGTTATACGTTGTACGTTATACGTTATACGTTATACGATATACGTTATAGGTTATACGATACACGTTGTACGTTGTACGTTATACGTTGTACGTTATACGTTGTACGTTGTACGTTATACGTTGTACGTTATACGCTGTACGTTATACCTTATACGTTATACGCTGTACGTTATACGCTGTACGTTATACGTTATACGTTATACGTTATACGCTGTACGTTAAACGCTGTACGTTATACGTTATACGTTATACGTTACACGTTGTACGTTGTACGTTATACGTTGTACGTTATACGTTATACGCTGTACGTTATACGTTATACGTTATACGTTATACGTTATACGATATACGTTATAGGTTATACGATACACGTTGTACGTTGTACGTTATACGTTATACGTTATACGTTATACGTTGTACGTTATACGTTGTATGTTATACGTTGTACGTTATACGTTGTATGTTATACGTTATACGCTGTACGTTATACGTTATACGTTGTACGTTATACGTTATACGTTATACGTTATACGCTGTACGTTATACGTTATACGCTGTACGTTATACGTTATACGTTATATGTTATACGTTATACGTTATACGTTATACGTTATACGTTATACGTTATACGTTATACGTTATACGTTATACGTTATACGTTATACGTTATACGTTATACGTTATACGTTATACGTTATACGTTATACGTTATACGTTATACGTTATACGTTATACGTTATACGTTATACGCTGTACGTTATTCGCTGTACGTTACACGTTGTACGTTGTACGTTATACGTCATACGTTACACGTTATACGTTATACGATGTACGTTATACGTTATACGTTGTACGGTATACGTTGTACGTTATACGTTGTACGTTATATGTTGTACGTTATATGTTATACGTTACACGTTGTACGTTGTATGTTATACGTTGTACGTTATACGTTGTATGTTATACGTTATACGCTGTACGTTATACGTTATACGTTGTACGTTATACGTTATACGTTATACGTTATACGCTGTACGTTATACGTTATACGCTGTACGTTATACGTTATACGTTATATGTTATACGTTATACGTTATACGTTATACGTTATACGTTATACGTTATACGCTGTACGTTATACGTTATACGTTACACGTTATACGTTATACGTTATACGCTGTACGTTATACGTTGTACGTTGTACGTTATACGTTGTACGGTATACGTTGTACGTTATACGTTGTATGTTATATGTTGTACGTTATATGTTATACGTTACACGTTGTACGATGTACGTTATACGTTATACGTTATACGTTATACGTTATACGTTATACGTTATACGTTATACGTTATACGTTATACGTTATACGTTATACGGTATACGGTATACGTTATACGTTGTACGTTATCCGTTATACGTTATACGATATACGTTATAGGTTATACGATACACGTTGTACGTTGTACGTTATACGTTGTACGTTATACGTTGTACGTTGTACGTTATACGTTGTACGTTATACGCTGTACGTTATACCTTATACGTTATACGCTGTACGTTATACGTTATACGTTGTACGGTATACGTTGTACGTTATACGTTGTACGTTATATGTTGTACGTTATATGTTATACGTTACACGTTGTACGATGTACGTTATACGTTATACGTTATACGTTATACGTTATACGATATACGTTATACGTTATACGTTATACGTTATACGTTATACGTTATACGGTATACGGTATACGTTATACGTTGTACGTTATACGTTATACGTTATACGATATACGTTATAGGTTATACGATACACGTTGTACGTTGTACGTTATACGTTGTACGTTATACGTTGTACGTTGTACGTTATACGTTGTACGTTATACGCTGTACGTTATACCTTATACGTTATACGCTGTACGTTATACGCTGTACGTTATACGTTATACGTTATACGTTATACGCTGTACGTTATACGCTGTACGTTATACGTTATACGTTATACGTTACACGTTGTACGTTGTACGTTATACGTTGTACGTTATACGTTATACGCTGTACGTTATACGTTATACGTTATACGTTATACGTTATACGTTATACGATATACGTTATAGGTTATACGATACACGTTGTACGTTGTACGTTATACGTTGTACGTTATACGTTGTACGTTGTACGTTATACGTTGTACGTTATACCTTATACGTTATACGTTATACGCTGTACGTTATACGCTGTACGTTATACGCTGTACGTTATGCGCTGTACGTTATACGTTATACGTTATACGTTACACGTTGTACGTTGTACGTTATACGTTGTACGTTATACGTTATACGTTATACGTTGTACGTTATACGTTGTATGTTATACGTTGTACGTTATACGTTGTATGTTATACGTTATACGCTGTACGTTATACGTTATACGTTGTACGTTATACGTTATACGTTATACGTTATACGCTGTACGTTATACGTTATACGCTGTACGTTATACGTTATACGTTATATGTTATACGTTATACGTTATACGTTATACGTTATACGTTATACGTTATACGTTATACGTTATACGTTATACGTTATACGTTATACGTTATACGTTATACGTTATACGTTATACGTTATACGTTATACGTTATACGTTATACGTTATACGTTATACGTTATACGTTATACGTTATACGCTGTACGTTATACGCTGTACGTCACACGTTGTACGTTGTACGTTATACGTCATACGTTACACGTTATACGTTATACGTTATACGCTGTACGTTATACGCTGTACGTTATACGTTACACGTTATACGTTATACGTTATACGCTGTACGTTATACGTTGTACGTTGTACGTTATACGTTGTACGGTATACGTTGTACGTTATACGTTGTACGTTATATGTTGTACGTTATATGTTATACGTTACACGTTGTACGATGTACGTTATACGTTATACGTTATACGTTATACGTTATACGTTATACGTTATACGTTATACGTTATACGTTATACGTTATACGTTATACGGTATACGGTATACGTTATACGTTGTACGTTATACGTTATACGTTATACGATATACGTTATAGGTTATACGATACACGTTGTACGTTGTACGTTATACGTTGTACGTTATACGTTGTACGTTGTACGTTATACGTTGTACGTTATACGCTGTACGTTATACCTTATACGTTATACGCTGTACGTTATACGTTATACGTTGTACGGTATACGTTGTACGTTATACGTTGTACGTTATATGTTGTACGTTATATGTTATACGTTACACGTTGTACGATGTACGTTATACGTTATACGTTATACGTTATACGTTATACGTTATACGATATACGTTATACGTTATACGTTATACGTTATACGTTATACGGTATACGGTATACGTTATACGTTGTACGTTATACGTTATACGTTATACGATATACGTTATAGGTTATACGATACACGTTGTACGTTGTACGTTATACGTTGTACGTTATACGTTGTACGTTGTACGTTATACGTTGTACGTTATACGCTGTACGTTATACCTTATACGTTATACGCTGTACGTTATACGCTGTACGTTATACGTTATACGTTATACGTTATACGCTGTACGTTAAACGCTGTACGTTATACGTTATACGTTATACGTTACACGTTGTACGTTGTACGTTATACGTTGTACGTTATACGTTATACGCTGTACGTTATACGTTATACGTTATACGTTATACGTTATACGATATACGTTATAGGTTATACGATACACGTTGTACGTTGTACGTTATACGTTGTACGTTATACGTTGTACGTTGTACGTTATACGTTGTACGTTATACCTTATACGTTATACGTTATACGCTGTACGTTATACGCTGTACGTTATACGCTGTACGTTATGCGCTGTACGTTATACGTTATACGTTATACGTTACACGTTGTACGTTGTACGTTATACGTTGTACGTTATACGTTATACGTTATACGTTGTACGTTATACGTTGTATGTTATACGTTGTACGTTATACGTTGTATGTTATACGTTATACGCTGTACGTTATACGTTATACGTTGTACGTTATACGTTATACGTTATACGTTATACGCTGTACGTTATACGTTATACGCTGTACGTTATACGTTATACGTTATATGTTATACGTTATACGTTATACGTTATACGTTATACGTTATACGTTATACGTTATACGTTATACGTTATACGTTATACGTTATACGTTATACGTTATACGTTATACGTTATACGTTATACGTTATACGTTATACGTTATACGTTATACGTTATACGTTATACGTTATACGCTGTACGTTATACGCTGTACGTCACACGTTGTACGTTGTACGTTATACGTCATACGTTACACGTTATACGTTATACGTTATACGCTGTACGTTATACGCTGTACGTTATACGCTGTACGTTATACGCTGTACGTTATACGCTGTACGTTATACGTTGTACGTTATACGTTATACGTTATACGTTATACGCTGTACGTTATACGCTGTACGTTATAAGTTATACGTTATACGTTATACGTTACCCGTTGTACGTCGTACGTTATACGTTGTACATTATACGTTGTATGTTATACGTTATACGCTGTACGTTATACGCTGTACGTTATACGCTGTACGTTATACGTTATACGTTATACGTTACACATTGTACGTTGTACGTTATACGTTGTACGTTATACGTTGTACGTTATTCGTTATACGTTACAGGTTGTACGTTGTACGTTATACGTTGTACGTTATACGTTGTACGTTATACGTTATACGTTGTACGTTATACGTTGTATGTTATACGTTATACGCTGTACGTTATACGTTATACGTTATACGTTATACGTTATACGTTACACGTTATACGTTATACGTTATACGCTGTACGTTAAACGCTGTACGTTATACGTTATACGTTATACGTTACACGTTGTACGTTGTACGTTGTACGTTATACGTTGTACGTTATACGTTATACGTTATATGTTATACGTTATACGTTATACGTTATACGCTGTACATTATACGCTGTACGTTATACGCTGTACGTTATACGTTGTACGTTACACGTTGTACGTTGTACGTTATACGTTGTACGTTATACGTTATACGTTGTACGTTATACGTTGTATGTTATACGTTATACCTTATACGTTATACGCTGTACGTTATACGCTGTACGTTATACGTTATACGTTACACGTTATACGTTATACGTTATACGCTGTACGTTAAACGCTGTACGTTATACGTTATACGTTATACGTTACACGTTGTACGTTGTACGTTATACGTTGTACGTTATACGTTATACGCTGTACGTTATACGTTACACGTTGTACGTTGTACGTTATACGTTGTACGTTATACGTTATACGTTATATGTTATACGTTATACGTTATACGTTATACGCTGTACGTTATACGCTGTACGTTATACGCTGTACGTTATACGCTGTACGTTACACGTTGTACGTTGTACGTTATACGTCATACGTTACACGTTATACGTTATACGTTACACGTTGTACGTTGTACGTTATACGTTGTACGTTATACGTTGTACGTTATACGTTATACGTTATATGTTATACGTTATACGTTATACGTTATACGCTGTACGTTATACGCTGTACGTTATACGCTGTACGTTATACGTTGTACGTTACACGTTGTACGTTGTACGTTATACGTTGTACGTTGTACGTTATACGTTGTACGTTATACGTTGTACGTTGTACGTTATACGTTGTACGTTATACGCTGTACGTTATACCTTATACGTTATACGCTGTACGTTATACGCTGTACGTTATACGTTATACGTTATACGTTATACGCTGTACGTTAAACGCTGTACGTTATACGTTATACGTTATACGTTACACGTTGTACGTTGTACGTTATACGTTGTACGTTATACGTTATACGCTGTACGTTATACGTTATACGTTATACGTTATACGTTATACGTTATACGATATACGTTATAGGTTATACGATACACGTTGTACGTTGTACGTTATACGTTGTACGTTATACGTTGTACGTTGTACGTTATACGTTGTACGTTATACCTTATACGTTATACGTTATACGCTGTACGTTATACGCTGTACGTTATACGCTGTACGTTATGCGCTGTACGTTATACGTTATACGTTATACGTTACACGTTGTACGTTGTACGTTATACGTTGTACGTTATACGTTATACGTTATACGTTGTACGTTATACGTTGTATGTTATACGTTGTACGTTATACGTTGTATGTTATACGTTATACGCTGTACGTTATACGTTATACGTTGTACGTTATACGTTATACGTTATACGTTATACGCTGTACGTTATACGTTATACGCTGTACGTTATACGTTATACGTTATATGTTATACGTTATACGTTATACGTTATACGTTATACGTTATACGTTATACGTTATACGTTATACGTTATACGTTATACGTTATACGTTATACGTTATACGTTATACGTTATACGTTATACGTTATACGTTATACGTTATACGTTATACGTTATACGTTATACGTTATACGTTATACGTTATACGTTATACGCTGTACGTTATACGTTGTACGTTGTACGTTATACGTTGTACGGTATACGTTGTACGTTATACGCTGTACGTTATACCTTATACGTTATACGCTGTACGTTATACGTTATACGTTGTACGGTATACGTTGTACGTTATACGTTGTACGTTATATGTTGTACGTTATATGTTATACGTTACACGTTGTACGATGTACGTTATACGTTATACGTTATACGTTATACGTTATACGTTATACGATATACGTTATACGTTATACGTTATACGTTATACGTTATACGGTATACGGTATACGTTATACGTTGTACGTTATACGTTATACGTTATACGATATACGTTATAGGTTATACGATACACGTTGTACGTTGTACGTTATACGTTGTACGTTATACGTTGTACGTTGTACGTTATACGTTGTACGTTATACGCTGTACGTTATACCTTATACGTTATACGCTGTACGTTATACGCTGTACGTTATACGTTATACGTTATACGTTATACGCTGTACGTTAAACGCTGTACGTTATACGTTATACGTTATACGTTACACGTTGTACGTTGTACGTTATACGTTGTACGTTATACGTTATACGCTGTACGTTATACGTTATACGTTATACGTTATACGTTATACGATATACGTTATAGGTTATACGATACACGTTGTACGTTGTACGTTATACGTTGTACGTTATACGTTGTACGTTGTACGTTATACGTTGTACGTTATACCTTATACGTTATACGTTATACGCTGTACGTTATACGCTGTACGTTATACGCTGTACGTTATGCGCTGTACGTTATACGTTATACGTTATACGTTACACGTTGTACGTTGTACGTTATACGTTGTACGTTATACGTTATACGTTATACGTTGTACGTTATACGTTGTATGTTATACGTTGTACGTTATACGTTGTATGTTATACGTTATACGCTGTACGTTATACGTTATACGTTGTACGTTATACGTTATACGTTATACGTTATACGCTGTACGTTATACGTTATACGCTGTACGTTATACGTTATACGTTATATGTTATACGTTATACGTTATACGTTATACGTTATACGTTATACGTTATACGTTATACGTTATACGTTATACGTTATACGTTATACGTTATACGTTATACGTTATACGTTATACGTTATACGTTATACGTTATACGTTATACGTTATACGTTATACGTTATACGTTATACGTTATACGTTATACGTTATACGTTATACGCTGTACGTTATACGCTGTACGTCACACGTTGTACGTTGTACGTTATACGTCATACGTTACACGTTATACGTTATACGTTATACGCTGTACGTTATACGCTGTACGTTATACGCTGTACGTTATACGCTGTACGTTATACGCTGTACGTTATACGTTGTACGTTATACGTTATACGTTATACGTTATACGCTGTACGTTATACGCTGTACGTTATAAGTTATATGTTATACGTTATACGTTACCCGTTGTACGTTGTACGTTATACGTTGTACATTATACGTTGTATGTTATACGTTATACGCTGTACGTTATACGCTGTACGTTATACGCTGTACGTTATACGTTATACGTTATACGTTACACATTGTACGTTGTACGTTATACGTTGTACGTTATACGTTGTACGTTATTCGTTATACGTTACAGGTTGTACGTTGTACGTTATACGTTGTACGTTATACGTTGTACGTTATACGTTATACGTTGTACGTTATACGTTGTATGTTATACGTTATACGCTGTACGTTATACGTTATACGTTATACGTTATACGTTATACGTTATACGTTATACGCTGTACGTTATACGCTGTACGTTATACGTTATACGTTAAACGTTCTACGTTATACGCTGTACGTTACACGTTGTACGTTGTACGTTATACGTCATACGTTACACGTTATACGTTATACGTTACACGTTATACGTTATACGTTATACGCTGTACGTTAAACGCTGTACGTTATACGTTATACGTTATACGTTACACGTTGTACGTTGTACGTTGTACGTTATACGTTGTACGTTATACGTTATACGTTATATGTTATACGTTATACGTTATACGTTATACGCTGTACATTATACGCTGTACGTTATACGCTGTACGTTATACGTTGTACGTTACACGTTGTACGTTGTACGTTATACGTTGTACGTTATACGTTATACGTTGTACGTTATACGTTGTATGTTATACGTTATACCTTATACGTTATACGCTGTACGTTATACGCTGTACGTTATACGTTATACGTTACACGTTATACGTTATACGTTATACGCTGTACGTTAAACGCTGTACGTTATACGTTATACGTTATACGTTACACGTTGTACGTTGTACGTTATACGTTGTACGTTATACGTTATACGCTGTACGTTATACGTTACACGTTGTACGTTGTACGTTATACGTTGTACGTTATACGTTATACGTTATATGTTATACGTTATACGTTATACGTTATACGCTGTACGTTATACGCTGTACGTTATACGCTGTACGTTATACGCTGTACGTTACACGTTGTACGTTGTACGTTATACGTCATACGTTACACGTTATACGTTATACGTTACACGTTATACGTTATACGTTATACGCTGTACGTTAAACGCTGTACGTTATACGTTATACGTTATACGTTACACGTTGTACGTTGTACGTTGTACGTTATACGTTGTACGTTATACGTTATACGTTATATGTTATACGTTATACGTTATACGTTATACGCTGTACGTTATACGCTGTACGTTATACGCTGTACGTTATACGTTGTACGTTACACGTTGTACGTTGTACGTTATACGTTGTACGTTATACGTTGTACGTTATACGTTGTACGTTATACGTTATACGCTGTACGTTATACGTTATACGTTACACGTTATACGTTATACGTTATACGCTGTACGTTAAACGCTGTACGTTATACGTTATACGTTATACGTTACACGTTGTACGTTGTACGTTATACGTTGTACGTTATACGTTATACGCTGTACGTTATACGTTACACGTTGTACGTTGTACGTTATACGTTGTACGTTATACGTTATACGTTATATGTTATACGTTATACGTTATACGTTATACGCTGTACGTTATACGCTGTACGTTATACGCTGTACGTTATACGCTGTACGTTACACGTTGTACGTTGTACGTTATACGTCATACGTTACACGTTATACGTTATACGTTACACGTTATACGTTATACGTTATACGCTGTACGTTAAACGCTGTACGTTATACGTTATACGTTATACGTTGTACGTTATACGTTATACGCTGTACGTTATACGTTATACGTTATATGTTATACGTTATACGTTATACGTTATACGTTATACGTTATACGTTATACGTTATACGTTATACGTTATACGTTATACGTTATACGTTATACGTTATACGTTATACGTTATACGTTATACGTTATACGTTATACGTTATACCTTATACGTTATACGTTATACGTTATACGTTATACGTTATACGTTATACGTTATACGTTATACGTTATACGTTATACGTTATACGTTATACGTTATACGTTATACGTTATACGTTATACGTTATACGTTATACGTTATACGTTATACGTTATACGTTATACGTTATACGTTATACGTTATACGTTATACGTTGTACGTTATACGTTGTACGTTATACGTTGTACGTTATACGTTGTATGTTATACGTTATACGCTGTACGTTATACGTTATACGTTGTACGTTATACGTTGTACGTTACACGTTGTACGTTGTACGTTATACGTTATACGCTGTACGTTATACGTTATACGTTATATGTTATACGTTATACGTTATACGTTATACGTTATACGTTATACGTTATACGTTATACGTTATACGTTATAAGTTATACGTTATACGTTATACGTTATACGTTATACGTTATACGTTATACGTTATACGTTATACGTTATACGTTATACGTTATACGTTATACGTTATACGTTATACGTTATACGTTATACGTTATACGTTATACGCTGTACGTTATACGCTGTACGTTATACGCTGTACGTTATACGCTGTACGTTACACGTTGTACGTTGTACGTTATACGTCATACGTTACACGTTATACGTTATACGTTATACGTTATACGCTGTACGTTATACGTTATACGTTATATGTTATACGTTATACGTTATACGTTATACGTTATACGTTATACGTTATACGTTATACGTTATACGTTATACGTTATACGTTGTATGTTATACGTTATACGCTGTACGTTATACGTTATACGTTGTACGTTATACGTTATACGTTATACGTTATACGCTGTACGTTATACGTTGTACGTTATACGTTATACGTTATACGTTATACGCTGTACGTTATACGCTGTACGTTATACGTTATACGTTATACGCTGTACGTTATACGCTGTACGTTATACGCTGTACGTTATACGTTAGACGTCACACGTTATACGTTATCCGTTATACGCTGTACGTTATACGCTGTACGTTATACGCTGTACGTTATACGTTATACGTTATACGTTACACGTTGTACGTTGTACGTTATACGTTGTACGTTATACGTTGTACGTTATTCGTTATACGTTACACGTTGTACGTTGTACGTTATACGTTGTACGTTATACGTTGTACGTTATACGTTATAAGTTGTACGTTATACGTTGTATGTTATACGTTATACGCTGTACGTTATACGTTATACGTTATACGTTGTACGTTATACGTTATACGCTGTACGTTATACGTTATACGTTATACGTTATACGTTATACGATATACGTTATAGGTTATACGATACACGTTGTACGTTGTACGTTATACGTTGTACGTTATACGTTGTACGTTGTACGTTGTACGTTATACGTTGTACGTTATACCTTATACGTTATACGTTATACGCTGTACGTTATACGCTGTACGTTATACGTTATACGTCACACGTTATACGTTATACGTTATACGCTGTACGTTATACGCTGTACGTTATACGCTGTACGTTATACGTTAGACGTCACACGTTATACGTTATACGTTATACGCTGTACGTTATACGCTGTACGTTATACGCTGTACGTTATACGTTATACGTTATACGTTACACGTTTTACGTTGTACGTTATACCTTATACGTTATACGTTATACGCTGTACGTTATACGCTGTACGTTATACGTTATACGTCACACGTTATACGTTATACGTTACACGTTTTACGTTGTACGTTATACCTTATACGTTATACGTTATACGCTTTACGTTATACGTTATACGCTGTACGTTATACGTCATACGTTACACGTTATACGTTATACGTTACACGTTATACGTTATACGTTATACGTTGTACGTTATACGTTGTACGTTATATGTTGTACGTTATATGTTATACGTTACACGTTGTACGATGTACGTTATACGTTATACGTTATACGTTATACGTTATACGTTATACGTTATACGTTATACGTTATACGTTATACGTTATACGTTATACGTTATACGGTATACGGTATACGTTATACGTTGTACGTTATACGTTATATGTTATACGTTATACGTTATACGTTATACGTTATACGTTATACGTTATACGTTATACGTTATACGTTATACGTTATACGTTATACGTTATACGTTATACGTTATACGTTATACGTTATACGTTATACGTTATACGTTATACGTTATACGTTATACGTTATACGCTGTACGTTATACGCTGTACGTTATACGCTGTACGTTATACGCTGTACGTTACACGTTGTACGTTGTACGTTATACGTCATACGTTACACGTTATACGTTATACGTTATACCTTATACGCTGTACGTTATACGCTGTACGTTATACGCTGTACGTTATACGTTGTACGTTACAAGTTGTACGTTGTACGTTATACGTTGTACGTTATACGTTGTACGTTATACGTTGTACGTTATACGTTGTATGTTATACGTTATACGCTGTACGTTATACGTTATACGTTGTACGTTATACGTTATACGTTATACGTTATACGCTGTACGTTATACGTTGTACGTTATACGTTATACGTTATACGTTATACGCTGTACGTTATACGCTGTACGTTATACGTTATACGTTATACGCTGTACGTTATACGCTGTACGTTATACGCTGTACGTTATACGTTAGACGTCACACGTTATACGTTATCCGTTATACGCTGTACGTTATACGCTGTACGTTATACGCTGTACGTTATACGTTATACGTTATACGTTACACGTTGTACGTTGTACGTTATACGTTGTACGTTATACGTTGTACGTTATACGTTGTACGTTATTCGTTATACGTTACACGTTGTACGTTGTACGTTATACGTTGTACGTTATACGTTGTACGTTATACGTTATAAGTTGTACGTTATACGTTGTATGTTATACGTTATACGCTGTACGTTATACGTTATACGTTATACGTTGTACGTTATACGTTATACGCTGTACGTTATACGTTATACGTTATACGTTATACGTTATACGATATACGTTATAGGTTATACGATACACGTTGTACGTTGTACGTTATACGTTGTACGTTATACGTTGTACGTTGTACGTTGTACGTTATACGTTGTACGTTATACCTTATACGTTATACGTTATACGCTGTACGTTATACGCTGTACGTTATACGTTATACGTCACACGTTATACGTTATACGTTATACGCTGTACGTTATACGCTGTACGTTATACGCTGTACGTTATACGTTAGACGTCACACGTTATACGTTATACGTTATACGCTGTACGTTATACGCTGTACGTTATACGCTGTACGTTATACGCTGTACGTTATACGCTGTACGTTATACGTTAGACGTCACACGTTATACGTTATACGTTATACGCTGTACGTTATACGCTGTACGTTATACGCTGTACGTTATACGTTATACGTTATACGTTACACGTTTTACGTTGTACGTTATACCTTATACGTTATACGTTATACGCTGTACGTTATACGCTGTACGTTATACGTTATACGTCACACGTTATACGTTATACGTTACACGTTTTACGTTGTACGTTATACCTTATACGTTATACGTTATACGCTTTACGTTATACGTTATACGCTGTACGTTATACGTCATACGTTACACGTTATACGTTATACGTTACACGTTATACGTTATACGTTATACGTTGTACGTTATACGTTGTACGTTATATGTTGTACGTTATATGTTATACGTTACACGTTGTACGATGTACGTTATACGTTATACGTTATACGTTATACGTTATACGTTATACGTTATACGTTATACGTTATACGTTATACGTTATACGTTATACGTTATACGGTATACGGTATACGTTATACGTTGTACGTTATACGTTATACGTTATACGATATACGTTATAGGTTATACGATACACGTTGTACGTTGTACGTTATACGTTGTACGTTATACGTTGTACGTTGTACGTTATACGTTGTACGTTATACGCTGTACGTTATACCTTATACGTTATACGCTGTACGTTATACGTTATACGTTGTACGGTATACGTTGTACGTTATACGTTGTACGTTATATGTTGTACGTTATTTGTTATACGTTACACGTTGTACGATGTACGTTATACGTTATACGTTATACGTTATACGTTATACGTTATACGATATACGTTATACGTTATACGTTATACGTTATACGGTATACGGTATACGTTATACGTTGTACGTTATACGTTATACGTTATACGATATACGTTATAGGTTATACGATACACGTTGTACGTTGTACGTTATACGTTGTACGTTATACGTTGTACGTTGTACGTTATACGTTGTACGTTATACGCTGTACGTTATACCTTATACGTTATACGCTGTACGTTATACGCTGTACGTTATACGTTATACGTTATACGTTATACGCTGTACGTTAAACGCTGTACGTTATACGTTATACGTTATACGTTACACGTTGTACGTTGTACGTTATACGTTGTACGTTATACGTTATACGCTGTACGTTATACGTTATACGTTATACGTTATACGTTATACGATATACGTTGTACGTTATACGTTGTACGTTACACGTTGTACGTTGTACGTTATACGTTATACGTTATACGTTATACGTTATACGTTATACGTTATACGTTATACGTTATACGTTATACGTTATACGTTATACGTTATACGTTATACGTTATACGTTATACGTTATACGCTGTACGTTATACGCTGTACGTTATACGCTGTACGTTATACGCTGTACGTTACACGTTGTACGTTGTACGTTATACGTCATACGTTACACGTTATACGTTATACGTTATACGTTATACGCTGTACGTTATACGCTGTACGTTATACGCTGTACGTTATACGTTGTACGTTACAAGTTGTACGTTGTACGTTGTACGTTGTACGTTATACGTTATACGCTGTACGTTATACGTTATACGTTATACGTTATACGTTATACGTTATACGTTATACGTTATACGTTATACGTTATACGTTATACGTTATACGTTATACGTTATACGCTGTACGTTATACGCTGTACGTCACACGTTGTACGTTGTACGTTATACGTCATACGTTACACGTTATACGTTATACGTTATACGCTGTACGTTATACGCTGTACGTTATACGCTGTACGTTATACGCTGTACGTTATACGCTGTACGTTATACGTTGTACGTTATACGTTATACGTTATACGTTATACGCTGTACGTTATACGCTGTACGTTATAAGTTATACGTTATACGTTATACGTTACCCGTTGTACGTTGTACGTTATACGTTGTACATTATACGTTGTATGTTATACGTTATACGCTGTACGTTATACGCTGTACGTTATACGCTGTACGTTATACGTTATACGTTATACGTTACACATTGTACGTTGTACGTTATACGTTGTACGTTATACGTTGTACGTTATTCGTTATACGTTACAGGTTGTACGTTGTACGTTATACGTTGTACGTTATACGTTGTACGTTATACGTTATACGTTGTACGTTATACGTTGTATGTTATACGTTATACGCTGTACGTTATACGTTATACGTTATAAGTTATACGTTATACGTTATACGTTACCCGTTGTACGTTGTACGTTATACGTTGTACATTATACGTTGTATGTTATACGTTATACGCTGTACGTTATACGCTGTACGTTATACGCTGTACGTTATACGTTATACGTTATACGTTACACATTGTACGTTGTACGTTATACGTTGTACGTTGTACGTTATACGTTGTACGTTATACGCTGTACGTTATACCTTATACGTTATACGCTGTACGTTATACGCTGTACGTTATACGTTATACGTTATACGTTATACGCTGTACGTTAAACGCTGTACGTTATACGTTATACGTTATACGTTACACGTTGTACGTTGTACGTTATACGTTGTACGTTATACGTTATACGTTGTACGTTATACGTTGTATGTTATACGTTATACGCTGTACGTTATACGTTATACGTTGTACGTTATACGTTGTACGTTACACGTTGTACGTTGTACGTTATACGTTATACGCTGTACGTTATACGTTATACGTTATATGTTATACGTTATACGTTATACGTTATACGTTATACGTTATACGTTATACGTTATACGTTATACGTTATACGTTATACGTTATACGTTATACGTTATACGTTATACGTTATACGTTATACGTTATACGTTATACGTTATACGTTATACGTTATACGTTATACGTTATACGTTATACGTTATACGTTATACGCTGTACGTTATACGCTGTACGTTATACGCTGTACGTTATACGCTGTACGTTATACGCTGTACGTTACACGTTGTACGTTGTACGTTATACGTCATACGTTACACGTTATACGTTATACGTTATACGTTATACGCTGTACGTTATACGCTGTACGTTATACGCTGTACGTTATACGTTGTACGTTACAAGTTGTACGTTGTACGTTATACGTTGTACGTTATACGTTGTACGTTATACGTTGTACGTTATACGTTGTATGTTATACGTTATACGCTGTACGTTATACGTTATACGTTGTACGTTATACGTTATACGTTATACGTTATACGCTGTACGTTATACGTTGTACGTTATACGTTATACGTTATACGTTATACGCTGTACGTTATACGCTGTACGTTATACGTTATACGTTATACGCTGTACGTTATACGCTGTACGTTATACGCTGTACGTTATACGTTAGACGTCACACGTTATACGTTATCCGTTATACGCTGTACGTTATACGCTGTACGTTATACGCTGTACGTTATACGTTATACGTTATACGTTACACGTTGTACGTTGTACGTTATACGTTGTACGTTATACGTTGTACGTTATTCGTTATACGTTACACGTTGTACGTTGTACGTTATACGTTGTACGTTATACGTTGTACGTTATACGTTATAAGTTGTACGTTATACGTTGTATGTTATACGTTATACGCTGTACGTTATACGTTATACGTTATACGTTGTACGTTATACGTTATACGCTGTACGTTATACGTTATACGTTATACGTTATACGTTATACGATATACGTTATAGGTTATACGATACACGTTGTACGTTGTACGTTATACGTTGTACGTTATACGTTGTACGTTGTACGTTGTACGTTATACGTTGTACGTTATACCTTATACGTTATACGTTATACGCTGTACGTTATACGCTGTACGTTATACGTTATACGTCACACGTTATACGTTATACGTTATACGCTGTACGTTATACGCTGTACGTTATACGCTGTACGTTATACGTTAGACGTCACACGTTATACGTTATACGTTATACGCTGTACGTTATACGCTGTACGTTATACGCTGTACGTTATACGTTATACGTTATACGTTACACGTTTTACGTTGTACGTTATACCTTATACGTTATACGTTATACGCTGTACGTTATACGCTGTACGTTATACGTTATACGTCACACGTTATACGTTATACGTTACACGTTTTACGTTGTACGTTATACCTTATACGTTATACGTTATACGCTTTACGTTATACGTTATACGCTGTACGTTATACGTCATACGTTACACGTTATACGTTATACGTTACACGTTATACGTTATACGTTATACGTTGTACGTTATACGTTATACGTTATACGTTACACGTTGTACGTTGTACGTTATACGTTGTACGTTATACGTTATACGTTGTACGTTATACGTTGTATGTTATACGTTATACGCTGTACGTTATACGTTATACGTTGTACGTTATACGTTGTACGTTACACGTTGTACGTTGTACGTTATACGTTATACGCTGTACGTTATACGTTATACGTTATATGTTATACGTTATACGTTATACGTTATACGTTATACGTTATACGTTATACGTTATACGTTATACGTTATACGTTATACGTTATACGTTATACGTTATACGTTATACGTTATACGTTATACGTTATACGTTATACGTTATACGTTATACGTTATACGTTATACGTTATACGTTATACGTTATACGTTATACGTTATACGTTATACGTTATACGCTGTACGTTATACGCTGTACGTTATACGCTGTACGTTATACGCTGTACGTTACACGTTGTACGTTGTACGTTATACGTCATACGTTACACGTTATACGTTATACGTTATACGTTATACGCTGTACGTTATACGCTGTACGTTATACGCTGTACGTTATACGTTGTACGTTACAAGTTGTACGTTGTACGTTATACGTTGTACGTTATACGTTGTACGTTATACGTTGTACGTTATACGTTGTATGTTATACGTTATACGCTGTACGTTATACGTTATACGTTGTACGTTATACGTTATACGTTATACGTTATACGCTGTACGTTATACGTTGTACGTTATACGTTATACGTTATACGTTATACGCTGTACGTTATACGCTGTACGTTATACGTTATACGTTATACGCTGTACGTTATACGCTGTACGTTATACGCTGTACGTTATACGTTAGACGTCACACGTTATACGTTATCCGTTATACGCTGTACGTTATACGCTGTACGTTATACGCTGTACGTTATACGTTATACGTTATACGTTACACGTTGTACGTTGTACGTTATACGTTGTACGTTATACGTTGTACGTTATTCGTTATACGTTACACGTTGTACGTTGTACGTTATACGTTATACGTTATACGTTGTACGTTATACGTTATAAGTTGTACGTTATACGTTGTATGTTATACGTTATACGCTGTACGTTATACGTTATACGTTATACGTTGTACGTTATACGTTATACGCTGTACGTTATACGTTATACGTTATACGTTATACGTTATACGATATACGTTATAGGTTATACGATACACGTTGTACGTTGTACGTTATACGTTGTACGTTATACGTTGTACGTTGTACGTTGTACGTTATACGTTGTACGTTATACCTTATACGTTATACGTTATACGCTGTACGTTATACGCTGTACGTTATACGTTATACGTCACACGTTATACGTTATACGTTATACGCTGTACGTTATACGCTGTACGTTATACGCTGTACGTTATACGTTATACGTTATACGTTACACGTTTTACGTTGTACGTTATACCTTATACGTTATACGTTATACGCTGTACGTTATACGCTGTACGTTATACGTTATACGTCACACGTTATACGTTATACGTTACACGTTTTACGTTGTACGTTATACCTTATACGTTATACGTTATACGCTTTACGTTATACGTTATACGCTGTACGTTATACGTCATACGTTACACGTTATACGTTATACGTTACACGTTATACGTTATACGTTATACGTTGTACGTTATACGTTGTACGTTATATGTTGTACGTTATATGTTATACGTTACACGTTGTACGATGTACGTTATACGTTATACGTTATACGTTATACGTTATACGTTATACGTTATACGTTATACGTTATACGTTATACGTTATACGTTATACGTTATACGGTATACGGTATACGTTATACGTTGTACGTTATACGTTATATGTTATACGTTATACGTTATACGTTATACGTTATACGTTATACGTTATACGTTATACGTTATACGTTATACGTTATACGTTATACGTTATACGTTATACGTTATACGTTATACGTTATACGTTATACGTTATACGTTATACGTTATACGTTATACGTTATACGTTATACGTTATACGTTATACGTTATACGTTATACGTTATACGTTATACGTTATACGTTATACGTTATACGCTGTACGTTATACGCTGTACGTTATACGCTGTACGTTATACGCTGTACGTTACACGTTGTACGTTGTACGTTATACGTCATACGTTACACGTTATACGTTATACGTTATACGTTATACGCTGTACGTTATACGCTGTACGTTATACGCTGTACGTTATACGTTGTACGTTACAAGTTGTACGTTGTACGTTATACGTTGTACGTTATACGTTGTACGTTATACGTTGTACGTTATACGTTGTATGTTATACGTTATACGCTGTACGTTATACGTTATACGTTGTACGTTATACGTTATACGTTATACGTTATACGCTGTACGTTATACGTTGTACGTTATACGTTATACGTTATACGTTATACGCTGTACGTTATACGCTGTACGTTATACGTTAGACGTCACACGTTATACGTTATCCGTTATACGCTGTACGTTATACGCTGTACGTTATACGCTGTACGTTATACGTTATACGTTATACGTTACACGTTGTACGTTGTACGTTATACGTTGTACGTTATACGTTGTACGTTATTCGTTATACGTTACACGTTGTACGTTGTACGTTATACGTTGTACGTTATACGTTGTACGTTATACGTTATAAGTTGTACGTTATACGTTGTATGTTATACGTTATACGCTGTACGTTATACGTTATACGTTATACGTTGTACGTTATACGTTATACGCTGTACGTTATACGTTATACGTTATACGTTATACGTTATACGATATACGTTATAGGTTATACGATACACGTTGTACGTTGTACGTTATACGTTGTACGTTATACGTTGTACGTTGTACGTTGTACATTATACGTTGTACGTTATACCTTATACGTTATACGTTATACGCTGTACGTTATACGCTGTACGTTATACGTTATACGTCACACGTTATACGTTATACGTTATACGCTGTACGTTATACGCTGTACGTTATACGCTGTACGTTATACGTTAGACGTCACACGTTATACGTTATACGTTATACGCTGTACGTTATACGCTGTACGTTATACGCTGTACGTTATACGCTGTACGTTATACGCTGTACGTTATACGTTAGACGTCACACGTTATACGTTATACGTTATACGCTGTACGTTATACGCTGTACGTTATACGCTGTACGTTATACGTTATACGTTATACGTTACACGTTTTACGTTGTACGTTATACCTTATACGTTATACGTTATACGCTGTACGTTATACGCTGTACGTTATACGTTATACGTCACACGTTATACGTTATACGTTACACGTTTTACGTTGTACGTTATACCTTATACGTTATACGTTATACGCTTTACGTTATACGTTATACGCTGTACGTTATACGTCATACGTTACACGTTATACGTTATACGTTACACGTTATACGTTATACGTTATACGTTGTACGTTATACGTTGTACGTTATATGTTGTACGTTATATGTTATACGTTACACGTTGTACGATGTACGTTATACGTTATACGTTATACGTTATACGTTATACGTTATACGTTATACGTTATACGTTATACGTTATACGTTATACGGTATACGGTATACGTTATACGTTGTACGTTATACGTTATACGTTATACGATATACGTTATAGGTTATACGATACACGTTGTACGTTGTACGTTATACGTTGTACGTTATACGTTGTACGTTGTACGTTATACGTTGTACGTTATACGCTGTACGTTATACCTTATACGTTATACGCTGTACGTTATACGTTATACGTTGTACGGTATACGTTGTACGTTATACGTTGTACGTTATATGTTGTACGTTATATGTTATACGTTACACGTTGTACGATGTACGTTATACGTTATACGTTATACGTTATACGTTATACGTTATACGATATACGTTATACGTTATACGTTATACGTTATACGGTATACGGTATACGTTATACGTTGTACGTTATACGTTATACGTTATACGATATACGTTATAGGTTATACGATACACGTTGTACGTTGTACGTTATACGTTGTACGTTATACGTTGTACGTTGTACGTTATACGTTGTACGTTATACGCTGTACGTTATACCTTATACGTTATACGCTGTACGTTATACGCTGTACGTTATACGTTATACGTTATACGCTGTACGTTAAACGCTGTACGTTATACGTTATACGTTATACGTTACACGTTGTACGTTGTACGTTATACGTTGTACGTTATACGTTATACGCTGTACGTTATACGTTCTACGTTATACGTTATACGTTATACGATATACGTTATAGGTTATACGATACACGTTGTACGTTGTACGTTATACGTTGTACGTTATACGTTGTACGTTGTACGTTATACGTTGTACGTTATACCTTATACGTTATACGTTATACGCTGTACGTTATACGCTGTACGTTATACGCTGTACGTTATGCGCTGTACGTTATACGTTATACGTTATACGTTACACGTTGTACGTTGTACGTTATACGTTGTACGTTATACGTTATACGTTATACGTTGTACGTTATACGTTGTATGTTATACGTTGTACGTTATACGTTGTATGTTATACGTTATACGCTGTACGTTATACGTTATACGTTGTACGTTATACGTTATACGTTATACGTTATACGCTGTACGTTATACGTTATACGCTGTACGTTATACGTTATACGTTATATGTTATACGTTATACGTTATACGTTATACGTTATACGTTATACGTTATACGTTATACGTTATACGTTATACGTTATACGTTATACGTTATACGTTATACGTTATACGTTATACGTTATACGTTATACGTTATACGTTATACGTTATACGTTATACGTTATACGTTATACGTTATACGTTATACGTTATACGTTATACGTTATACGTTATACGTTATACGTTATACGCTGTACGTTATACGCTGTACGTCACACGTTGTACGTTGTACGTTATACGTCATACGTTACACGTTATACGTTATACGTTATACGCTGTACGTTATACGCTGTACGTTATACGCTGTACGTTATACGCTGTACGTTATACGCTGTACGTTATACGTTGTACGTTATACGTTATACGTTATACGTTATACGCTGTACGTTATACGCTGTACGTTATAAGTTATACGTTATACGTTATACGTTACCCGTTGTACGTTGTACGTTATACGTTGTACATTATACGTTGTATGTTATACGTTATACGCTGTACGTTATACGCTGTACGTTATACGCTGTACGTTATACGTTATACGTTATACGTTACACATTGTACGTTGTACGTTATACGTTGTACGTTATACGTTGTACGTTATTCGTTATACGTTACAGGTTGTACGTTGTACGTTATACGTTGTACGTTATACGTTGTACGTTATACGTTATACGTTGTACGTTATACGTTGTATGTTATACGTTATACGCTGTACGTTATACGTTATACGTTATACGTTATACGTTATACGTTATACGTTATACGCTGTACGTTATACGCTGTACGTTATACGTTATACGTTATACGTTCTACGTTATACGCTGTACGTTACACGTTGTACGTTGTACGTTATACGTCATACGTTACACGTTATACGTTATACGTTACACGTTATACGTTATACGTTATACGCTGTACGTTAAACGCTGTACGTTATACGTTATACGTTATACGTTACACGTTGTACGTTGTACGTTGTACGTTGTTCGTTATACGTTGTACGTTATACGTTATACGTTATATGTTATACGTTATACGTTATACGTTATACGCTGTACGTTATACGCTGTACGTTATACGCTGTACGTTATACGTTGTACGTTACACGTTGTACGTTGTACGTTATACGTTGTACGTTATACGTTATACGTTGTACGTTATACGTTGTATGTTATACGTTATACCTTATACGTTATACGCTGTACGTTATACGCTGTACGTTATACGTTATACGTTACACGTTATACGTTATACGTTATACGCTGTACGTTAAACGCTGTACGTTATACGTTATACGTTATACGTTACACGTTGTACGTTGTACGTTATACGTTGTACGTTATACGTTATACGCTGTACGTTATACGTTACACGTTGTACGTTGTACGTTATACGTTGTACGTTATACGTTATACGTTATATGTTATACGTTATACGTTATACGTTATACGCTGTACGTTATACGCTGTACGTTATACGCTGTACGTTATACGCTGTACGTTACACGTTGTACGTTGTACGTTATACGTCATACGTTACACGTTATACGTTATACGTTACACGTTATACGTTATACGTTATACGCTGTACGTTAAACGCTGTACGTTATACGTTATACGTTATACGTTACACGTTGTACGTTGTACGTTGTACGTTATACGTTGTACGTTATACGTTATACGTTATATGTTATACGTTATACGTTATACGTTATACGCTGTACGTTATACGCTGTACGTTATACGCTGTACGTTATACGTTGTACGTTACACGTTGTACGTTGTACGTTATACGTTGTACGTTATACGTTGTACGTTATACGTTGTACGTTATACGTTATACGCTGTACGTTATACGTTATACGTTACACGTTATACGTTATACGTTATACGCTGTACGTTAAACGCTGTACGTTATACGTTATACGTTATACGTTACACGTTGTACGTTGTACGTTATACGTTGTACGTTATACGTTATACGCTGTACGTTATACGTTACACGTTGTACGTTGTACGTTATACGTTGTACGTTATACGTTATACGTTATATGTTATACGTTATACGTTATACGTTATACGCTGTACGTTATACGCTGTACGTTATACGCTGTATGTTATACGCTGTACGTTACACGTTGTACGTTGTACGTTATACGTCATACGTTACACGTTATACGTTATACGTTACACGTTATACGTTATACGTTATACGCTGTACGTTAAACGCTGTACGTTATACGTTATACGTTATACGTTACACGTTGTACGTTGTACGTTGTACGTTATACGTTGTACGTTATACGTTATACGTTATATGTTATACGTTATACGTTATACGTTATACGCTGTACGTTATACGCTGTACGTTATACGCTGTACGTTATACGTTGTACGTTACACGTTGTACGTTGTACGTTATACGTTGTACGTTATACGTTGTACGTTATACGTTGTACGTTATACGTTGTATGTTATACGTTATACGCTGTACGTTATACGTTATACGTTGTACGTTATACGTTGTACGTTACACGTTGTACGTTGTACGTTATACGTTATACGCTGTACGTTATACGTTATACGTTATATGTTATACGTTATACGTTATACGTTATACGTTATACGTTATACGTTATACGTTATACGTTATACGTTATACGTTATACGTTATACGTTATACGTTATACGTTATACGTTATACGTTATACGTTATACGTTATACGTTATACGTTATACGTTATACGTTATACGTTATACGTTATACGTTATACGTTATACGTTATACGTTATACGTTATACGTTATACGCTGTACGTTATACGCTGTACGTCACACGTTGTACGTTGTACGTTATACGTCATACGTTACACGTTATACGTTATACGTTATACGCTGTACGTTATACGCTGTACGTTATACGCTGTACGTTATACGCTGTACGTTATACGCTGTACGTTATACGTTGTACGTTATACGTTATACGTTATACGTTATACGCTGTACGTTATACGCTGTACGTTATAAGTTATACGTTATACGTTATACGTTACCCGTTGTACGTTGTACGTTATACGTTGTACATTATACGTTGTATGTTATACGTTATACGCTGTACGTTATACGCTGTACGTTATACGCTGTACGTTATACGTTATACGTTATACGTTACACATTGTACGTTGTACGTTATACGTTGTACGTTATACGTTGTACGTTATTCGTTATACGTTACAGGTTGTACGTTGTACGTTATACGTTGTACGTTATACGTTGTACGTTATACGTTATACGTTGTACGTTATACGTTGTATGTTATACGTTATACGCTGTACGTTATACGTTATACGTTATACGTTATACGTTATACGTTATACGTTATACGTTATACGCTGTACGTTATACGCTGTACGTTATACGTTATACGTTATACGTTCTACGTTATACGCTGTACGTTACACGTTGTACGTTGTACGTTATACGTCATACGTTACACGTTATACGTTATACGTTACACGTTATACGTTATACGTTATACGCTGTACGTTAAACGCTGTACGTTATACGTTATACGTTATACGTTACACGTTGTACGTTGTACGTTGTACGTTGTTCGTTATACGTTGTACGTTATACGTTATACGTTATATGTTATACGTTATACGTTATACGTTATACGCTGTACGTTATACGCTGTACGTTATACGCTGTACGTTATACGTTGTACGTTACACGTTGTACGTTGTACGTTATACGTTGTACGTTATACGTTATACGTTGTACGTTATACGTTGTATGTTATACGTTATACCTTATACGTTATACGCTGTACGTTATACGCTGTACGTTATACGTTATACGTTACACGTTATACGTTATACGTTATACGCTGTACGTTAAACGCTGTACGTTATACGTTATACGTTATACGTTACACGTTGTACGTTGTACGTTATACGTTGTACGTTATACGTTATACGCTGTACGTTATACGTTATACGTTATACGTTATACGTTACACGTTGTACGTTGTACGTTGTACGTTATACGTTGTACGTTATACGTTATACGTTATACGTTATATGTTATACGTTATACGTTATACGTTATACGTTATACGCTGTACGTTATACGCTGTACGTTATACGTTATACGTTATACGTTCTACGTTATACGCTGTACGTTACACGTTGTACGTTGTACGTTATACGTCATACGTTACACGTTATACGTTATACGTTACACGTTATACGTTATACGTTATACGCTGTACGTTAAACGCTGTACGTTATACGTTATACGTTATACGTTACACGTTGTACGTTGTACGTTGTACGTTGTACGTTGTTCGTTATACGTTGTACGTTATACGTTATACGTTATATGTTATACGTTATACGTTATACGTTATACGCTGTACGTTATACGCTGTACGTTATACGCTGTACGTTATACGTTGTACGTTACACGTTGTACGTTGTACGTTATACGTTGTACGTTATACGTTATACGTTGTACGTTATACGTTATACGTTATACGTTATATGTTATACGTTATACGTTATACGTTATACGCTGTACGTTATACGCTGTACGTTATACGCTGTACGTTATACGCTGTACGTTACACGTTGTACGTTGTACGTTATACGTCATACGTTACACGTTATACGTTATACGTTACACGTTATACGTTATACGTTATACGCTGTACGTTAAACGCTGTACGTTATACGTTATACGTTATACGTTACACGTTGTACGTTGTACGTTGTACGTTATACGTTGTACGTTATACGTTATACGTTATATGTTATACGTTATACGTTATACGTTATACGCTGTACGTTATACGCTGTACGTTATACGCTGTACGTTATACGTTGTACGTTACACGTTGTACGTTGTACGTTATACGTTGTACGTTATACGTTGTACGTTATACGTTGTACGTTATACGTTGTACGTTATACGTTATACGCTGTACGTTATACGTTATACGTTACACGTTATACGTTATACGTTATACGCTGTACGTTAAACGCTGTACGTTATACGTTATACGTTATACGTTACACGTTGTACGTTGTACGTTATACGTTGTACGTTATACGTTATACGCTGTACGTTATACGTTACACGTTGTACGTTGTACGTTATACGTTGTACGTTATACGTTATACGTTATATGTTATACGTTATACGTTATACGTTATACGCTGTACGTTATACGCTGTACGTTATACGCTGTATGTTATACGCTGTACGTTACACGTTGTACGTTGTACGTTATACGTCATACGTTACACGTTATACGTTATACGTTACACGTTATACGTTATACGTTATACGCTGTACGTTAAACGCTGTACGTTATACGTTATACGTTATACGTTACACGTTGTACGTTGTACGTTGTACGTTATACGTTGTACGTTATACGTTATACGTTATATGTTATACGTTATACGTTATACGTTATACGCTGTACGTTATACGCTGTACGTTATACGCTGTACGTTATACGTTGTACGTTACACGTTGTACGTTGTACGTTATACGTTGTACGTTATACGTTGTACGTTATACGTTGTACGTTATACGTTGTATGTTATACGTTATACGCTGTACGTTATACGTTATACGTTGTACGTTATACGTTGTACGTTACACGTTGTACGTTGTACGTTATACGTTATACGTTATACGTTATACGTTATACGCTGTACGTTATACGCTGTACGTTATACGCTGTACGTTATACGCTGTACGTTACACGTTGTACGTTGTACGTTATACGTCATACGTTACACGTTATACGTTATACGTTATACGTTATACGCTGTACGTTATACGCTGTACGTTATACGCTGTACGTTATACGTTGTACGTTATACGTTATACGTTATACGTTACACGTTGTACGTTGTACGTTATACGCTGTACGTTATACGCTGTACGTTATACGTTATACGTTATACGCTGTACGTTATACGCTGTACGTTATACGCTGTACGTTATACGTTAGACGTCACACGTTATACGTTATCCGTTATACGCTGTACGTTATACGCTGTACGTTATACGCTGTACGTTATACGTTATACGTTATACGTTACACGTTGTACGTTGTACGTTATACGTTGTACGTTATACGTTGTACGTTATTCGTTATACGTTACACGTTGTACGTTGTACGTTATACGTTGTACGTTATACGTTGTACGTTATACGTTATAAGTTGTACGTTATACGTTGTATGTTATACGTTATACGCTGTACGTTATACGTTATACGTTATACGTTGTACGTTATACGTTATACGCTGTACGTTATACGTTATACGTTATACGTTATACGTTATACGATATACGTTATAGGTTATACGATACACGTTGTACGTTGTACGTTATACGTTGTACGTTATACGTTGTACGTTGTACGTTGTACGTTATACGTTGTACGTTATACCTTATACGTTATACGTTATACGCTGTACGTTATACGCTGTACGTTATACGTTATACGTCACACGTTATACGTTATACGTTATACGCTGTACGTTATACGCTGTACGTTATACGCTGTACGTTATACGTTAGACGTCACACGTTATACGTTATACGTTATACGCTGTACGTTATACGCTGTACGTTATACGCTGTACGTTATACGTTATACGTTATACGTTACACGTTTTACGTTGTACGTTATACCTTATACGTTATACGTTATACGCTGTACGTTATACGCTGTACGTTATACGTTATACGTCACACGTTATACGTTATACGTTACACGTTTTACGTTGTACGTTATACCTTATACGTTATACGTTATACGCTTTACGTTATACGTTATACGCTGTACGTTATACGTCATACGTTACACGTTATACGTTATACGTTACACGTTATACGTTATACGTTATACGTTGTACGTTATACGTTGTACGTTATATGTTGTACGTTATATGTTATACGTTACACGTTGTACGATGTACGTTATACGTTATACGTTATACGTTATACGTTATACGTTATACGTTATACGTTATACGTTATACGTTATACGTTATACGGTATACGGTATACGTTATACGTTGTACGTTATACGTTATACGTTATACGATATACGTTATAGGTTATACGATACACGTTGTACGTTGTACGTTATACGTTGTACGTTATACGTTGTACGTTGTACGTTATACGTTGTACGTTATACGCTGTACGTTATACCTTATACGTTATACGCTGTAGGTTATACGTTATACGTTGTACGGTATACGTTGTACGTTATACGTTGTACGTTATATGTTGTACGTTATATGTTATACGTTACACGTTGTACGATGTACGTTACACGTTATACGTTATACGTTATACGTTATACGTTATACGATATACGTTATACGTTATACGTTATACGTTATACGGTATACGGTATACGTTATACGTTGTACGTTATACGTTATACGTTATACGATATACGTTATAGGTTATACGATACACGTTGTACGTTGTACGTTATACGTTGTACGATATACGTTGTACGTTGTACGTTATACGTTGTACGTTATACGCTGTACGTTATACCTTATACGTTATACGCTGTACGTTATACGCTGTACGTTATACGTTATACGTTATACGTTATACGCTGTACGTTAAACGCTGTACGTTATACGTTATACGTTATACGTTACACGTTGTACGTTGTACGTTATACGTTGTACGTTATACGTTATACGCTGTACGTTATACGTTATACGTTATACGTTATACGTTATACGATATACGTTATAGGTTATACGATACACGTTGTACGTTGTACGTTATACGTTGTACGTTATACGTTGTACGTTGTACGTTATACGTTGTACGTTATACCTTATACGTTATACGTTATACGCTGTACGTTATACGCTGTACGTTATACGCTGTACGTTATGCGCTGTACGTTATACGTTATACGTTATACGTTACACGTTGTACGTTGTACGTTATACGTTGTACGTTATACGTTATACGTTATACGTTGTACGTTATACGTTGTATGTTATACGTTGTACGTTATACGTTGTATGTTATACGTTATACGCTGTACGTTATACGTTATACGTTGTACGTTATACGTTATACGTTATACGTTATACGCTGTACGTTATACGTTATACGCTGTACGTTATACGTTATACGTTATATGTTATACGTTATACGTTATACGTTATACGTTATACGTTATACGTTATACGTTATACGTTATACGTTATACGTTATACGTTATACGTTATACGTTATACGTTATACGTTATACGTTATACGTTATACGTTATACGTTATACGTTATACGTTATACGTTATACGTTATACGTTATACGCTGTACGTTATACGCTGTACGTCACACGTTGTACGTTGTACGTTATACGTCATACGTTACACGTTATACGTTATACGTTATACGCTGTACGTTATACGCTGTACGTTATACGCTGTACGTTATACGCTGTACGTTATACGCTGTACGTTATACGTTGTACGTTATACGTTATACGTTATACGTTATACGCTGTACGTTATACGCTGTACGTTATAAGTTATACGTTATACGTTATACGTTACCCGTTGTACGTTGTACGTTATACGTTGTACATTATACGTTGTATGTTATACGTTATACGCTGTACGTTATACGCTGTACGTTATACGCTGTACGTTATACGTTATACGTTATACGTTACACATTGTACGTTGTACGTTATACGTTGTACGTTATACGTTGTACGTTATTCGTTATACGTTACAGGTTGTACGTTGTACGTTATACGTTGTACGTTATACGTTGTACGTTATTCGTTATACGTTACAGGTTGTACGTTGTACGTTATACGTTGTACGTTATACGTTGTACGTTATACGTTATACGTTGTACGTTATACGTTGTATGTTATACGTTATACGCTGTACGTTATACGTTATACGTTATACGTTATACGTTATACGTTATACGTTATACGCTGTACGTTATACGCTGTACGTTATACGTTATACGTTATACGTTCTACGTTATACGCTGTACGTTAAACGCTGTACGTTATACGTTATACGTTATACGTTACACGTTGTACGTTGTACGTTGTACGTTATACGTTGTACGTTATACGTTATACGTTATATGTTATACGTTATACGTTATACGCTGTACGTTAAACGCTGTACGTTATACGTTATACGTTATACGTTACACGTTGTACGTTGTACGTTGTACGTTATACGTTGTACGTTATACGTTATACGTTATATGTTATACGTTATACGTTATACGTTATACGCTGTACGTTATACGCTGTACGTTATACGCTGTACGTTATACGTTGTACGTTACACGTTGTACGTTGTACGTTATACGTTGTACGTTATACGTTGTACGTTATACGTTGTACGTTATACGTTGTATGTTATACGTTATACGCTGTACGTTATACGTTATACGTTGTACGTTATACGTTGTACGTTACACGTTGTACGTTGTACGTTATACGTTATACGCTGTACGTTATACGTTATACGTTATATGTTATACGTTATACGTTATACGTTATACGTTATACGTTATACGTTATACGTTATACGTTATACGTTATACGTTATACGTTATACGTTATACGTTATACGTTATACGTTATACGTTATACGTTATACGTTATACGTTATACGTTATACGTTATACGTTATACGTTATACGTTATACGTTATACGTTATACGTTATACGTTATACGTTATACGTTATACGTTATACGCTGTACGTTATACGCTGTACGTTATACGCTGTACGTTATACGCTGTACGTTACACGTTGTACGTTGTACGTTATACGTCATACGTTACACGTTATACGTTATACGTTATACGTTATACGCTGTACGTTATACGCTGTACGTTATACGTTGTACGTTGTACGTTATACGTTGTACGTTATACGCTGTACGTTATACCTTATACGTTATACGCTGTAGGTTATACGTTATACGTTGTACGGTATACGTTGTACGTTATACGTTGTACGTTATATGTTGTACGTTATATGTTATACGTTACACGTTGTACGATGTACGTTACACGTTATACGTTATACGTTATACGTTATACGTTATACGATATACGTTATACGTTATACGTTATACGTTATACGGTATACGGTATACGTTATACGTTGTACGTTATACGTTATACGTTATACGATATACGTTATAGGTTATACGATACACGTTGTACGTTGTACGTTATACGTTGTACGATATACGTTGTACGTTGTACGTTATACGTTGTACGTTATACGCTGTACGTTATACCTTATACGTTATACGCTGTACGTTATACGCTGTACGTTATACGTTATACGTTATACGTTATACGCTGTACGTTAAACGCTGTACGTTATACGTTATACGTTATACGTTACACGTTGTACGTTGTACGTTATACGTTGTACGTTATACGTTATACGCTGTACGTTATACGTTATACGTTATACGTTATACGTTATACGATATACGTTATAGGTTATACGATACACGTTGTACGTTGTACGTTATACGTTGTACGTTATACGTTGTACGTTGTACGTTATACGTTGTACGTTATACCTTATACGTTATACGTTATACGCTGTACGTTATACGCTGTACGTTATACGCTGTACGTTATGCGCTGTACGTTATACGGTATACGTTATACGTTACACGTTGTACGTTGTACGTTATACGTTGTACGTTATACGTTATACGTTATACGTTGTACGTTATACGTTGTATGTTATACGTTGTACGTTATACGTTGTATGTTATACGTTATACGCTGTACGTTATACGTTATACGTTGTACGTTATACGTTATACGTTATACGTTATACGCTGTACGTTATACGTTATACGCTGTACGTTATACGTTATACGTTATATGTTATACGTTATACGTTATACGTTATACGTTATACGTTATACGTTATACGTTATACGTTATACGTTATACGTTATACGTTATACGTTATACGTTATACGTTATACGTTATACGTTATACGTTATACGTTATACGTTATACGTTATACGTTATACGTTATACGTTATACGTTATACGTTATACGTTATACGTTATACGTTATACGTTATACGTTATACGCTGTACGTTATACGCTGTACGTCACACGTTGTACGTTGTACGTTATACGTCATACGTTACACGTTATACGTTATACGTTATACGCTGTACGTTATACGCTGTACGTTATACGCTGTACGTTATACGCTGTACGTTATACGCTGTACGTTATACGTTGTACGTTATACGTTATACGTTATACGTTATACGCTGTACGTTATACGCTGTACGTTATAAGTTATACGTTATACGTTATACGTTACCCGTTGTACGTTGTACGTTATACGTTGTACATTATACGTTGTATGTTATACGTTATACGCTGTACGTTATACGCTGTACGTTATACGCTGTACGTTATACGTTATACGTTATACGTTACACATTGTACGTTGTACGTTATACGTTGTACGTTATACGTTGTACGTTATTCGTTATACGTTACAGGTTGTACGTTGTACGTTATACGTTGTACGTTATACGTTGTACGTTATTCGTTATACGTTACAGGTTGTACGTTGTACGTTATACGTTGTACGTTATACGTTGTACGTTATACGTTATACGTTGTACGTTATACGTTGTATGTTATACGTTATACGCTGTACGTTATACGTTATACGTTATACGTTATACGTTATACGTTATACGTTATACGCTGTACGTTATACGCTGTACGTTATACGTTATACGTTATACGTTCTACGTTATACGCTGTACGTTAAACGCTGTACGTTATACGTTATACGTTATACGTTACACGTTGTACGTTGTACGTTGTACGTTATACGTTGTACGTTATACGTTATACGTTATATGTTATACGTTATACGTTATACGCTGTACGTTAAACGCTGTACGTTATACGTTATACGTTATACGTTACACGTTGTACGTTGTACGTTGTACGTTATACGTTGTACGTTATACGTTATACGTTATATGTTATACGTTATACGTTATACGTTATACGCTGTACGTTATACGCTGTACGTTATACGCTGTACGTTATACGTTGTACGTTACACGTTGTACGTTGTACGTTATACGTTGTACGTTATACGTTGTACGTTATACGTTGTACGTTATACGTTGTATGTTATACGTTATACGCTGTACGTTATACGTTATACGTTGTACGTTATACGTTGTACGTTACACGTTGTACGTTGTACGTTATACGTTATACGCTGTACGTTATACGTTATACGTTATATGTTATACGTTATACGTTATACGTTATACGTTATACGTTATACGTTATACGTTATACGTTATACGTTATACGTTATACGTTATACGTTATACGTTATACGTTATACGTTATACGTTATACGTTATACGTTATACGTTATACGTTCTACGTTATACGTTATACGTTATACGTTATACGTTATACGTTATACGTTATACGTTATACGTTATACGTTATACGTTATACGCTGTACGTTATACGCTGTACGTTATACGCTGTACGTTATACGCTGTACGTTACACGTTGTACGTTGTACGTTATACGTCATACGTTACACGTTATACGTTATACGTTATACGTTATACGCTGTACGTTATACGCTGTACGTTATACGCTGTACGTTATACGCTGTACGTTATACGTTGTACGTTATACGTTATACGTTATACGTTACACGTTGTACGTTGTACGTTATACGTTGTACGTTATACGTTGTACGTTATTCGTTATACGTTACACGTTGTACGTTGTACGTTATACGTTGTACGTTATACGTTGTACGTTATACGTTATAAGTTGTACGTTATACGTTGTATGTTATACGTTATACGCTGTACGTTATACGTTATACGTTATACGTTGTACGTTATACGTTATACGCTGTACGTTATACGTTATACGTTATACGTTATACGTTATACGATATACGTTATAGGTTATACGATACACGTTGTACGTTGTACGTTATACGTTGTACGTTATACGTTGTACGTTGTACGTTGTACGTTATACGTTGTACGTTATACCTTATACGTTATACGTTATACGCTGTACGTTATACGCTGTACGTTATACGTTATACGTCACACGTTATACGTTATACGTTATACGCTGTACGTTATACGCTGTACGTTATACGCTGTACGTTATACGTTAGACGTCACACGTTATACGTTATACGTTATACGCTGTACGTTATACGCTGTACGTTATACGCTGTACGTTATACGTTATACGTTATACGTTACACGTTTTACGTTGTACGTTATACCTTATACGTTATACGTTATACGCTGTACGTTATACGCTGTACGTTATACGTTATACGTCACACGTTATACGTTATACGTTACACGTTTTACGTTGTACGTTATACCTTATACGTTATACGTTATACGCTTTACGTTATACGTTATACGCTGTACGTTATACGTTATACGTTATATGTTATACGTTATACGTTATACGTTATACGTTATACGTTATACGTTATACGTTATACGTTATACGTTATACGTTATACGTTATACGTTATACGTTATACGTTATACGTTATACGCTGTACGTTATACGCTGTACGTTATACGCTGTACGTTATACGCTGTACGTTACACGTTGTACGTTGTACGTTATACGTCATACGTTACACGTTATACGTTATACGTTATACGTTATACGTTATACGCTGTACGTTATACGCTGTACGTTATACGCTGTACGTTATACGTTGTACGTTACACGTTGTACGTTGTACGTTATACGTTGTACGTTATACGTTGTACGTTATACGTTGTACGTTATACGTTGTATGTTATACGTTATACGCTGTACGTTATACGTTATACGTTATACGTTGTACGTTATACGTTATACGTTATACGTTATACGCTGTACGTCATACGTTGTACGTTATACGTTATACGTTATACGTTATACGCTGTACGTTATACGCTGTACGTTATATGTTATACGTTATACGTTGTACGTTATACGCTGTACGTTATACCTTATACGTTATACGTTATACGCTGTACGTTATACGCTGTACGTTATACGTTATACGTCACACGTTATACGTTATACGTTATACGCTGTACGTTATACGCTGTACGTTATACGCTGTACGTTATACGTTAGACGTCACACGTTATACGTTATACGTTATACGCTGTACGTTATACGCTGTACGTTATACGCTGTACGTTATACGTTATACGTTATACGTTATACGTTACACGTTGTACGTTGTACGTTATACGTTGTACGTTATACGTTGTACGTTATACGTTGTACGTTATTCGTTATACGTTACACGTTGTACGTTGTACGTTATGCGTTGTACGTTATACGTTGTACGTTATACGTTATAAGTTGTACGTTATACGTTGTATGTTATACGTTATACGCTGTACGTTATACGTTATACGTTATACGTTATACGTTATACGTTATACGCTGTACGTTATACGCTGTACGTTATTCGTTATACGTTATACGTTGTACGTTATACGCTGTACGTTATACCTTATACGTTATACGCTGTACGTTATACGCTGTACGTTATACGCTGTACGTTATACGTTATACGTTACACGTTATACGTTATACGTTATACGCTGTACGTTATACGTTGTACGTTGTACGTTATACGTTGTACGTTATACGTTGTACGTTATACGTTGTACGTTATATGTTGTACGTTATATGTTATACGTTACACGTTGTACGATGTACGTTATACGTTATACGTTATACGTTATACGTTATACGTTATACGTTATACGTTATACGTTATACGTTATACGTTATACGGTATACGGTATACGTTATACGTTGTACGTTATACGTTATACGTTATACGATATACGGTATAGGTTATACGATACACGTTGTACGTTGTACGTTATACGTTGTACGTTATACGTTGTACGTTGTACGTTATACGTTGTACGTTATACGCTGTACGTTATACCTTATACGTTATATGCTGTACGTTATACGCTGTACGTTATACGTTATACGTTATACGTTATACGCTGTACGTTAAACGCTGTACGTTATACGTTATACGTTATACGTTACACGTTGTACGTTGTACGTTATACGTTGTACGTTATACGTTATACGCTGTGCGTTATACGTTATACGTTATACGTTATACGTTATACGATATACGTTATAGGTTATACGATACACGTTGTACGTTGTACGTTATACGTTGTACGTTATACGTTATACGTTGTACGTTGTACGTTATACGTTGTACGTTATACCTTATACGTTATACGTTATACGCTGTACGTTATACGCTGTACGTTATACGCTGTACGTTATGCGCTGTACGTTATACGTTATATGTTATACGTTACACGTTGTACGTTGTACGTTATACGTTGTACGTTATACGTTATACGTTATACGTTGTACGTTATACGTTGTATGTTATACGTTGTACGTTATACGTTGTATGTTATACGTTATACGCTGTACGTTATACGTTATACGTTGTACGTTATACGTTATACGTTATACGTTGTACGTTATACGTTGTATGTTATACGTTGTACGTTATACGTTGTATGTTATACGTTATACGCTGTACGTTATACGTTATACGTTGTACGTTATACGTTATACGTTATACGTTATACGCTGTACGTTATACGTTATACGCTGTACGTTATACGTTATACGTTATATGTTATACGTTATACGTTATACGTTATACGTTGTACGTTATACGTTATACGTTATACGTTATACGTTATACGTTATACGTTATAGGTTATACGTTATACGTTATACGTTATACGTTATACGTTATACGTTATACGCTGTACGTTATACGCTGTACGTTACACGTTGTACGTTGTACGTTATACGTCATACGTTACACGTTATACGTTATACGTTATACGCTGTACGTTATACGCTGTACGTTATACGCTGTACGTTATACGCTGTACGTTATACGCTGTACGTTATACGTTGTACGTTATACGTTATACGTTATACGTTATACGCTGTACGTTATACGCTGTACGTTATACGTTATACGTTATACGTTATACGCTGTACGTTAAACGCTGTACGTTATACGTTATACGTTATACGTTACACGTTGTACGTTGTACGTTATACGTTGTACGTTATACGTTATACGCTGTACGTTATACGTTACACGTTGTACGTTATACGTTATACGTTATACGTTATACGTTATACGTTATACGTTGTACGTTATACGTTATACGTTATATGTTATACGTTATACGTTATACGTTATACGCTGTACGTTATACGCTGTACGTTATACGCTGTACGTTATACGCTGTACGTTATACGTTGTACGTTACACGTTGTACGTTGTACGTTATACGTTGTACGTTATACGTTATACGTTGTACGTTATACCTTATACGTTATACGCTGTACGTTATACGCTGTACGTTATACGTTATACGTTACACGTTATACGTTATACGTTATACGCTGTACGTTAAACGCTGTACGTTATACGTTATACGTTATACGTTACACGTTGTACGTTGTACGTTATACGTTGTACGTTATACGTTATACGCTGTACGTTATACGTTACACGTTGTACGTTGTACGTTATACGTTGTACGTTATACGTTATACGTTATATGTTATACGTTATACGTTATACGTTATACGCTGTACGTTATACGCTGTACGTTATACGCTGTACGTTATACGCTGTACGTTACACGTTGTACGTTGTACGTTATACGTCATACGTTACACGTTATACGTTATACGTTACACGTTATACGTTATACGTTATACGCTGTACGTTAAACGCTGTACGTTATACGTTATACGTTATACGTTACACGTTGTACGTTGTACGTTGTACGTTATACGTTGTACGTTATACGTTATACGTTATATGTTATACGTTATACGTTATACGTTATACGCTGTACGTTATACGCTGTACGTTATACGCTGTACGTTATACGTTGTACGTTACACGTTGTACGTTGTACGTTATACGTTGTACGTTATACGTTGTACGTTATACGTTGTACGTTATACGTTATACGCTGTACGTTATACGTTATACGTTACACGTTATACGTTATACGTTATACGCTGTACGTTAAACGCTGTACGTTATACGTTATACGTTATACGTTACACGTTGTACGTTGTACGTTATACGTTGTACGTTATACGTTATACGCTGTACGTTATACGTTACACGTTGTACGTTGTACGTTATACGTTGTACGTTATACGTTATACGTTATATGTTATACGTTATACGTTATACGTTATACGCTGTAAGTTATACGCTGTACGTTATACGCTGTATGTTATACGCTGTACGTTACACGTTGTACGTTGTACGTTATACGTCATACGTTACACGTTATACGTTATACGTTACACGTTATACGTTATACGTTATACGCTGTACGTTAAACGCTGTACGTTATACGTTATACGTTATACGTTACACGTTGTACGTTGTACGTTGTACGTTATACGTTGTACGTTATACGTTATACGTTATATGTTATACGTTATACGTTATACGTTATACGCTGTACGTTATACGCTGTACGTTATACGCTGTACGTTATACGTTGTACGTTACACGTTGTACGTTGTACGTTATACGTTGTACGTTATACGTTGTACGTTATACGTTGTACGTTATACGTTGTATGTTATACGTTATACGCTGTACGTTATACGTTATACGTTGTACGTTATACGTTGTACGTTACACGTTGTACGTTGTACGTTATACGTTATACGCTGTACGTTATACGTTATACGTTATATGTTATACGTTATACGTTATACGTTATACGTTATACGTTATACGTTATACGTTATACGTTATACGTTATACGTTATACGTTATACGTTATACGTTATACGTTATACGTTATACGTTATACGTTATACGTTATACGTTATACGTTATACGTTATACGTTATACGCTGTACGTTATACGCTGTACGTTATACGCTGTACGTTATACGCTGTACGTTACACGTTGTACGTTGTACGTTATACGTCATACGTTACACGTTATACGTTATACGTTATACGTTATACGCTGTACGTTATACGCTGTACGTTATACGCTGTACGTTATACGTTGTACGTTATACGTTATACGTTATACGTTACACGTTGTACGTTATACGTTATACGTTGTACGTTATACGTTGTACGTTATTCGTTATACGTTACACGTTGTACGTTGTACGTTATACGTTGTACGTTATACGTTGTACGTTATACGTTATAAGTTGTACGTTATACGTTGTATGTTATACGTTATACGCTGTACGTTATACGTTATACGTTATACGTTGTACGTTATACGTTATACGCTGTACGTTATACGTTATACGTTATACGTTATACGTTATACGATATACGTTATAGGTTATACGATACACGTTGTACGTTGTACGTTATACGTTGTACGTTATACGTTGTACGTTGTACGTTGTACGTTATACGTTGTACGTTATACCTTATACGTTATACGTTATACGCTGTACGTTATACGCTGTACGTTATACGTTATACGTCACACGTTATACGTTATACGTTATACGCTGTACGTTATACGCTGTACGTTATACGCTGTACGTTATACGTTAGACGTCACACGTTATACGTTATACGTTATACGCTGTACGTTATACGCTGTACGTTATACGCTGTACGTTATACGTTATACGTTATACGTTACACGTTTTACGTTGTACGTTATACCTTATACGTTATACGTTATACGCTGTACGTTATACGCTGTACGTTATACGTTATACGTCACACGTTATACGTTATACGTTACACGTTTTACGTTGTACGTTATACCTTATACGTTATACGTTATACGCTTTACGTTATACGTTATACGCTGTACGTTATACGTTATACGTTATATGTTATACGTTATACGTTATACGTTATACGTTATACGTTATACGTTATACGTTATACGTTATACGTTATACGTTATACGTTATACGTTATACGTTATACGCTGTACGTTATACGCTGTACGTTATACGCTGTACGTTATACGCTGTACGTTACACGTTGTACGTTGTACGTTATACGTCATACGTTACACGTTATACGTTATACGTTATACGTTATACGCTGTACGTTATACGCTGTACGTTATACGCTGTACGTTATACGTTGTACGTTACACGTTGTACGTTGTACGTTATACGTTGTACGTTATACGTTGTACGTTATACGTTGTACGTTATACGTTGTATGTTATACGTTATACGCTGTACGTTATACGTTATACGTTGTACGTTATACGTTATACGTTATACGTTATACGCTGTACGTCATACGTTGTACGTTATACGTTATACGTTATACGTTATACGCTGTACGTTATACGCTGTACGTTATATGTTATACGTTATACGTTGTACGTTATACGCTGTACGTTATACCTTATACGTTATACGTTATACGCTGTACGTTATACGCTGTACGTTATACGTTATACGTCACACGTTATACGTTATACGTTATACGCTGTACGTTATACGCTGTACGTTATACGCTGTACGTTATACGTTAGACGTCACACGTTATACGTTATACGTTATACGCTGTACGTTATACGCTGTACGTTATACGCTGTACGTTATACGTTATACGTTATACGTTATACGTTACACGTTGTACGTTGTACGTTATACGTTGTACGTTATACGTTGTACGTTATACGTTGTACGTTATTCGTTATGCGTTACACGTTGTACGTTGTACGTTATGCGTTGTACGTTATACGTTGTACGTTATACGTTATAAGTTGTACGTTATACGTTGTATGTTATACGTTATACGCTGTACGTTATACGCTGTACGTTATACGTTAGACGTCACACGTTATACGTTATACGTTATACGCTGTACGTTATACGCTGTACGTTATACGCTGTACGTTATACGCTGTACGTTATACGTTATACGTTATACGTTACACGTTGTACGTTATACGTTATATGTTATACGTTATACGTTATACGCTGTACGTTAAACGCTGTACGTTATACGTTATACGTTATACGTTACACGTTGTACGTTGTACGTTGTACGTTATACGTTGTACGTTATACGTTATACGTTATATGTTATACGTTATACGTTATACGTTATACGCTGTACGTTATACGCTGTACGTTATACGCTGTACGTTATACGTTGTACGTTACACGTTGTACGTTGTACGTTATACGTTGTACGTTATACGTTGTACGTTATACGTTGTACGTTATACGTTGTATGTTATACGTTATACGCTGTACGTTATACGTTATACGTTGTACGTTATACGTTGTACGTTACACGTTGTACGTTGTACGTTATACGTTATACGCTGTACGTTATACGTTATACGTTATATGTTATACGTTATACGTTATACGTTATACGTTATACGTTATACGTTGTACGTTGTACGTTATACGTTGTACGTTATACGTTATACGTTATACGTTATACGTTATACGTTATACGTTATACGTTGTACGTTATACGTTATACGTTATACGTTATACGTTATACGTTATACGTTATACGTTATACGTTATACGTTATACGTTATACGTTATACGATGTACGTTATACGCTGTACGTTATACGCTGTAAGTTATACGTTATACGTTACACGTTGTACGTTGTACGTTATACGTCATACGTTACACGTTATACGTTATACGTTATACGTTATACGCTGTACGTTATACGCTGTACGTTATACGCTGTACGTTATACGCTGTACGTTATACGTTGTACGTTATACGTTATACGTTACACGTTACACGTTGTACGTTGTACGTTATACGTTGTACGTTATACGTTGTACGTTATTCGTTATACGTTACACGTTGTACGTTGTACGTTATACGTTGTACGTTATACGTTGTACGTTATACGTTATAAGTTGTACGTTATACGTTGTATGTTATACGTTATACGCTGTACGTTATACGTTGTACATTATACGTTGTACGTTATACGTTATACGCTGTACGTTATACGTTATACGTTATACGTTATACGTTATACGATATACGTTATAGGTTATACGATACACGTTGTACGTTGTACGTTATACGTTGTACGTTATACGTTGTACGTTGTACGTTGTACGTTATACGTTGTACGTTATACCTTATACGTTATACGTTATACGCTGTACGTTATACGCTGTACGTTATACGTTATACGTCACACGTTATACGTTATACGTTATACGCTGTACGTTATACGCTGTACGTTATACGCTGTACGTTATACGTTAGACGTCACACGTTATACGTTATACGTTATACGCTGTACGTTATACGCTGTACGTTATACGCTGTACGTTATACGTTATACGTTATACGTTACACGTTTTACGTTGTACGTTATACCTTATACGTTATACGTTATACGCTGTACGTTATACGCTGTACGTTATACGTTATACGTCACACGTTATACGTTATACGTTACACGTTTTACGTTGTACGTTATACCTTATACGTTATACGTTATACGCTTTACGTTATACGTTATACGCTGTACGTTATACGTTATACGTTATATGTTATACGTTATACGTTATACGTTATACGTTATACGTTATACGTTATACGTTATACGTTATACGTTATACGTTATACGTTATACGTTATACGTTATACGTTATACGTTATACGCTGTACGTTATACGCTGTACGTTATACGCTGTACGTTATACGCTGTACGTTACACGTTGTACGTTGTACGTTATACGTCATACGTTACACGTTATACGTTATACGTTATACGTTATACGTTATACGCTGTACGTTATACGCTGTACGTTATACGCTGTACGTTATACGTTGTACGTTACACGTTGTACGTTGTACGTTATACGTTGTACGTTATACGTTGTACGTTATACGTTGTACGTTATACGTTGTATGTTATACGTTATACGCTGTACGTTATACGTTATACGCTGTACGTCATACGTTGTACGTTATACGTTATACGTTATACGTTATACGCTGTACGTTATACGCTGTACGTTATATGTTATACGTTATACGTTGTACGTTATACGCTGTACGTTATACCTTATACGTTATACGTTATACGCTGTACGTTATACGCTGTACGTTATACGTTATACGTCACACGTTATACGTTATACGTTATACGCTGTACGTTATACGCTGTACGTTATACGCTGTACGTTATACGTTAGACGTCACACGTTATACGTTATACGTTATACGCTGTACGTTATACGCTGTACGTTATACGCTGTACGTTATACGTTATACGTTATACGTTATACGTTACACGTTGTACGTTGTACGTTATACGTTGTACGTTATACGTTGTACGTTATACGTTGTACGTTATTCGTTATACGTTACACGTTGTACGTTGTACGTTATGCGTTGTACGTTATACGTTGTACGTTATACGTTATAAGTTGTACGTTATACGTTGTATGTTATACGTTATACGCTGTACGTTATACGTTATACGTTATACGTTATACGTTATACGTTATACGCTGTACGTTATACGCTGTACGTTATTCGTTATACGTTATACGTTGTACGTTATACGCTGTACGTTATACCTTATACGTTATACGCTGTACGTTATACGCTGTACGTTATACGCTGTACGTTATACGTTATACGTTACACGTTATACGTTATACGTTATACGCTGTACGTTATACGTTGTACGTTGTACGTTATACGTTGTACGTTATACGTTGTACGTTATACGTTGTACGTTATATGTTGTACGTTATATGTTATACGTTACACGTTGTACGATGTACGTTATACGTTATACGTTATACGTTATACGTTATACGTTATACGTTATACGTTATACGTTATACGTTATACGTTATACGGTATACGGTATACGTTATACGTTGTACGTTATACGTTATACGTTATACGATATACGGTATAGGTTATACGATACACGTTGTACGTTGTACGTTATACGTTGTACGTTATACGTTGTACGTTGTACGTTATACGTTGTACGTTATACGCTGTACGTTATACCTTATACGTTATATGCTGTACGTTATACGCTGTACGTTATACGTTATACGTTATACGTTATACGCTGTACGTTAAACGCTGTACGTTATACGTTATACGTTATACGTTACACGTTGTACGTTGTACGTTATACGTTGTACGTTATACGTTATACGCTGTGCGTTATACGTTATACGTTATACGTTATACGTTATACGATATACGTTATAGGTTATACGATACACGTTGTACGTTGTACGTTATACGTTGTACGTTATACGTTATACGTTGTACGTTGTACGTTATACGTTGTACGTTATACCTTATACGTTATACGTTATACGCTGTACGTTATACGCTGTACGTTATACGCTGTACGTTATGCGCTGTACGTTATACGTTATATGTTATACGTTACACGTTGTACGTTGTACGTTATACGTTGTACGTTATACGTTATACGTTATACGTTGTACGTTATACGTTGTATGTTATACGTTGTACGTTATACGTTGTATGTTATACGTTATACGCTGTACGTTATACGTTATACGTTGTACGTTATACGTTATACGTTATACGTTGTACGTTATACGTTGTATGTTATACGTTGTACGTTATACGTTGTATGTTATACGTTATACGCTGTACGTTATACGTTATACGTTGTACGTTATACGTTATACGTTATACGTTATACGCTGTACGTTATACGTTATACGCTGTACGTTATACGTTATACGTTATATGTTATACGTTATACGTTATACGTTATACGTTGTACGTTATACGTTATACGTTATACGTTATACGTTATACGTTATACGTTATAGGTTATACGTTATACGTTATACGTTATACGTTATACGTTATACGCTATACGTTATACGCTGTACGTTACACGTTGTACGTTGTACGTTATACGTCATACGTTACACGTTATACGTTATACGTTATACGCTGTACGTTATACGCTGTACGTTATACGCTGTACGTTATACGCTGTACGTTATACGCTGTACGTTATACGTTGTACGTTATACGTTATACGTTATACGTTATACGCTGTACGTTATACGCTGTACGTTATACGTTATACGTTATACGTTATACGCTGTACGTTAAACGCTGTACGTTATACGTTATACGTTATACGTTACACGTTGTACGTTGTACGTTATACGTTGTACGTTATACGTTATACGCTGTACGTTATACGTTACACGTTGTACGTTATACGTTATACGTTATACGTTATACGTTATACGTTATACGTTGTACGTTATACGTTATACGTTATATGTTATACGTTATACGTTATACGTTATACGCTGTACGTTATACGCTGTACGTTATACGCTGTACGTTATACGCTGTACGTTATACGTTGTACGTTACACGTTGTACGTTGTACGTTATACGTTGTACGTTATACGTTATACGTTGTACGTTATACCTTATACGTTATAAGCTGTACGTTATACGCTGTACGTTATACGTTATACGTTACACGTTATACGTTATACGTTATACGCTGTACGTTAAACGCTGTACGTTATACGTTATACGTTATACGTTACACGTTGTACGTTGTACGTTATACGTTGTACGTTATACGTTATACGCTGTACGTTATACGTTACACGTTGTACGTTGTACGTTATACGTTGTACGTTATACGTTATACGTTATATGTTATACGTTATACGTTATACGTTATACGCTGTACGTTATACGCTGTACGTTATACGCTGTACGTTATACGCTGTACGTTACACGTTGTACGTTGTACGTTATACGTTGTACGTTATACGTTGTACGTTATACGTTATACGCTGTACGTTATACGTTATACGTTACACGTTATACGTTATACGTTATACGCTGTACGTTAAACGCTGTACGTTATACGTTATACGTTATACGTTACACGTTGTACGTTGTACGTTATACGTTGTACGTTATACGTTATACGCTGTACGTTATACGTTACACGTTGTACGTTGTACGTTATACGTTGTACGTTATACGTTATACGTTATATGTTATACGTTATACGTTATACGTTATACGCTGTAAGTTATACGCTGTACGTTATACGCTGTATGTTATACGCTGTACGTTACACGTTGTACGTTGTACGTTATACGTCATACGTTACACGTTATACGTTATACGTTACACGTTATACGTTATACGTTATACGCTGTACGTTAAACGCTGTACGTTATACGTTATACGTTATACGTTACACGTTGTACGTTGTACGTTGTACGTTATACGTTGTACGTTATACGTTATACGTTATATGTTATACGTTATACGTTATACGTTATACGCTGTACGTTATACGCTGTACGTTATACGCTGTACGTTATACGTTGTACGTTACACGTTGTACGTTGTACGTTATACGTTGTACGTTATACGTTGTACGTTATACGTTGTACGTTATACGTTGTATGTTATACGTTATACGCTGTACGTTATACGTTATACGTTGTACGTTATACGTTGTACGTTACACGTTGTACGTTGTACGTTATACGTTATACGCTGTACGTTATACGTTATACGTTATATGTTATACGTTATACGTTATACGTTATACGTTATACGTTATACGTTATACGTTATACGTTATACGTTATACGTTATACGTTATACGTTATACGTTATACGTTATACGTTATACGTTATACGTTATACGTTATACGTTATACGTTATACGTTATACGTTATACGTTATACGCTGTACGTTATACGCTGTACGTTATACGCTGTACGTTATACGCTGTACGTTACACGTTGTACGTTGTACGTTATACGTCATACGTTACACGTTATACGTTATACGTTATACGTTATACGCTGTACGTTATACGCTGTACGTTATACGCTGTACGTTATACGTTGTACGTTATACGTTATACGTTATACGTTACACGTTGTACGTTGTACGTTATACGTTGTACGTTATACGTTGTACGTTATTCGTTATACGTTACACGTTGTACGTTGTACGTTGTACGTTGTACGTTATACGTTGTACGTTATACGTTATAAGTTGTACGTTATACGTTGTATGTTATACGTTATACGCTGTACGTTATACGTTATACGTTATACGTTGTACGTTATACGTTATACGCTGTACGTTATACGTTATACGTTATACGTTATACGTTATACGATATACGTTATAGGTTATACGATACACGTTGTACGTTGTACGTTATACGTTGTACGTTATACGTTGTACGTTGTACGTTGTACGTTATACGTTGTACGTTATACCTTATACGTTATACGTTATACGCTGTACGTTATACGCTGTACGTTATACGTTATACGTCACACGTTATACGTTATACGTTATACGCTGTACGTTATACGCTGTACGTTATACGCTGTACGTTATACGTTAGACGTCACACGTTATACGTTATACGTTATACGCTGTACGTTATACGCTGTACGTTATACGCTGTACGTTATACGTTATACGTTATACGTTACACGTTTTACGTTGTACGTTATACCTTATACGTTATACGTTATACGCTGTACGTTATACGCTGTACGTTATACGTTATACGTCACACGTTATACGTTATACGTTACACGTTTTACGTTGTACGTTATACCTTATACGTTATACGTTATACGCTTTACGTTATACGTTATACGCTGTACGTTATACGTTATACGTTATATGTTATACGTTATACGTTATACGTTATACGTTATACGTTATACGTTATACGTTATACGTTATACGTTATACGTTATACGTTATACGTTATACGCTGTACGTTATACGCTGTACGTTATACGCTGTACGTTATACGCTGTACGTTACACGTTGTACGTTGTACGTTATACGTCATACGTTACACGTTATACGTTATACGTTATACGTTATACGCTGTACGTTATACGCTGTACGTTATACGCTGTACGTTATACGTTGTACGTTACACGTTGTACGTTGTACGTTATACGTTGTACGTTATACGTTGTACGTTATACGTTGTACGTTATACGTTGTATGTTATACGTTATACGCTGTACGTTATACGTTATACGTTGTACGTTATACGTTATACGTTATACGTTATACGCTGTACGTCATACGTTGTACGTTATACGTTATACGTTATACGTTATACGCTGTACGTTATACGCTGTACGTTATATGTTATACGTTATACGTTGTACGTTATACGCTGTACGTTATACCTTATACGTTATACGTTATACGCTGTACGTTATACGCTGTACGTTATACGTTATACGTCACACGTTATACGTTATACGTTATACGCTGTACGTTATACGCTGTACGTTATACGCTGTACGTTATACGTTAGACGTCACACGTTATACGTTATACGTTATACGCTGTACGTTATACGCTGTACGTTATACGCTGTACGTTATACGTTATACGTTATACGTTATACGTTACACGTTGTACGTTGTACGTTATACGTTGTACGTTATACGTTGTACGTTATACGTTGTACGTTATTCGTTATACGTTACACGTTGTACGTTGTACGTTATGCGTTGTACGTTATACGTTGTACGTTATACGTTATAAGTTGTACGTTATACGTTGTATGTTATACGTTATACGCTGTACGTTATACGTTATACGTTATACGTTATACGTTATACGTTATACGCTGTACGTTATACGCTGTACGTTATTCGTTATACGTTATACGTTGTACGTTATACGCTGTACGTTATACCTTATACGTTATACGCTGTACGTTATACGCTGTACGTTATACGCTGTACGTTATACGTTATACGTTACACGTTATACGTTATACGTTATACGCTGTACGTTATACGTTGTACGTTGTACGTTATACGTTGTACGTTATACGTTGTACGTTATACGTTGTACGTTATATGTTGTACGTTATATGTTATACGTTACACGTTGTACGATGTACGTTATACGTTATACGTTATACGTTATACGTTATACGTTATACGTTATACGTTATACGTTATACGTTATACGTTATACGTTATACGGTATACGGTATACGTTATACGTTGTACGTTATACGTTATACGTTATACGATATACGGTATAGGTTATACGATACACGTTGTACGTTGTACGTTATACGTTGTACGTTATACGTTGTACGTTGTACGTTATACGTTGTACGTTATACGCTGTACGTTATACCTTATACGTTATATGCTGTACGTTATACGCTGTACGTTATACGTTATACGTTATACGTTATACGCTGTACGTTAAACGCTGTACGTTATACGTTATACGTTATACGTTACACGTTGTACGTTGTACGTTATACGTTGTACGTTATACGTTATACGCTGTACGTTATACGTTATACGTTATACGTTATACGTTATACGATATACGTTATAGGTTATACGATACACGTTGTACGTTGTACGTTATACGTTGTACGTTATACGTTGTACGTTGTACGTTATACGTTGTACGTTATACCTTATACGTTATACGTTATACGCTGTACGTTATACGCTGTACGTTATACGCTGTACGTTATGCGCTGTACGTTATACGTTATATGTTATACGTTACACGTTGTACGTTGTACGTTATACGTTGTACGTTATACGTTATACGTTATACGTTGTACGTTATACGTTGTATGTTATACGTTGTACGTTATACGTTGTATGTTATACGTTATACGCTGTACGTTATACGTTATACGTTGTACGTTATACGTTATACGTTATACGTTGTACGTTATACGTTGTATGTTATACGTTGTACGTTATACGTTGTATGTTATACGTTATACGCTGTACGTTATACGTTATATGTTGTACGTTATACGTTATACGTTATACGTTATACGCTGTACGTTATACGTTATACGCTGTACGTTATACGTTATACGTTATATGTTATACGTTATACGTTATACGTTATACGTTGTACGTTATACGTTATACGTTATACGTTATACGTTATACGTTATACGTTATAGGTTATACGTTATACGTTATACGTTATACGTTATACGTTATACGCTGTACGTTATACGCTGTACGTTACACGTTGTACGTTGTACGTTATACGTCATACGTTACACGTTATACGTTATACGTTATACGCTGTACGTTATACGCTGTACGTTATACGCTGTACGTTATACGCTGTACGTTATACGCTGTACGTTATACGCTGTACGTTATACGCTGTACGTTATACGTTGTACGTTACACGTTGTACGTTGTACGTTATACGTTGTACGTTATACGTTGTACGTTATACGTTGTACGTTATACGTTATACGCTGTCCGTTATACGTTATACGTTACACGTTATACGTTATACGTTATACGCTGTACGTTAAACGCTGTACGTTATACGTTATACGTTATACGTTACACGTTGTACGTTGTACGTTATACGTTGTACGTTATACGTTATACGCTGTACGTTATACGTTACACGTTGTACGTTGTACGTTATACGTTGTACGTTATACGTTATACGTTATATGTTATACGTTATACGTTATACGTTATACGCTGTAAGTTATACGCTGTACGTTATACGCTGTATGTTATACGCTGTACGTTACACGTTGTACGTTGTACGTTATACGTCATACGTTACACGTTATACGTTATACGTTACACGTTATACGTTATACGTTATACGCTGTACGTTAAACGCTGTACGTTATACGTTATACGTTATACGTTACACGTTGTACGTTGTACGTTGTACGTTATACGTTGTACGTTATACGTTATACGTTATATGTTATACGTTATACGTTATACGTTATACGCTGTACGTTATACGCTGTACGTTATACGCTGTACGTTATACGTTGTACGTTACACGTTGTACGTTGTACGTTATACGTTGTACGTTATACGTTGTACGTTATACGTTGTACGTTATACGTTGTATGTTATACGTTATACGCTGTACGTTATACGTTATACGTTGTACGTTATACGTTGTACGTTACACGTTGTACGTTATACGTTGTACGTTACACGTTGTACGTTGTACGTTATACGTTATACGCTGTACGTTATACGTTATACGTTATATGTTATACGTTATACGTTATACGTTATACGTTATACGTTATACGTTATACGTTATACGTTATACGTTATACGTTATACGTTATACGTTATACGTTATACGTTATACGTTATACGTTATACGTTATACGTTATACGTTATACGTTATACGTTATACGTTATACGTTATACGTTATACGTTATACGTTATACGTTATACGTTATACGCTGTACGTTATACGCTGTACGTTATACGCTGTACGTTATACGCTGTACGTTACACGTTGTACGTTGTACGTTATACGTCATACGTTACACGTTATACGTTATACGTTATACGTTATACGCTGTACGTTATACGCTGTACGTTATACGCTGTACGTTATACGTTGTACGTTATACGTTATACGTTATACGTTACACGTTGTACGTTGTACGTTATACGTTGTACGTTATACGTTGTACGTTATTCGTTATACGTTACACGTTGTACGTTGTACGTTATACGTTGTACGTTATACGTTGTACGTTATACGTTATAAGTTGTACGTTATACGTTGTATGTTATACGTTATACGCTGTACGTTATACGTTATACGTTATACGTTGTACGTTATACGTTATACGCTGTACGTTATACGTTATACGTTATACGTTATACGTTATACGATATACGTTATAGGTTATACGATACACGTTGTACGTTGTACGTTATAAGTTGTACGTTATACGTTGTACGTTGTACGTTGTACGTTATACGTTGTACGTTATACCTTATACGTTATACGTTATACGCTGTACGTTATACGCTGTACGTTATACGTTATACGTCACACGTTATACGTTATACGTTATACGCTGTACGTTATACGCTGTACGTTATACGCTGTACGTTATACGTTAGACGTCACACGTTATACGTTATACGTTATACGCTGTACGTTATACGCTGTACGTTATACGCTGTACGTTATACGTTATACGTTATACGTTACACGTTTTACGTTGTACGTTATACCTTATACGTTATACGTTATACGCTGTACGTTATACGCTGTACGTTATACGTTATACGTCACACGTTATACGTTATACGTTACACGTTTTACGTTGTACGTTATACCTTATACGTTATACGTTATACGCTTTACGTTATACGTTATACGCTGTACGTTATACGTTATACGTTATATGTTATACGTTATACGTTATACGTTATACGTTATACGTTATACGTTATACGTTATACGTTATACGTTATACGTTATACGTTATACGTTATACGTTATACGTTATACGCTGTACGTTATACGCTGTACGTTATACGCTGTACGTTATACGCTGTACGTTACACGTTGTACGTTGTACGTTATACGTCATACGTTACACGTTATACGTTATACGTTATACGTTATACGCTGTACGTTATACGCTGTACGTTATACGCTGTACGTTATACGTTGTACGTTACACGTTGTACGTTGTACGTTATACGTTGTACGTTATACGTTGTACGTTATACGTTGTACGTTATACGTTGTATGTTATACGTTATACGCTGTACGTTATACGTTATACGTTGTACGTTATACGTTATACGTTATACGTTATACGCTGTACGTCATACGTTGTACGTTATACGTTATACGTTATACGTTATACGCTGTACGTTATACGCTGTACGTTATATGTTATACGTTATACGTTGTACGTTATACGCTGTACGTTATACCTTATACGTTATACGTTATACGCTGTACGTTATACGCTGTACGTTATACGTTATACGTCACACGTTATACGTTATACGTTATACGCTGTACGTTATACGCTGTACGTTATACGCTGTACGTTATACGTTAGACGTCACACGTTATACGTTATACGTTATACGCTGTACGTTATACGCTGTACGTTATACGCTGTACGTTATACGTTATACGTTATACGTTATACGTTACACGTTGTACGTTGTACGTTATACGTTGTACGTTATACGTTGTACGTTATACGTTGTACGTTGTACGTTATGCGTTGTACGTTATACGTTGTACGTTATACGTTATAAGTTGTACGTTATACGTTGTATGTTATACGTTATACGCTGTACGTTATACGTTATACGTTATACGTTATACGTTATACGTTATACGTTATACGCTGTACGTTATACGCTGTACGTTATTCGTTATACGTTATACGTTGTACGTTATACGCTGTACGTTATACCTTATACGTTATACGCTGTACGTTATACGCTGTACGTTATACGCTGTACGTCATACGTTATACGTTACACGTTATACGTTATACGTTATACGCTGTACGTTATACGTTGTACGTTGTACGTTATACGTTGTACGTTATACGTTGTACGTTATACGTTGTACGTTATATGTTGTACGTTATATGTTATACGTTACACGTTGTACGATGTACGTTATACGTTATACGTTATACGTTATACGTTATACGTTATACGTTATACGTTATACGTTATACGTTATACGGTATACGGTATACGTTATACGTTGTACGTTATACGTTATACGTTATACGATATACGGTATAGGTTATACGATACACGTTGTACGTTGTACGTTATACGTTGTACGTTATACGTTGTACGTTGTACGTTATACGTTGTACGTTATACGCTGTACGTTATACCTTATACGTTATATGCTGTACGTTATACGCTGTACGTTATACGTTATACGTTATACGTTATACGCTGTACGTTAAACGCTGTACGTTATACGTTATACGTTATACGTTACACGTTGTACGTTGTACGTTATACGTTGTACGTTATACGTTATACGCTGTACGTTATACGTTATACGTTATACGTTATACGATATACGTTATAGGTTATACGATACACGTTGTACGTTGTACGTTATACGTTGTACGTTATACGTTGTACGTTGTACGTTATACGTTGTACGTTATACCTTATACGTTATACGTTATACGCTGTACGTTATACGCTGTACGTTATACGCTGTACGTTATGCGCTGTACGTTATACGTTATATGTTATACGTTACACGTTGTACGTTGTACGTTATACGTTGTACGTTATACGTTATACGTTATACGTTGTACGTTATACGTTATACGTTATACGTTATACGTTATACGTTATACGTTATACGCTGTACGTTATACGCTGTACGTTATACGTTGTACGTTATACGTTGTACGTTATACGCTGTACGTTATACCTTATACGTTATACGCTGTACGTTATACGCTGTACGTTATACGCTGTACGTTATACGTTATACGTTACACGTTATACGTTATACGTTATACGCTGTACGTTATACGTTGTACGTTGTACGTTATACGTTGTACGTTATACGTTGTACGTTATACGTTGTACGTTATATGTTGTACGTTATATGTTATACGTTACACGTTGTACGATGTACGTTATACGTTATACGTTATACGTTATACGTTATACGTTATACGTTATACGTTATACGTTATACGTTATACGTTATACGGTATACGGTATACGTTATACGTTGTACGTTATACGTTATACGTTATACGATATACGGTATAGGTTATACGATACACGTTGTACGTTGTACGTTATACGTTGTACGTTATACGTTGTACGTTATTCGTTATACGTTACACGTTGTACGTTGTACGTTATGCGTTGTACGTTATACGTTGTACGTTATACGTTATAAGTTGTACGTTATACGTTGTATGTTATACGTTATACGCTGTACGTTATACGTTATACGTTATACGTTATACGTTATACGTTATACGCTGTACGTTATACGCTGTACGTTATTCGTTATACGTTATACGTTGTACGTTATACGCTGTACGTTATACCTTATACGTTATACGCTGTACGTTATACGCTGTACGTTATACGCTGTACGTTATACGTTATACGTTACACGTTATACGTTATACGTTACACGTTATACGTTATACGTTATACGCTGTACGTTATACGTTGTACGTTATACGTTGTACGTTATTCGTTATACGTTACACGTTGTACGTTGTACGTTATACGTTATACGTTATACGTTGTACGTTATACGTTATAAGTTGTACGTTATACGTTGTATGTTATACGTTATACGCTGTACGTTATACGTTATACGTTATACGTTATACGTTGTACGTTATACGTTATACGCTGTACGTTATACGTTATACGTTATACGTTATACGTTATACGTTATACGTTATAGGTTATACGATACACGTTGTACGTTGTACGTTATACGTTGTACGTTATACGTTGTACGTTGTACGTTGTACGTTATACGTTGTACGTTATACCTTATACGTTATACGTTATACGCTGTACGTTATACGCTGTACGTTATACGTTATACGTCACACGTTATACGTTATACGTTATACGCTGTACGTTATACGCTGTACGTTATACGCTGTACGTTATACGTTAGACGTCACACGTTATACGTTATACGTTATACGCTGTACGTTATACGCTGTACGTTATACGCTGTACGTTATACGTTATACGTTATACGTTACACGTTTTACGTTGTACGTTATACCTTATACGTTATACGTTATACGTTATACGTTATACGCTGTACGTTATACGTTGTACGTTATACGTTGTACGTTATTCGTTATACGTTACACGTTGTACGTTGTACGTTATACGTTGTACGTTATACGTTATAAGTTGTACGTTATACGTTGTATGTTATACGTTATACGCTGTACGTTATACGTTATACGTTATACGTTATACGTTGTACGTTATACGTTATACGCTGTACGTTATACGTTATACGTTATACGTTATACGTTATACGATATACGTTATAGGTTATACGATACACGTTGTACGTTGTACGTTATACGTTGTACGTTATACGTTGTACGTTGTACGTTGTACGTTATACGTTGTACGTTATACCTTATACGTTATACGTTATACGCTGTACGTTATACGCTGTACGTTATACGTTATACGTCACACGTTATACGTTATACGTTATACGCTGTACGTTATACGCTGTACGTTATACGCTGTACGTTATACGTTAGACGTCACACGTTATACGTTATACGTTATACGCTGTACGTTATACGCTGTACGTTATACGCTGTACGTTATACGTTATACGTTATACGTTACACGTTTTACGTTGTACGTTATACCTTATACGCTGTACGTTATACGCTGTACGTTATACGTTATACGTCACACGTTATACGTTATACGTTATACGCTGTACGTTATACGCTGTACGTTATACGCTGTACGTTATACGTTAGACGTCACACGTTATACGTTATACGTTATACGCTGTACGTTATACGCTGTACGTTATACGCTGTACGTTATACGCTGTACGTTATACGCTGTACGTTATACGCTGTACGTTATACGTTATACGTTATACGTTACACGTTGTACGTTGTACGTTATACGTTGCACGTTATACGTTATACGTTATACGTTGTACGTTATACGTTGTATGTTATACGTTGTACGTTATACGTTGTATGTTATACGTTATACGCTGTACGTAATACGTTATACGTTGTACGTTATACGTTATACGTTATACGTTATACGCTGTACGTTATACGTTATACGCTGTACGTTATACGTTATACGTTATATGTTATACGTTATACGTTATACGTTATACGTTATACGTTATACGTTATACGTTATACGTTATACGTTATACGTTATACGTTATACGTTATACGTTATACGTTATACGTTATACGTTATACGTTATACGTTATACGTTATACGTTATACGTTATACGTTATACGTTATACGTTATACGTTATACGTTATACGTTATACGTTATACGCTGTACGTTATACGCTGTACGTTATACGCTGTACGTTATACGCTGTACGTTATACGCTGTACGTTACACGTTGTACGTTGTACGTTATACGTCATACGTTACACGTTATACGTTATACGTTATACGTTATACGCTGTACGTTATACGCTGTACGTTATACGCTGTACGTTATACGTTGTACGTTACACGTTGTACGTTGTACGTTATACGTTGTACGTTATACGTTGTACGCTCTACGTTATACGCTGTACGTTATACGCTGTACGTTATACGCTGTACGTTATACGCTGTACGTTATACGTTATACGTTATACGTTACACGTTGTACGATGTACGTTATACGTTGCACGTTATACGTTATACGTTATACGTTGTACGTTATACGTTGTATGTTATACGTTGTACGTTATACGTTGTATGTTATACGTTATACGCTGTACGTTATACGTTATACGTTGTACGTTATACGTTATACGTTATACGTTATACGCTGTACGTTATACGTTATACGCTGTACGTTATACGTTATACGTTATATGTTATACGTTATACGTTATACGTTATACGTTATACGTTATACGTTATACGTTATACGTTATACGTTATACGTTATACGTTATACGTTATACGTTATACGTTATACGCTGTACGTTATACGCTGTACGTTATACGCTGTACGTTATACGCTGTACGTTACACGTTGTACGTTGTACGTTATACGTCATACGTTACACGTTATACGTTATACGTTATACGCTGTACGTTATACGCTGTACGTTATACGCTGTACGTTATACGTTGTACGTTACACGTTGTACGTTGTACGTTATACGTTGTACGTTATACGTTGTACGTTATACGTTGTACGTTATACGTTGTATGTTATACGTTATACGCTGTACGTTATACGTTATACGTTGTACGTTATACGTTATACGTTATACGTTATACGCTGTACGTTATACGCTGTACGTTATATGTTATACGTTATACGTTGTACGTTATACGCTGTACGTTATACCTTATACGTTATACGTTATACGCTGTACGTTATACGCTGTACGTTATACGTTATACGTCACACGTTATACGTTATACGTTATACGCTGTACGTTATACGCTGTACGTTATACGTTATACGCTGTACGTTATACGTTATACGTTATATGTTATACGTTATACGTTATACGTTATACGTTATACGTTATACGTTATACGTTATACGTTATACGTTATACGTTATACGTTATACGTTATACGTTATACGCTGTACGTTATACGCTGTACGTTATACGCTGTACGTTATACGCTGTACGTTACACGTTGTACGTTGTACGTTATACGTCATACGTTACACGTTATACGTTATACGTTATACGTTATACGCTGTACGTTATACGCTGTACGTTATACGCTGTACGTTATACGTTGTACGTTACACGTTGTACGTTGTACGTTATACGTTGTACGTTATACGTTGTACGTTATACGTTGTACGTTATACGTTGTATGTTATACGTTATACGCTGTACGTTATACGTTATACGTTGTACGTTATACGTTATACGTTATACGTTATACGCTGTACGTCATACGTTGTACGTTATACGTTATACGTTATACGTTATACGCTGTACGTTATACGCTGTACGTTATATGTTATACGTTATACGTTGTACGTTATACGCTGTACGTTATACCTTATACGTTATACGTTATACGCTGTACGTTATACGCTGTACGTTATACGTTATACGTCACACGTTATACGTTATACGTTATACGCTGTACGTTATACGCTGTACGTTATACGCTGTACGTTATACGTTAGACGTCACACGTTATACGTTATACGTTATACGCTGTACGTTATACGCTGTACGTTATACGCTGTACGTTATACGTTATACGTTATACGTTATACGTTACACGTTGTACGTTGTACGTTATACGTTGTACGTTATACGTTGTACGTTATACGTTGTACGTTGTACGTTATGCGTTGTACGTTATACGTTGTACGTTATACGTTATAAGTTGTACGTTATACGTTGTATGTTATACGTTATACGCTGTACGTTATACGTTATACGTTATACGTTATACGTTATACGTTATACGCTGTACGTTATACGCTGTACGTTATTCGTTATACGTTATACGTTGTACGTTATACGCTGTACGTTATACCTTATACGTTATACGCTGTACGTTATACGCTGTACGTTATACGCTGTACGTCATACGTTATACGTTACACGTTATACGTTATACGTTATACGCTGTACGTTATACGTTGTACGTTGTACGTTATACGTTGTACGTTATACGTTGTACGTTATACGTTGTACGTTATATGTTGTACGTTATATGTTATACGTTACACGTTGTACGATGTACGTTATACGTTATACGTTATACGTTATACGTTATACGTTATACGTTATACGTTATACGTTATACGTTATACGGTATACGGTATACGTTATACGTTGTACGTTATACGTTATACGTTATACGATATACGGTATAGGTTATACGATACACGTTGTACGTTGTACGTTATACGTTGTACGTTATACGTTGTACGTTGTACGTTATACGTTGTACGTTATACGCTGTACGTTATACCTTATACGTTATATGCTGTACGTTATACGCTGTACGTTATACGTTATACGTTATACGTTATACGCTGTACGTTAAACGCTGTACGTTATACGTTATACGTTATACGTTACACGTTGTACGTTGTACGTTATACGTTGTACGTTATACGTTATACGCTGTACGTTATACGTTATACGTTATACGTTATACGTTATACGATATACGTTATAGGTTATACGATACACGTTGTACGTTGTACGTTATACGTTGTACGTTATACGTTGTACGTTGTACGTTATACGTTGTACGTTATACCTTATACGTTATACGTTATACGCTGTACGTTATACGCTGTACGTTATACGCTGTACGTTATGCGCTGTACGTTATACGTTATATGTTATACGTTACACGTTGTACGTTGTACGTTATACGTTGTACGTTATACGTTATACGTTATACGTTGTACGTTATACGTTATACGTTATACGTTATACGTTATACGTTATACGTTATACGCTGTACGTTATACGCTGTACGTTATACGTTGTACGTTATACGTTGTACGTTATACGCTGTACGTTATACCTTATACGTTATACGCTGTACGTTATACGCTGTACGTTATACGCTGTACGTTATACGTTATACGTTACACGTTATACGTTATACGTTATACGCTGTACGTTATACGTTGTACGTTGTACGTTATACGTTGTACGTTATACGTTGTACGTTATACGTTGTACGTTATATGTTGTACGTTATATGTTATACGTTACACGTTGTACGATGTACGTTATACGTTATACGTTATACGTTATACGTTATACGTTATACGTTATACGTTATACGTTATACGTTATACGTTATACGGTATACGGTATACGTTATACGTTGTACGTTATACGTTATACGTTATACGATATACGGTATAGGTTATACGATACACGTTGTACGTTGTACGTTATACGTTGTACGTTATACGTTGTACGTTATTCGTTATACGTTACACGTTGTACGTTGTACGTTATGCGTTGTACGTTATACGTTGTACGTTATACGTTATAAGTTGTACGTTATACGTTGTATGTTATACGTTATACGCTGTACGTTATACGTTATACGTTATACGTTATACGTTATACGTTATACGCTGTACGTTATACGCTGTACGTTATTCGTTATACGTTATACGTTGTACGTTATACGCTGTACGTTATACCTTATACGTTATACGCTGTACGTTATACGCTGTACGTTATACGCTGTACGTTATACGTTATACGTTACACGTTATACGTTATACGTTACACGTTATACGTTATACGTTATACGCTGTACGTTATACGTTGTACGTTATACGTTGTACGTTATTCGTTATACGTTACACGTTGTACGTTGTACGTTATACGTTGTACGTTATACGTTGTACGTTATACGTTATAAGTTGTACGTTATACGTTGTATGTTATACGTTATACGCTGTACGTTATACGTTATACGTTATACGTTATACGTTGTACGTTATACGTTATACGCTGTACGTTATACGTTATACGTTATACGTTATACGTTATACGATATACGTTATAGGTTATACGATACACGTTGTACGTTGTACGTTATACGTTGTACGTTATACGTTGTACGTTGTACGTTGTACGTTATACGTTGTACGTTATACCTTATACGTTATACGTTATACGCTGTACGTTATACGCTGTACGTTATACGTTATACGTCACACGTTATACGTTATACGTTATACGCTGTACGTTATACGCTGTACGTTATACGCTGTACGTTATACGTTAGACGTCACACGTTATACGTTATACGTTATACGCTGTACGTTATACGCTGTACGTTATACGCTGTACGTTATACGTTATACGTTATACGTTACACGTTTTACGTTGTACGTTATACCTTATACGTTATACGTTATACGTTATACGTTATACGCTGTACGTTATACGTTGTACGTTATACGTTGTACGTTATTCGTTATACGTTACACGTTGTACGTTGTACGTTATACGTTGTACGTTATACGTTGTACGTTATACGTTATAAGTTGTACGTTATACGTTGTATGTTATACGTTATACGCTGTACGTTATACGTTATACGTTATACGTTATACGTTGTACGTTATACGTTATACGCTGTACGTTATACGTTATACGTTATACGTTATACGTTATACGATATACGTTATAGGTTATACGATACACGTTGTACGTTGTACGTTATACGTTGTACGTTATACGTTGTACGTTGTACGTTGTACGTTATACGTTGTACGTTATACCTTATACGTTATACGTTATACGCTGTACGTTATACGCTGTACGTTATACGTTATACGTCACACGTTATACGTTATACGTTATACGCTGTACGTTATACGCTGTACGTTATACGCTGTACGTTATACGTTAGACGTCACACGTTATACGTTATACGTTATACGCTGTACGTTATACGCTGTACGTTATACGCTGTACGTTATACGTTATACGTTATACGTTACACGTTTTACGTTGTACGTTATACCTTATACGTTATACGTTATACGCTGTACGTTATACGCTGTACGTTATACGTTATACGTCACACGTTATACGTTATACGTTATACGTTATACGCTGTACGTTATACGCTGTACTTTATACGTTGTACGTTATACGTTATACGTTACACGTTATACGTTATACGTTATACGCTGTACGTTATACGCTGTACGTTATACGCTGTACGTTATACGCTGTACGTTATACGCTGTACGTTATACGTTATACGTTATACGTTACACGTTGTACGTTGTACGTTATACGTTGCACGTTATACGTTATACGTTATACGTTGTACGTTATACGTTGTATGTTATACGTTGTACGTTATACGTTGTATGTTATACGTTATACGCTGTACGTAATACGTTATACGTTGTACGTTATACGTTATACGTTATACGTTATACGCTGTACGTTATACGTTATACGCTGTACGTTATACGTTATACGTTATATGTTATACGTTATACGTTATACGTTATACGTTATACGTTATACGTTATACGTTATACGTTATACGTTATACGTTATACGTTATACGTTATACGTTATACGTTATACGTTATACGTTATACGTTATACGTTATACGTTATACGTTATACGTTATACGTTATACGTTATACGTTATACGTTATACGTTATACGCTGTACGTTATACGCTGTACGTTATACGCTGTACGTTATACGCTGTACGTTATACGCTGTACGTTACACGTTGTACGTTGTACGTTATACGTCATACGTTACACGTTATACGTTATACGTTATACGTTATACGCTGTACGTTATACGCTGTACGTTATACGCTGTACGTTATACGTTGTACGTTACACGTTGTACGTTGTACGTTATACGTTGTACGTTATACGTTGTACGCTCTACGTTATACGCTGTACGTTATACGCTGTACGTTATACGCTGTACGTTATACGCTGTACGTTATACGTTATACGTTATACGTTACACGTTGTACGATGTACGTTATACGTTGCACGTTATACGTTATACGTTATACGTTGTACGTTATACGTTGTATGTTATACGTTGTACGTTATACGTTGTATGTTATACGTTATACGCTGTACGTTATACGTTATACGTTGTACGTTATACGTTATACGTTATACGTTATACGCTGTACGTTATACGTTATACGCTGTACGTTATACGTTATACGTTATATGTTATACGTTATACGTTATACGTTATACGTTATACGTTATACGTTATACGTTATACGTTATACGTTATACGTTATACGTTATACGTTATACGTTATACGCTGTACGTTATACGCTGTACGTTATACGCTGTACGTTATACGCTGTACGTTACACGTTGTACGTTGTACGTTATACGTCATACGTTACACGTTATACGTTATACGTTATACGCTGTACGTTATACGCTGTACGTTATACGCTGTACGTTATACGTTGTACGTTACACGTTGTACGTTGTACGTTATACGTTGTACGTTATACGTTGTACGTTATACGTTGTACGTTATACGTTGTATGTTATACGTTATACGCTGTACGTTATACGTTATACGTTGTACGTTATACGTTATACGTTATACGTTATACGCTGTACGTTATACGCTGTACGTTATATGTTATACGTTATACGTTGTACGTTATACGCTGTACGTTATACCTTATACGTTATACGTTATACGCTGTACGTTATACGCTGTACGTTATACGTTATACGTCACACGTTATACGTTATACGTTATACGCTGTACGTTATACGCTGTACGTTATACGCTGTACGTTATACGTTAGACGTCACACGTTATACGTTATACGTTATACGCTGTACGTTATACGCTGTACGTTATACGTTATACGTTATACGTTACACGTTGTACGTTGTACGTTATACGTTGTACGTTATACGTTGTACGTTATTCGTTATACGTTACACGTTGTACGTTGTACGTTATGCGTTGTACGTTATACGTTGTACGTTATACGTTATAAGTTGTACGTTATACGTTGTATGTTATACGTTATACGCTGTACGTTATACGTTATACGTTATACGTTATACGTTATACGTTATACGTTATACGCTGTAAGTTATACGCTGTACGTTATTCGTTATACGTTATACGTTGTACGTTATACGCTGTACGTTATACCTTATACGTTATACGCTGTACGTTATACGCTGTACGTTATACGCTGTACGTTATACGTTATACGTTACACGTTATACGTTATACGTTATACGCTGTACGTTATACGTTGTACGTTGTACGTTATACGTTGTACGTTATACGTTGTACGTTATACGTTGTACGTTATATGTTGTACGTTATATGTTATACGTTACACGTTGTACGATGTACGTTATACGTTATACGTTATACGTTATACGTTATACGTTATACGTTATACGTTATACGTTATACGGTATACGGTATACGTTATACGTTGTACGTTATACGTTATACGTTATACGTTATACGATATACGTTATAGGTTATACGATACACGTTGTACGTTGTACGTTATACGTTGTACGTTATACGTTGTACGTTGTACGTTATACGTTGTACGTTATACGCTGTACGTTATACCTTATACGTTATACGCTGTACGTTATACGCTGTACGTTATACGTTATACGTTATACGTTATACGCTGTACGTTAAACGCTGTACGTTATACGCTGTACGTTATACGCTGTACGTCATACGTTATACGTTACACGTTATACGTTATACGTTATACGCTGTACGTTATACGTTGTACGTTGTACGTTATACGTTGTACGTTATACGTTGTACGTTATACGTTGTACGTTATATGTTGTACGTTATATGTTATACGTTACACGTTGTACGTTGTACGTTATACGTTGTACGTTATACGTTGTACGTTGTACGTTATACGTTGTACGTTATACGCTGTACGTTATACCTTATACGTTATATGCTGTACGTTATACGCTGTACGTTATACGTTATACGTTATACGTTATACGCTGTACGTTAAACGCTGTACGTTATACGTTATACGTTATACGTTACACGTTGTACGTTGTACGTTATACGTTGTACGTTATACGTTATACGCTGTACGTTATACGTTATACGTTATACGTTATACGTTATACGATATACGTTATAGGTTATACGATACACGTTGTACGTTGTACGTTATACGTTGTACGTTATACGTTGTACGTTGTACGTTATACGTTGTACGTTATACCTTATACGTTATACGTTATACGCTGTACGTTATACGCTGTACGTTATACGCTGTACGTTATGCGCTGTACGTTATACGTTATATGTTATACGTTACACGTTGTACGTTGTACGTTATACGTTGTACGTTATACGTTATACGTTATACGTTGTACGTTATACGTTATACGTTATACGTTATACGTTATACGTTATACGTTATACGCTGTACGTTATACGCTGTACGTTATACGTTGTACGTTATACGTTGTACGTTATACGCTGTACGTTATACCTTGGTATGTATATACGTTATACGCTGTACGTTATACGTTATACGTTATACGTTATACGTTATACGTTATACGTTATACGTTATACGTTATACGTTATACGCTGTACGTTATACGTTGTACGTTGTACGTTATACGTTGTACGTTATACGTTGTACGTTATACGTTGTACGTTATATGTTGTACGTTATATGTTATACGTTACACGTTGTACGATGTACGTTATACGTTATACGTTATACGTTATACGTTATACGTTATACGTTATACGTTATACGTTATACGTTATACGTTATACGGTATACGGTATACGTTATACGTTGTACGTTATACGTTATACGTTATACGATATACGGTATAGGTTATACGATACACGTTGTACGTTGTACGTTATACGTTGTACGTTATACGTTGTACGTTATTCGTTATACGTTACACGTTGTACGTTGTACGTTATGCGTTGTACGTTATACGTTGTACGTTATACGTTATAAGTTGTACGTTATACGTTGTATGTTATACGTTATACGCTGTACGTTATACGTTATACGTTATACGTTATACGTTATACGTTATACGCTGTACGTTATACGCTGTACGTTATTCGTTATACGTTATACGTTGTACGTTATACGCTGTACGTTATACCTTATACGTTATACGCTGTACGTTATACGCTGTACGTTATACGCTGTACGTTATACGTTATACGTTACACGTTATACGTTATACGTTACACGTTATACGTTATACGTTATACGCTGTACGTTATACGTTGTACGTTATACGTTGTACGTTATTCGTTATACGTTACACGTTGTACGTTGTACGTTATACGTTGTACGTTATACGTTGTACGTTATACGTTATAAGTTGTACGTTATACGTTGTATGTTATACGTTATACGCTGTACGTTATACGTTATACGTTATACGTTATACGTTGTACGTTATACGTTATACGCTGTACGTTATACGTTATACGTTATACGTTATACGTTATACGATATACGTTATAGGTTATACGATACACGTTGTACGTTGTACGTTATACGTTGTACGTTATACGTTGTACGTTGTACGTTGTACGTTATACGTTGTACGTTATACCTTATACGTTATACGTTATACGCTGTACGTTATACGCTGTACGTTATACGTTGTGCGTTATACGTTGTACGTTATTCGTTATACGTTACACGTTGTACGTTGTACGTTATACGTTGTACGTTATACGTTGTACGTTATACGTTATAAGTTGTACGTTATACGTTGTACGTTATACGTTGTACGTTGTACGTTGTACGTTATACGTTGTACGTTATACCTTATACGTTATACGTTATACGCTGTACGTTATACGCTGTACGTTATACGTTATACGTCACACGTTATACGTTATACGTTATACGCTGTACGTTATACGCTGTACGTTATACGCTGTACGTTATACGTTAGACGTCACACGTTATACGTTATACGTTATACGCTGTACGTTATACGCTGTACGTTATACGCTGTACGTTATACGTTATACGTTATACGTTACACGTTTTACGTTGTACGTTATACCTTATACGTTATACGTTATACGCTGTACGTTATACGCTGTACGTTATACGTTATACGTCACACGTTATACGTTATACGTTATACGCTGTACGTTATACGCTGTACTTTATACGTTGTACGTTATACGTTATACGTTACACGTTATACGTTATACGTTATACGCTGTACGTTATACGCTGTACGTTATACGCTGTACGTTATACGCTGTACGTTATACGCTGTACGTTATACGTTATACGTTATACGTTACACGTTGTACGTTGTACGTTATACGTTGCACGTTATACGTTATACGTTATACGTTGTACGTTATACGTTGTATGTTATACGTTGTACGTTATACGTTGTATGTTATACGTTATACGCTGTACGTAATACGTTATACGTTGTACGTTATACGTTATACGTTATACGTTATACGCTGTACGTTATACGTTATACGCTGTACGTTATACGTTATACGTTATATGTTATACGTTATACGTTATACGTTATACGTTATACGTTATACGTTATACGTTATACGTTATACGTTATACGTTATACGTTATACGTTATACGTTATACGTTATACGTTATACGTTATACGTTATACGTTATACGTTATACGCTGTACGTTATACGCTGTACGTTATACGCTGTACGTTATACGCTGTACGTTATACGCTGTACGTTACACGTTGTACGTTGTACGTTATACGTCATACGTTACACGTTATACGTTATACGTTATACGTTATACGCTGTACGTTATACGCTGTACGTTATACGCTGTACGTTATACGTTGTACGTTACACGTTGTACGTTGTACGTTATACGTTGTACGTTATACGTTGTACGCTCTACGTTATACGCTGTACGTTATACGCTGTACGTTATACGCTGTACGTTATACGCTGTACGTTATACGTTATACGTTATACGTTACACGTTGTACGATGTACGTTATACGTTGCACGTTATACGTTATACGTTATACGTTGTACGTTATACGTTGTATGTTATACGTTGTACGTTATACGTTGTATGTTATACGTTATACGCTGTACGTTATACGTTATACGTTGTACGTTATACGTTATACGTTATACGTTATACGCTGTACGTTATACGTTATACGCTGTACGTTATACGTTATACGTTATATGTTATACGTTATACGTTATACGTTATACGTTATACGTTATACGTTATACGTTATACGTTATACGTTATACGTTATACGTTATACGTTATACGTTATACGCTGTACGTTATACGCTGTACGTTATACGCTGTACGTTATACGCTGTACGTTACACGTTGTACGTTGTACGTTATACGTCATACGTTACACGTTATACGTTATACGTTATACGCTGTACGTTATACGCTGTACGTTATACGCTGTACGTTATACGTTGTACGTTACACGTTGTACGTTGTACGTTATACGTTGTACGTTATACGTTGTACGTTATACGTTGTACGTTATACGTTGTATGTTATACGTTATACGCTGTACGTTATACGTTATACGTTGTACGTTATACGTTATACGTTATACGTTATACGCTGTACGTTATACGCTGTACGTTATATGTTATACGTTATACGTTGTACGTTATACGCTGTACGTTATACCTTATACGTTATACGTTATACGCTGTACGTTATACGCTGTACGTTATACGTTATACGTCACACGTTATACGTTATACGTTATACGCTGTACGTTATACGCTGTACGTTATACGCTGTACGTTATACGTTAGACGTCACACGTTATACGTTATACGTTATACGCTGTACGTTATACGCTGTACGTTATACGTTATACGTTATACGTTACACGTTGTACGTTGTACGTTATACGTTGTACGTTATACGTTGTACGTTATTCGTTATACGTTACACGTTGTACGTTGTACGTTATGCGTTGTACGTTATACGTTGTACGTTATACGTTATAAGTTGTACGTTATACGTTGTATGTTATACGTTATACGCTGTACGTTATACGTTATACGTTATACGTTATACGTTATACGTTATACGTTATACGCTGTAAGTTATACGCTGTACGTTATTCGTTATACGTTATACGTTGTACGTTATACGCTGTACGTTATACCTTATACGTTATACGCTGTACGTTATACGCTGTACGTTATACGCTGTACGTTATACGTTATACGTTACACGTTATACGTTATACGTTATACGCTGTACGTTATACGTTGTACGTTGTACGTTATACGTTGTACGTTATACGTTGTACGTTATACGTTGTACGTTATATGTTGTACGTTATATGTTATACGTTACACGTTGTACGATGTACGTTATACGTTATACGTTATACGTTATACGTTATACGTTATACGTTATACGTTATACGTTATACGGTATACGGTATACGTTATACGTTGTACGTTATACGTTATACGTTATACGTTATACGATATACGTTATAGGTTATACGATACACGTTGTACGTTGTACGTTATACGTTGTACGTTATACGTTGTACGTTGTACGTTATACGTTGTACGTTATACGCTGTACGTTATACCTTATACGTTATACGCTGTACGTTATACGCTGTACGTTATACGTTATACGTTATACGTTATACGCTGTACGTTAAACGCTGTACGTTATACGTTATACGTTATACGTTACACGTTGTACGTTGTACGTTATACGTTGTACGTTATACGTTATACGCTGTACGTTATACGTTATACGTTATACGTTATAAGTTATACGATATACGTTATAGGTTATACGATACACGTTGTACGTTGTACGTTATACGTTGTACGTTATACGTTGTACGTTGTACGTTATACGTTGTACGTTATACCTTATACGTTATACGTTATACGCTGTACGTTATACGCTGTACGTTATACGCTGTACGTTACACGTTGTACGTTGTACGTTATACGTCATACGTTACACGTTATACGTTATACGTTATACGCTGTACGTTATACGCTGTACGTTATACGCTGTACGTTATACGCTGTACGTTATACGCTGTACGTTATACGTTGTACGTTATACGTTATACGTTATACGTTATACGCTGTACGTTATACGCTGTACGTTATAAGTTATACGTTATACGTTATACGTTACCCGTTGTACGTTGTACGTTATACGTTGTACATTATACGTTGTACGTTATACGTTATACGCTGTACGTTATACGTTATACGTTACACGTTGTACGTTGTACGTTATACGTTGTACGTTATACGTTGTACGTTATACGTTGTACGTTATACGTTGTACGTTATACGTTGTATGTTATACGTTATACGCTGTACGTTATACGCTGTACGTTATACGCTGTACGTTATACGTTATACGTTATACGTTACACGTTGTACGTTGTACGTTATACGTTGTACGTTATACGTTGTACGTTATTCGTTATACGTTACAGGTTGTACGTTGTACGTTATACGTTGTACGTTATACGTTGTACGTTATACGTTATACGTTGTACGTTATACGTTGTATGTTATACGTTATACGCTGTACGTTATACGTTATACGTTATACGTTATACGTTATACGTTATACGCTGTACGTTATACGCTGTACGTTATACGTTATACGTTATACGTTCTACGTTATACGCTGTACGTTATACCTTATACGTTATACGCTGTACGTTATACGCTGTACGTTATACGTTATACGTTACACGTTATACGTTATACGTTATACGCTGTACGTTAAACGCTGTACGTTATACGTTATACGTTACACGTTGTACGTTGTACGTTATACGTTGTACGTTATACGTTATACGCTGTACGTTATACGTTATACGTTATACGTTATACGTTATACGATATACGTTATAGGTTATACGTTATACGTTATACGTTATACGTTATACGCTGTACGTTATACGCTGTACGTTATACGTTATACGTTATACGTTGTACGTTATACGCTGTACGTTATACCTTATACGTTATACGCTGTACGTTATACGCTGTACGTTATACGTTATACGTTACACGTTATACGTTATACGTTATACGCTGTACGTTAAACGCTGTACGTTATACGTTATACGTTATACGTTACACGTTGTACGTTGTACGTTATACGTTGTACGTTATACGTTATACGCTGTACGTTATACGTTACACGTTGTACGTTGTACGTTATACGTTGTACGTTATACGTTATACGTTATATGTTATACGTTATACGTTATACGTTATACGCTGTACGTTATACGCTGTACGTTATACGCTGTACGTTATACGCTGTACGTTACACGTTGTACGTTGTACGTTATACGTCATACGTTACACGTTATACGTTATACGTTACACGTTATACGTTATACGTTATACGCTGTACGTTAAACGCTGTACGTTATACGTTCTACGTTATACGTTACACGTTGTACGTTGTACGTTATACGTTGTACGTTGTACGTTATACGTCATACGTTACACGTTATACGTTATACGTTATACGCTGTACGTTATACGCTGTACGTTATACGCTGTACGTTATACGTTATACGTTACACGTTGTACGTTGTACGTTATACGTTGTACGTTATACGTTGTACGTTATACGTTGTACGTTATACGTTGTATGTTATACGTTGTACGTTATACGTTATACGTTGTACGTTATACGTTGTATGTTATACGTTATACGCTGTACGTTATACGTTATACGTTATACGTTATACGTTATACGTTATACGCTGTACGTTATACGCTGTACGTTATACGTTATACGTTATACGTTCTACGTTATACGCTGTACGTTATACGCTGTACGTTATACGCTGTACGTTATACGCTGTACGTTACACGTTGTACGTTGTACGTTATACGTCATACGTTACATGTTATACGTTATACGTTATACGTTATACGCTGTACGTTATACGCTGTACGTTATACGCTGTACGTTATACGTTGTACGTTATACGCTGTACGTTATACGTTGTACGTTATACGTTATACGTTATACGTTATACGCTGTACGTTATACGCTGTACGTTATACGTTATACGTTATACGCTGTACGTTATACGCTGTACGTTATACGCTGTACGTTATACGTTAGACGTCACACGTTATACGTTATACGTTATACGCTGTACGTTATACGCTGTACGTTATACGCTGTACGTTATACGTTATACGTTATACGTTACACGTTGTACGTTGTACGTTATACGTTGTACGTTATACGTTGTACGTTATTCGTTATACGTTACACGTTGTACGTTGTACGTTATACGTTGTACGTTATACGTTGTACGTTATACGTTATAAGTTGTACGTTATACGTTGTATGTTATACGTTATACGCTGTACGTTATACGTTATACGTTATACGTTATACGTTGTACGTTATACGTTATACGCTGTACGTTATACGTTATACGTTATACGTTATACGTTATACGTTATACGATATACGTTATAGGTTATACGATACACGTTGTACGTTGTACGTTATACGTTGTACGTTATACGTTGTACGTTGTACGTTGTACGTTATACGTTGTACGTTATACCTTATACGTTATACGTTATACGCTGTACGTTATACGCTGTACGTTATACGTTATACGTCACACGTTATACGTTATACGTTATACGCTGTACGTTATACGCTGTACGTTATACGCTGTACGTTATACGTTAGACGTCACACGTTATACGTTATACGTTATACGCTGTACGTTATACGCTGTACGTTATACGCTGTACGTTATACGTTATACGTTATACGTTACACGTTTTACGTTGTACGTTATACCTTATACGTTATACGTTATACGCTGTACGTTATACGCTGTACGTTATCCGTTATACGTCACACGTTATACGTTATACGTTATACGCTGTACGTTATACGCTGTACTTTATACGTTGTACGTTATACGTTATACGTTACACGTTATACGTTATACGTTATACGCTGTACGTTATACGCTGTACGTTATACGCTGTACGTTATACGCTGTACGTTATACGCTGTACGTTATACGTTATACGTTATACGTTACACGTTGTACGTTGTACGTTATACGTTGCACGTTATACGTTATACGTTATACGTTGTACGTTATACGTTGTATGTTATACGTTGTACGTTATACGTTGTATGTTATACGTTATACGCTGTACGTTATACGTTATACGTTGTACGTTATACGTTATACGTTATACGTTATATGCTGTACGTTATACGTTATACGCTGTACGTTATACGTTATACGTTATATGTTATACGTTATACGTTATACGTTATACGTTATACGTTATACGTTATACGTTATACGTTATACGTTATACGTTATACGTTATACGTTATACGTTATACGCTGTACGTTATACGCTGTACGTTATACGCTGTACGTTATACGCTGTACGTTACACGTTGTACGTTGTACGTTATACGTCATACGTTACACGTTATACGTTATACGTTATACGTTATACGCTGTACGTTATACGCTGTACGTTATACGCTGTACGTTATACGTTGTACGTTACACGTTGTACGTTGTACGTTAGACGTTGTACGTTATACGTTGTACGTTATACGTTGTACGTTATACGTTGTATGTTATACGTTATACGCTGTACGTTATACGTTATACGTTGTACGTTATACGTTATACGTTATACGTTATACGCTGTACGTCATACGTTGTACGTTATACGTTATACGTTATACGTTATACGCTGTACGTTATACGCTGTACGTTATACGTTATACGTTATACGTTGTACGTTATACGCTGTACGTTATACGTTGTACGTTATTCGTTATACGTTACACGTTGTACGTTGTACGTTATGCGTTGTACGTTATACGTTGTACGTTATACGTTATAAGTTGTACGTTATACGTTGTATGTTATACGTTATACGCTGTACGTTATACGATATACGTTATACGTTATACGTTATACGCTGTACGTTATACGCTGTACGTTATTCGTTATACGTTATACGTTGTACGTTATACGCTGTACGTTATACCTTATACGTTATACGCTGTACGTTATACGCTGTACGTTATACGCTGTACGTTATACGTTATACGTTACACGTTATACGTTATACGTTATACGCTGTACGTTATACGTTGTACGTTGTACGTTATACGTTGTACGGTATACGTTGTACGTTATACGTTGTACGTTATATGTTGTACGTTATATGTTATACGTTACACGTTGTACGATGTACGTTATACGTTATACGTTATACGTTATACGTTATACGTTATACGTTATACGGTATACGGTATACGTTATACGTTGTACGTTATACGTTATACGTTATACGATATACGTTATAGGTTATACGATACACGTTTTACGTTGTACGTTATACGTTGTACGTTATACGTTGTACGTTGTACGTTATACGTTGTACGTTATACGCTGTACGTTACACCTTATACGTTATACGCTGTACGTTATACGCTGTACGTTATACGTTATACGTTATACGTTATACGTTATACGCTGTACGTTAAACGCTGTACGTTATACGTTATACGTTATACGTTACACGTTGTACGTTGTACGTTATACGTTGTACGTTATACGTTATACGCTGTACGTTATACGTTATACGTTATACGTTATACGTTATACGATATACGTTATAGGTTATACGATACACGTTGTACGTTGTACGTTATACGTTGTACGTTATACGTTGTACGTTGTACGTTATACGTTGTACGTTATACCTTATACGTTATACGTTATACGCTGTACGTTATACGCTGTACGTTATACGCTGTACGTTATGCGCTGTACGTTATACGTTATACGTTACACGTTGTACGTTGTACGTTATACGTTGTACGTTATACGTTGTACGTTATACGTTGTACGTTATACGTTGTACGTTATACGTTGTATGTTATACGTTATACGCTGTACGTTATACGCTGTACGTTATACGCTGTACGTTATACGTTATACGTTATACGTTACACGTTGTACGTTGTACGTTATACGTTGTACGTTATACGTTGTACGTTATTCGTTATACGTCACAGGTTGTACGTTGTACGTTATACGTTGTACGTTATACGTTGTACGTTATACGTTATACGTTGTACGTTATACGTTGTATGTTATACGTTATACGCTGTACGTTATACGTTATACGTTATACGTTATACGTTATACGTTATACGCTGTACGTTATACGCTGTACGTTATACGCTGTACGTTATACGTTATACGTTATACGTTCTACGTTACCCGTTGTACGTTGTACGTTATACGTTGTACATTATACGTTGTACGTTATACGTTATACGCTGTACGTTATACGCTGTACGTTATACGCTGTACGTTATACGTTGTACGTTATACGTTATACGTTATACGTTATACGCTGTACGTTATACGCTGTACGTTATAAGTTATACGTTATACGTTATACGTTACCCGTTGTACGTTGTACGTTATACGTTGTACATTATACGTTGTACGTTATACGTTATACGCTGTACGTTATACGTTATACGTTACACGTTGTACGTTGTACGTTATACGTTGTACGTTATACGTTGTACGTTATACGTTGTACGTTATGCGTTGTACGTTATACGTTGTATGTTATACGTTATACGCTGTACGTTATACGCTGTACGTTATACGCTGTACGTTATACGTTATACGTTATACGTTACACGTTGTACGTTGTACGTTATACGTTGTACGTTATACGTTGTACGTTATTCGTTATACGTTACAGGTTGTACGTTGTACGTTATACGTTGTACGTTATACGTTGTACGTTATACGTTATACGTTGTACGTTATACGTTGTATGTTATACGTTATACGCTGTACGTTATACGTTATACGTTATACGTTATACGTTATACGTTATACGCTGTACGTTATACGCTGTACGTTATACGTTATACGTTATACGTTCTACGTTATACGCTGTACGTTATACCTTATACGTTATACGCTGTACGTTATACGCTGTACGTTATACGTTATACGTTACACGTTATACGTTATACGTTATACGCTGTACGTTAAACGCTGTACGTTATACGTTATACGTTACACGTTGTACGTTGTACGTTATACGTTGTACGTTATACGTTATACGCTGTACGTTATACGTTATACGTTATACGTTATACGTTATACGATATACGTTATAGGTTATACGTTATACGTTATACGTTATACGTTATACGCTGTACGTTATACGCTGTACGTTCTACGTTATACGTTATACGTTGTACGTTATACGCTGTACGTTATACCTTATACGTTATACGCTGTACGTTATACGCTGTACGTTATACGTTATACGTTACACGTTATACGTTATACGTTATACGCTGTACGTTAAACGCTGTACGTTATACGTTATACGTTATACGTTACACGTTGTACGTTGTACGTTATACGTTGTACGTTATACGTTATACGCTGTACGTTATACGTTACACGTTGTACGTTGTACGTTATACGTTGTACGTTATACGTTATACGTTATATGTTATACGTTATACGTTATACGTTATACGCTGTACGTTATACGCTGTACGTTATACGCTGTACGTTATACGCTGTACGTTACACGTTGTACGTTGTACGTTATACGTCATACGTTACACGTTATACGTTATACGTTACACGTTATACGTTATACGTTATACGCTGTACGTTAAACGCTGTACGTTATACGTTCTACGTTATACGTTACACGTTGTACGTTTTACGTTATACGTTGTACGTTGTACGTTATACGTCATACGTTACACGTTATACGTTATACGTTATACGTTATACGCTGTACGTTATACGCTGTACGTTATACGCTGTACGTTATACGTTATACGTTACACGTTGTACGTTGTACGTTATACGTTGTACGTTATACGTTGTACGTTATACGTTGTACGTTATACGTTGTATGTTATACGTTGTACGTTATACGTTATACGTTGTACGTTATACGTTGTATGTTATACGTTATACGCTGTACGTTATACGTTATACGTTATACGTTATACGTTATACGTTATACGCTGTACGTTATACGCTGTACGTTATACGTTATACGTTATACGTTCTACGTTATACGCTGTACGTTATACGCTGTACGTTATACGCTGTACGTTATACGCTGTACGTTACACGTTGTACGTTGTACGTTATACGTCATACGTTACATGTTATACGTTATACGTTATACGTTATACGCTGTACGTTATACCCTGTACGTTATACGCTGTACGTTATACGTTGTACGTTATACGCTGTACGTTATACGTTGTACGTTATACGTTATACGTTATACGTTATACGCTGTACGTTATACGCTGTACGTTATACGTTATACGTTATACGCTGTACGTTATACGCTGTACGTTATACGCTGTACGTTATACGTTAGACGTCACACGTTATACGTTATACGTTATACGCTGTACGTTATACGCTGTACGTTATACGCTGTACGTTATACGTTATACGTTATACGTTACACGTTGTACGTTGTACGTTATACGTTGTACGTTATACGTTGTACGTTATTCGTTATACGTTACACGTTGTACGTTGTACGTTATACGTTGTACGTTATACGTTGTACGTTATACGTTATAAGTTGTACGTTATACGTTGTATGTTATACGTTATACGCTGTACGTTATACGTTATACGTTATACGTTATACGTTGTACGTTATATGTTATACGCTGTACGTTATACGTTATACGTTATACGTTATACGTTATACGTTATACGATATACGTTATAGGTTATACGATACACGTTGTACGTAGTACGTTATACGTTGTACGTTATACGTTGTACGTTGTACGTTGTACGTTATACGTTGTACGTTATACCTTATACGTTATACGTTATACGCTGTACGTTATACGCTGTACGTTATACGTTATACGTCACACGTTATACGTTATACGTTATACGCTGTACGTTATACGCTGTACGTTATACGCTGTACGTTATACGTTAGACGTCACACGTTATACGTTATACGTTATACGCTGTACGTTATACGCTGTACGTTATACGCTGTACGTTATACGTTATACGTTATACGTTACACGTTTTACGTTGTACGTTATACCTTATACGTTATACGTTATACGCTGTACGTTATACGCTGTACGTTATCCGTTATACGTCACACGTTATACGTTATACGTTATACGCTGTACGTTATACGCTGTACTTTATACGTTGTACGTTATACGTTATACGTTACACGTTATACGTTATACGTTATACGCTGTACGTTATACGCTGTACGTTATACGCTGTACGTTATACGCTGTACGTTATACGCTGTACGTTATACGTTATACGTTATACGTTACACGTTGTACGTTGTACGTTATACGTTGCACGTTATACGTTATACGTTATACGTTGTACGTTATACGTTGTATGTTATACGTTGTACGTTATACGTTGTATGTTATACGTTATACGCTGTACGTTATACGTTATACGTTGTACGTTATACGTTATACGTTATACGTTATACGCTGTACGTTATACGCTGTACGTTACACGTTGTACGTTGTACGTTATACGTCATACGTTACACGTTATACGTTATACGTTATACGTTATACGCTGTACGTTATACGCTGTACGTTATACGCTGTACGTTATACGTTGTACGTTACACGTTGTACGTTGTACGTTAGACGTTGTACGTTATACGTTGTACGTTATACGTTGTACGTTATACGTTGTATGTTATATGTTATACGCTGTACGTTATACGTTATACGTTGTACGTTATACGTTATACGTTATACGTTATACGCTGTACGTCATACGTTGTACGTTATACGTTATACGTTATACGTTATACGCTGTACGTTATACGCTGTACGTTATACGTTATACGTTATACGTTGTACGTTATACGCTGTACGTTATACGTTGTACGTTATTCGTTATACGTTACACGTTGTACGTTGTACGTTATGCGTTGTACGTTATACGTTGTACGTTATACGTTATAAGTTGTATGTTATACGTTGTATGTTATACGTTATACGCTGTACGTTATACGATATACGTTATACGTTATACGTTATACGCTGTACGTTATACGCTGTACGTTATTCGTTATACGTTATACGTTGTACGTTATACGCTGTACGTTATACCTTATACGTTATACGCTGTACGTTATACGCTGTACGTTATACGCTGTACGTTATACGTTATACGTTACACGTTATACGTTATACGTTATACGCTGTACGTTATACGTTGTACGTTGTACGTTATATGTTGTACGGTATACGTTGTACGTTATACGTTGTACGTTATATGTTGTACGTTATATGTTATACGTTACACGTTGTACGATGTACGTTATACGTTATACGTTATACGTTATACGTTATACGTTATACGGTATACGGTATACGTTATACGTTGTACGTTATACGTTATACGTTATACGATATACGTTATAGGTTATACGATACACGTTTTACGTTGTACGTTATACGTTGTACGATATACGTTGTACGTTGTACGTTATACGTTGTACGTTATACGCTGTACGTTACACCTTATACGTTATACGCTGTACGTTATACGCTGTACGTTATACGTTATACGTTATACGTTATACGCTGTACGTTAAACGCTGTACGTTATACGTTATACGTTATACGTTACACGTTGTACGTTGTACGTTATACGTTGTACGTTATACGTTATACGCTGTACGTTATACGTTATACGTTATACGTTATACGTTATACGATATACGTTATAGGTTATACGATACACGTTGTACGTTGTACGTTATACGTTGTACGTTATACGTTGTACGTTGTACGTTATACGTTGTACGTTATACCTTATACGTTATACGTTATACGCTGTACGTTATACGCTGTACGTTATACGCTGTACGTTATGCGCTGTACGTTATACGTTATACGTTACACGTTGTACGTTGTACGTTATACGTTGTACGTTATACGTTGTACGTTATACGTTGTACGTTATACATTGTACGTTATACGTTGTATGTTATACGTTATACGCTGTACGTTATACGCTGTACGTTATACGCTGTACGTTATACGTTATACGTTATACGTTACACGTTGTACGTTGTACGTTATACGTTGTACGTTATACGTTGTACGTTATTCGTTATACGTCACAGGTTGTACGTTGTACGTTATACGTTGTACGTTATACGTTGTACGTTATACGTTATACGTTGTACGTTATACGTTGTATGTTATACGTTATACGGTGTACGTTATACGTTATACGTTATACGTTATACGTTATACGTTATACGTTATACGCTGTACGTTATACGCTGTACGTTATACGCTGTACGTTATACGTTATACGTTATACGTTCTACGTTATACGCTGTACGTTATACCTTATACGTTATACGCTGTACGTTATACGCTGTACGTTATACGTTATACGTTACACGTTATACGTTATACGTTATACGCTGTACGTTAAACGCTGTACGTTATACGTTATACGTTACACGTTGTACGTTGTACGTTATACGTTGTACGTTATACGTTATACGCTGTACGTTATACGTTATACGTTATACGTTATACGTTATACGATATACGTTATAGGTTATACGTTATACGTTATACGTTATACGTTATACGCTGTACGTTATACGCTGTACGTTATACGTTATACGTTATACGTTGTACGTTATACGCTGTACGTTATACCTTATACGTTATACGCTGTACGTTATATGCTGTACGTTATACGTTATACGTTACACGTTGTACGTTGTACGTTATACGTTGTACGTTATACGTTATACGCTGTACGTTATACGTTACACGTTATACGCTGTACGTTATACGCTGTACGTTATACGCTGTACGTTATACGTTATACGTTACACGTTGTACGTTGTACGTTATACGTTGTACGTTATACGTTGTACGTTATACGTTGTACGTTATACGTTGTATGTTATACGTTATACGCTGTACATTATACGTTATACGTTGTACGTTATACGTTATACGTTACACGTTATACGTTATACGTTACACGTTATACGTTATACGTTATACGCTGTACGTTAAACGCTGTACGTTATACGTTATACGTTATACGTTGTACGTTGTACGTTATACGTTATATGTTATACGTTATACGTTATACGTTATACGCTGTACGTTATACGCTGTACGTTATACGCTGTACGTTATACGCTGTACGTTACACGTTGTACGTTGTACGTTATACGTCATACGTTACACGTTATACGTTACACGTTACACGTTATACGTTATACGTTATACGCTGTACGTTAAACGCTGTACGTTATACGTTATACGTTATACGTTGTACGTTGTACGTTATACGTTGTACGTTGTACGTTATACGTCATACGTTACACGTTATACGTTATACGTTATACGTTATACGCTGTACGTTATACGCTGTACGTTATACGCTGTACGTTATACGTTATACGTTACACGTTGTACGTTGTACGTTATACGTTGTACGTTATACGTTGTACGTTATACGTTGTACGTTATACGTTGTACGTTATACGTTGTATGTTATACGTTATACGCTGTACATTATACGTTATACGTTGTACGTTATACGTTATACGTTATACGTTATACGCTGTACGTTATACGCTGTACGTTATACGTTATACGTTATACGTTGTACGTTATACGCTGTACGTTATACCTTATACGTTATACGTTATACGCTGTACGTTATACGCTGTACGTTATACGTTATACGTCACACGTTATACGTTATACGTTATACGCGGTACGTTAGACGCTGTACGTTATACGCTGTACGTTATACGTTAGACGTCACACGTTATACGTTATACGTTATACGCTGTACGTTATACGCTGTACGTTATACGCTGTACGTTATACGTTATACGTTATACGTTACACGTTGTACGTTGTACGTTATACGTTGTACGTTATACGTTGTACGTTATACGTTGTACGTTATACGTTATACGTTATACGTTGTACGTTATACGTTGTATGTTATACGTTATACGCTGTACGTTATACGTTATACGTTATACGTTATACGTTATACGTTATACGTTATACGTTATACGTTATACGCTGTACGTTATACGCTGTACGTTATACGTTACACGTTGTACGTTGTACGTTATACGTTGTACGTTATACGTTATACGCTGTACGTTATACGTTATACGTTATACGTTATACGTTATACGATATACGTTATAGGTTATACGATACACGTTGTACGTTGTACGTTATACGTTGTACGTTATACGTTGTACGTTGTACGTTATACGCTGTACGTTATACGCTGTACGTTACACGTTGTACGTTGTACGTTATACGTCATACGTTACACGTTATACGTTACACGTTACACGTTATACGTTATACGTTATACGCTGTACGTTAAACGCTGTACGTTATACGTTATACGTTATACGTTGTACGTTGTACGTTATACGTTGTACGTTGTACGTTATACGTCATACGTTACACGTTATACGTTATACGTTATACGTTATACGCTGTACGTTATACGCTGTACGTTATACGCTGTACGTTATACGTTATACGTTACACGTTGTACGTTGTACGTTATACGTTGTACGTTATACGTTGTACGTTATACGTTGTACGTTATACGTTGTACGTTATACGTTGTATGTTATACGTTATACGCTGTACATTATACGTTATACGTTGTACGTTATACGTTATACGTTATACGTTATACGCTGTACGTTATACGCTGTACGTTATACGTTATACGTTATACGTTGTACGTTATACGCTGTACGTTATACCTTATACGTTATACGTTATACGCTGTACGTTATACGCTGTACGTTATACGTTATACGTCACACGTTATACGTTATACGTTATACGCGGTACGTTAGACGCTGTACGTTATACGCTGTACGTTATACGTTAGACGTCACACGTTATACGTTATACGTTATACGCTGTACGTTATACGCTGTACGTTATACGCTGTACGTTATACGTTATACGTTATACGTTACACGTTGTACGTTGTACGTTATACGTTGTACGTTATACGTTGTACGTTATACGTTGTACGTTATACGTTATACGTTATACGTTGTACGTTATACGTTGTATGTTATACGTTATACGCTGTACGTTATACGTTATACGTTATACGTTATACGTTATACGTTATACGTTATACGTTATACGTTATACGCTGTACGTTATACGCTGTACGTTATACGTTACACGTTGTACGTTGTACGTTATACGTTGTACGTTATACGTTATACGCTGTACGTTATACGTTATACGTTATACGTTATACGTTATACGATATACGTTATAGGTTATACGATACACGTTGTACGTTGTACGTTATACGTTGTACGTTATACGTTGTACGTTGTACGTTATACGTTGTACGTTATACCTTATACGTTATACGTTATACGCTGTACGTTATACGCTGTACGTTATACGCTGTACGTTACACGTTGTACGTTGTACGTTATACGTCATACGTTACACGTTATACGTTATACGTTATACGCTGTACGTTATACGCTGTACGTTATACGCTGTACGTTATACGCTGTACGTTATACGCTGTACGTTATACGTTGTACGTTATACGTTATACGTTATACGTTATACGTTATACGATATACGTTATAGGTTATACGATACACGTTGTACGTTGTACGTTATACGTTGTACGTTATACGTTGTACGTTGTACGTTGTACGTTATACGTTGTACGTTATACCTTATACGTTATACGTTATACGCTGTACGTTATACGCTGTACGTTATACGTTATACGTCACACGTTATACGTTATACGTTATACGCTGTACGTTATACGCTGTACGTTATACGCTGTACGTTATACGTTAGACGTCACACGTTATACGTTATACGTTATACGCTGTACGTTATACGCTGTACGTTATACGCTGTACGTTATACGTTATACGTTATACGTTACACGTTTTACGTTGTACGTTATACCTTATACGTTATACGTTATACGCTGTACGTTATACGCTGTACGTTATCCGTTATACGTCACACGTTATACGTTATACGTTATACGCTGTACGTTATACGCTGTACTTTATACGTTGTACGTTATACGTTATACGTTACACGTTATACGTTATACGTTATACGCTGTACGTTATACGCTGTACGTTATACGCTGTACGTTATACGCTGTACGTTATACGCTGTACGTTATACGTTATACGTTATACGTTACACGTTGTACGTTGTACGTTATACGTTGCACGTTATACGTTATACGTTATACGTTGTACGTTATACGTTGTATGTTATACGTTGTACGTTATACGTTGTATGTTATACGTTATACGCTGTACGTTATACGTTATACGTTGTACGTTATACGTTATACGTTATACGTTATACGCTGTACGTTATACGTTATACGCTGTACGTTATACGTTATACGTTATATGTTATACGTTATACGTTATACGTTATACGTTATACGTTATACGTTATACGTTATACGTTATACGTTATACGTTATACGTTATACGTTATACGTTATACGTTATACGTTATACGCTGTACGTTATACGCTGTACGTTATACGCTGTACGTTATACGCTGTACGTTATACGCTGTACGTTACACGTTGTACGTTGTACGTTATACGTCATACGTTACACGTTATACGTTATACGTTATACGTTATACGCTGTACGTTATACGCTGTACGTTATACGCTGTACGTTATACGTTGTACGTTACACGTTGTACGTTGTACGTTAGACGTTGTACGTTATACGTTGTACGTTATACGTTGTACGTTATACGTTGTATGTTATACGTTATACGCTGTACGTTATACGTTATACGTTGTACGTTATACGTTATACGTTATACGTTATACGCTGTACGTCATACGTTGTACGTTATACGTTATACGTTATACGTTATACGCTGTACGTTATACGCTGTACGTTATACGTTATACGTTATACGTTGTACGTTATACGCTGTACGTTATACGTTGTACGTTATTCGTTATACGTTACACGTTGTACGTTGTACGTTATGCGTTGTACGTTATACGTTGTACGTTATACGTTATAAGTTGTACGTTATACGTTGTATGTTATACGTTATACGCTGTACGTTATACGATATACGTTATACGTTATACGTTATACGCTGTACGTTATACGCTGTACGTTATTCGTTATACGTTATACGTTGTACGTTATACGCTGTACGTTATACCTTATACGTTATACGCTGTACGTTATACGCTGTATGTTATACGCTGTACGTTATACGTTATACGTTACACGTTATACGTTATACGTTATACGCTGTACGTTATACGTTGTACGTTGTACGTTATACGTTGTACGGTATACGTTGTACGTTATACGTTGTACGTTATATGTTGTACGTTATATGTTATACGTTACACGTTGTACGATGTACGTTATACGTTATACGTTATACGTTATACGTTATACGTTATACGGTATACGGTATACGTTATACGTTGTACGTTATACGTTATACGTTATACGATATACGTTATAGGTTATACGATACACGTTGTACGTTGTACGTTATACGTTGTACGTTATACGTTGTACGTTGTACGTTATACGTTGTACGTTATACGCTGTACGTTACACCTTATACGTTATACGCTGTACGTTATACGCTGTACGTTATACGTTATACGTTATACGTTATACGCTGTACGTTAAAGGCTGTACGTTATACGTTATACGTTACACGTTGTACGTTGTACGTTATACGTTGTACGTTATACGTTATACGCTGTACGTTATACGTTATACGTTATACGTTATACGTTATACGATATACGTTATAGGTTATACGATACACGTTGTACGTTGTACGTTATACGTTGTACGTTATACGTTGTACGTTGTACGTTATACGTTGTACGTTATACCTTATACGTTATACGTTATACGCTGTACGTTATACGCTGTACGTTGTACGCTGTACGTTATGCGCTGTACGTTATACGTTATACGTTATACGCTGTACGATATACGCTGTACGTTATAAGTTATACGTTATACGTTATACGTTACCCGTTGTACGTTGTACGTTATACGTTGTACATTATACGTTGTACGTTATACGTTATACGCTGTACGTTATACGTTATACGTTACACGTTGTACGTTGTACGTTATACGTTGTACGTTATACGTTGTACGTTATACGTTGTACGTTATACGTTGTACGTTATACGTTGTATGTTATACGTTATACGCTGTACGTTATACGCTGTACGTTATACGCTGTACGTTATACGTTATACGTTATACGTTACACGTTGTACGTTGTACGTTATACGTTGTACGTTATACGTTGTACGTTATTCGTTATACGTCACAGGTTGCTCGTTGTACGTTATACGTTGTACGTTATACGTTGTACGTTATGCGTTATACGTTGTACGTTATACGTTGTATGTTATACGTTATACGCTGTACGTTATACGTTATACGTTATACGTTATACGTTATACGTTATACGTTATACGCTGTACGTTATACGCTGTACGTTATACGTTATACGTTATACGTTCTACGTTATACGCTGTACGTTATACCTTATACGTTATACGCTGTACGTTATACGCTGTACGTTATACCTTATACGTTATACGCTGTACGTTATATGCTGTACGTTATACGTTATACGTTACACGTTGTACGTTGTACGTTATACGTTGTACGTTATACGTTATACGCTGTACGTTATACGTTACACGTTGTACGTTGTACGTTATACGTTGTACGTTATACGTTATACGTTATATGTTATACGTTATACGTTATACGTTATACGCTGTACGTTATACGCTGTACGTTATACGCTGTACGTTATACGCTGTACGTTACACGTTGTACGTTGTACGTTATACGTCATACGTTACACGTTATACGTTATACGTTACACGTTATACGTTATACGTTATACGCTGTACGTTAAACGCTGTACGTTATACGTTATACGTTATACGTTGTACGTTGTACGTTATACGTTGTACGTTGTACGTTATACGTCATACGTTACACGTTATACGTTATACGTTATACGTTATACGCTGTACGTTATACGCTGTACGTTATACGCTGTACGTTATACGTTATACGTTACACGTTGTACGTTGTACGTTATACGTTGTACGTTATACGTTGTACGTTATACGTTGTACGTTATACGTTGTATGTTATACGTTATACGCTGTACGTTATACGTTATACGTTGTACGTTATACGTTATACGTTATACGTTATACGCTGTACGTTATACGCTGTACGTTATACGTTATACGTTATACGTTGTACGTTATACGCTGTACGTTATACCTTATACGTTATACGTTATACGCTGTACGTTATACGCTGTACGTTATACGTTATACGTCACACGTTATACGTTATACGTCACACGTTATACGTTATACGTTATACGCGGTACGTTATACGCTGTACGTTATACGCTGTACGTTATACGTTAGACGTCACACGTTATACGTTATACGTTATACGCTGTACGTTATACGCTGTACGTTATACGTTGTACGTTATACGTTATACGTTATACGTTGTACGTTATACGTTGTACGTTATACGTTGTACGTTATACGTTGCATGTTATACGTTATACGCTGTACGTTATACGCTGTACGTTATACGCTGTACGTTATACGTTATACGTTATACGTTACACGTTGTACGTTGTACGTTATACGTTGTACGTTATACGTTGTACGTTATTCGTTATACGTTACAGGTTGTACGTTGTACGTTATACGTTGTACGTTATACGTTGTACGTTATACGTTATACGTTGTACGTTATACGTTGTATGTTATACGTTATACGCTGTACGTTATACGTTATACGTTATACGTTATACGTTATACGCTGTACGTTATACGCTGTACGTTATACGTTATACGTTATACGTTCTACGTTATACGCTGTACGTTATACCTTATACGTTATACGCTGTACGTAATACGCTGTACGTTATACGTTATACGTTACACGTTATACGTTATACGTTATACGCTGTACGTTAAACGCTGTACGTTATACGTTATACGTTACACGTTGTACGTTGTACGTTATACGTTGTACGTTATACGTTATACGCTGTACGTTATACGTTATACGTTATACGTTATACGTTATACGATATACGTTATAGGTTATACGTTATACGTTATACGTTATACGTTATACGCTGTACGTTATACGCTGTACGTTATACGTTATACGTTATACGTTGTACGTTATACGCTGTACGTTATACCTTATACGTTATACGCTGTACGTTATACGCTGTACGTTATACGTTATACGTTACACGTTATACGTTATACGTTATACGCTGTACGCTAAACGCTGTACGTTATACGTTATACGTTATACGTTACACGTTGTACGTTGTACGTTATACGTTGTACGTTATACGTTATACGCTGTACGTTATACGTTACACGTTGTACGTTGTACGTTATACGTTGTACGTTATACGTCACACGTTATACGTTATACGCTGTACGTTATACGCTGTACGTTATACGCTGTACGTTATACGCTGTACGTTATACGCTGTACGTTACACGTTGTACGTTGTACGTTATACGTCATACGTTACACGTTATACGTTATACGTTACACGTTATACGTTATACGTTATACGCTGTACGTTAAACGCTGTACGTTATACGTTATACGTTACACGTTATACGTTATACGTTATACGCTGTACGTTAAACGCTGTACGTAATACGTTATACGTTATACGCTGTACGTTATACGCTGTACGTTACTCGTTGTACGTTGTACGTTATACGTCATACGTTACACGTTATACGTTATACGTTATACGTTATACGCTGTACGTTAAACGCTGTACGTTATACGTTATACGTTATACGTTGTACGTTGTACGTTATACGTTGTACGTTGTACGTTATACGTCATACGTTACACGTTATACGTTATACGTTATACGTTATACGCTGTACGTTATACGCTGTACGTTATACGCTGTACGTTATACGTTATACGTTACACGTTGTACGTTGTACGTTATACGTTGTACGTTATACGTTGTACGTTATACGTTGTACGTTATACGTTGTATGTTATACGTTATACGCTGTACATTATACGTTATACGTTGTACGTTATACGTTATACGTTATACGTTATACGCTGTACGTTATACGCTGTACGTTATACGTTATACGTTATACGTTGTACGTTATACGCTGTACGTTATACCTTATACGTTATACGTTATACGCTGTACGTTATACGCTGTACGTTATACGTTATACGTCACACGTTATACGTTATACGTCACACGTTATACGTTATACGTTATACGCGGTACGTTATACGCTGTACGTTATACGCTGTACGTTATACGTTAGACGTCACACGTTATACGTTATACGTTATACGCTGTACGTTATACGCTGTACGTTATACGTTGTACGTTATACGTTATACGTTATACGTTATACGCTGTACGTTATACGCTGTACGTTATAAGTTATACGTTATACGTTATACGTTACCCGATGTACGTTGTACGTTATACGTTGTACATTATACGTTGTACGTTATACGTTATACGCTGTACGTTATACGTTATACGTTACACGTTGTACGTTGTACGTTATACGTTGTACGTTATACGTTGTACGTTATACGTTGTACGTTATACGTTGTACGTTATACGTTGTACGTTATACCTTATACGTTATACGTTATACGCTGTACGTTATACGCTGTACGTTATACGTTATACGTCACACGTTATACGTTATACGTTATACGCTGTACGTTATACGCTGTACGTTATACGCTGTACGTTATACGTTAGACGTCACACGTTATACGTTATACGTTATACGCTGTACGTTATACGCTGTACGTTATACGCTGTACGTTATACGTTATACGTTATACGTTACACGTTTTACGTTGTACGTTATACCTTATACGTTATACGTTATACGCTGTACGTTATACGCTGTACGTTATCCGTTATACGTCACACGTTATACGTTATACGTTATACGCTGTACGTTATACGCTGTACTTTATACGTTGTACGTTATACGTTATACGTTACACGTTATACGTTATACGTTATACGCTGTACGTTATACGCTGTACGTTATACGCTGTACGTTATACGCTGTACGTTATACGCTGTACGTTATACGTTATACGTTATACGTTACACGTTGTACGTTGTACGTTATACGTTGCACGTTATACGTTATACGTTATACGTTGTACGTTATACGTTGTATGTTATACGTTGTACGTTATACGTTGTATGTTATACGTTATACGCTGTACGTTATACGTTATACGTTGTACGTTATACGTTATACGTTATACGTTATACGCTGTACGTTATACGTTATACGCTGTACGTTATACGTTATACGTTATATGTTATACGTTATACGTTATACGTTATACGTTATACGTTATACGTTATACGTTATACGTTATACGTTATACGTTATACGTTATACGTTATACGCTGTACGTTATACGCTGTACGTTATACGCTGTACGTTATACGCTGTACGTTATACGCTGTACGTTATACGCTGTACGTTACACGTTGTACGTTGTACGTTATACGTCATACGTTACACGTTATACGTTATACGTTATACGTTATACGCTGTACGTTATACGCTGTACGTTATACGCTGTACGTTATACGTTGTACGTTACACGTTGTACGTTGTACGTTAGACGTTGTACGTTATACGTTGTACGTTATACGTTGTACGTTATACGTTGTATGTTATACGTTATACGCTGTACGTTATACGTTATACGTTGTACGTTATACGTTATACGTTATACGTTATACGCTGTACGTCATACGTTGTACGTTATACGTTATACGTTATACGTTATACGCTGTACGTTATACGCTGTACGTTATACGTTATACGTTATACGTTGTACGTTATACGCTGTACGTTATACGTTGTACGTTATTCGTTATACGTTACACGTTGTACGTTGTACGTTATGCGTTGTACGTTATACGTTGTACGTTATACGTTATAAGTTGTACGTTATACGTTGTATGTTATACGTTATACGCTGTACGTTATACGATATACGTTATACGTTATACGTTATACGCTGTACGTTATACGCTGTACGTTATTCGTTATACGTTATACGTTGTACGTTATACGCTGTACGTTATACCTTATACGTTATACGCTGTACGTTATACGCTGTATGTTATACGCTGTACGTTATACGTTATACGTTACACGTTATACGTTATACGTTATACGCTGTACGTTATACGTTGTACGTTGTACGTTATACGTTGTACGGTATACGTTGTACGTTATACGTTGTACGTTATATGTTGTACGTTATATGTTATACGTTACACGTTGTACGATGTACGTTATACGTTATACGTTATACGTTATACGTTATACGTTATACGGTATACGGTATACGTTATACGTTGTACGTTATACGTTATACGTTATACGATATACGTTATAGGTTATACGATACACGTTGTACGTTGTACGTTATACGTTGTACGTTATACGTTGTACGTTGTACGTTATACGTTGTACGTTATACGCTGTACGTTACACCTTATACGTTATACGCTGTACGTTATACGCTGTACGTTATACGTTATACGTTATACGTTATACGCTGTACGTTAAAGGCTGTACGTTATACGTTATACGTTACACGTTGTACGTTGTACGTTATACGTTGTACGTTATACGTTATACGCTGTACGTTATACGTTATACGTTATACGTTATACGTTATACGATATACGTTATAGGTTATACGATACACGTTGTACGTTGTACGTTATACGTTGTACGTTATACGTTGTACGTTGTACGTTATACGTTGTACGTTATACCTTATACGTTATACGTTATACGCTGTACGTTATACGCTGTACGTTGTACGCTGTACGTTATGCGCTGTACGTTATACGTTATACGTTATACGCTGTACGATATACGCTGTACGTTATAAGTTATACGTTATACGTTATACGTTACCCGTTGTACGTTGTACGTTATACGTTGTACATTATACGTTGTACGTTATACGTTATACGCTGTACGTTATACGTTATACGTTACACGTTGTACGTTGTACGTTATACGTTGTACGTTATACGTTGTACGTTATACGTTGTACGTTATACGTTGTACGTTATACGTTGTATGTTATACGTTATACGTTATACGTTATACGATATACGTTATAGGTTATACGATACACGTTGTACGTTGTACGTTATACGTTGTACGTTATACGTTGTACGTTGTACGTTATACGTTGTACGTTATACGCTGTACGTTACACCTTATACGTTATACGCTGTACGTTATACGCTGTACGTTATACGCTGTACGTTACACGTTGTACGTTGTACGTTATACGTCATACGTTACACGTTATACGTTATACGTTATACGTTATACGCTGTACGTTATACGCTGTACGTTATACGCTGTACGTTATACGTTGTACGTTACACGTTGTACGTTGTACGTTAGACGTTGTACGTTATACGTTGTACGTTATACGTTGTACGTTATACGTTGTATGTTATACGTTATACGCTGTACGTTATACGTTATACGTTGTACGTTATACGTTATACGTTATACGTTATACGCTGTACGTCATACGTTGTACGTTATACGTTATACGTTATACGTTATACGCTGTACGTTATACGCTGTACGTTATACGTTATACGTTATACGTTGTACGTTATACGCTGTACGTTATACGTTGTACGTTATTCGTTATACGTTACACGTTGTACGTTGTACGTTATGCGTTGTACGTTATACGTTGTACGTTATACGTTATAAGTTGTACGTTATACGTTGTATGTTATACGTTATACGCTGTACGTTATACGATATACGTTATACGTTATACGTTATACGCTGTACGTTATACGCTGTACGTTATTCGTTATACGTTATACGTTGTACGTTATACGCTGTACGTTATACCTTATACGTTATACGCTGTACGTTATACGCTGTATGTTATACGCTGTACGTTATACGTTATACGTTACACGTTATACGTTATACGTTATACGCTGTACGTTATACGTTGTACGTTGTACGTTATACGTTGTACGGTATACGTTGTACGTTATACGTTGTACGTTATATGTTGTACGTTATATGTTATACGTTACACGTTGTACGATGTACGTTATACGTTATACGTTATACGTTATACGTTATACGTTATACGGTATACGGTATACGTTATACGTTGTACGTTATACGTTATACGTTATACGATATACGTTATAGGTTATACGATACACGTTGTACGTTGTACGTTATACGTTGTACGTTATACGTTGTACGTTGTACGTTATACGTTGTACGTTATACGCTGTACGTTACACCTTATACGTTATACGCTGTACGTTATACGCTGTACGTTATACGTTATACGTTATACGTTATACGCTGTACGTTAAAGGCTGTACGTTATACGTTATACGTTACACGTTGTACGTTGTACGTTATACGTTGTACGTTATACGTTATACGCTGTACGTTATACGTTATACGTTATACGTTATACGTTATACGATATACGTTATAGGTTATACGATACACGTTGTACGTTGTACGTTATACGTTGTACGTTATACGTTGTACGTTGTACGTTATACGTTGTACGTTATACCTTATACGTTATACGTTATACGCTGTACGTTATACGCTGTACGTTGTACGCTGTACGTTATGCGCTGTACGTTATACGTTATACGTTATACGCTGTACGATATACGCTGTACGTTATAAGTTATACGTTATACGTTATACGTTACCCGTTGTACGTTGTACGTTATACGTTGTACATTATACGTTGTACGTTATACGTTATACGCTGTACGTTATACGTTATACGTTACACGTTGTACGTTGTACGTTATACGTTGTACGTTATACGTTGTACGTTATACGTTGTACGTTATACGTTGTACGTTATACGTTGTATGTTATACGTTATACGCTGTACGTTATACGCTGTACGTTATACGCTGTACGTTATACGTTATACGTTATACGTTACACGTTGTACGTTGTACGTTATACGTTGTACGTTATACGTTGTACGTTATTCGTTATACGTCACAGGTTGCTCGTTGTACGTTATACGTTGTACGTTATACGTTGTACGTTATGCGTTATACGTTGTACGTTATACGTTGTATGTTATACGTTATACGCTGTACGTTATACGTTATACGTTATACGTTATACGTTATACGTTATACGTTATACGCTGTACGTTATACGCTGTACGTTATACGTTATACGTTATACGTTCTACGTTATACGCTGTACGTTATACCTTATACGTTATACGCTGTACGTTATACGCTGTACGTTATACCTTATACGTTATACGCTGTACGTTATATGCTGTACGTTATACGTTATACGTTACACGTTGTACGTTGTACGTTATACGTTGTACGTTATACGTTATACGCTGTACGTTATACGTTACACGTTGTACGTTGTACGTTATACGTTGTACGTTATACGTTATACGTTATATGTTATACGTTATACGTTATACGTTATACGCTGTACGTTATACGCTGTACGTTATACGCTGTACGTTATACGCTGTACGTTACACGTTGTACGTTGTACGTTATACGTCATACGTTACACGTTATACGTTATACGTTACACGTTATACGTTATACGTTATACGCTGTACGTTAAACGCTGTACGTTATACGTTATACGTTATACGTTGTACGTTGTACGTTATACGTTGTACGTTGTACGTTATACGTCATACGTTACACGTTATACGTTATACGTTATACGTTATACGCTGTACGTTATACGCTGTACGTTATACGCTGTACGTTATACGTTATACGTTACACGTTGTACGTTGTACGTTATACGTTGTACGTTATACGTTGTACGTTATACGTTGTACGTTATACGTTGTATGTTATACGTTATACGCTGTACGTTAAACGCTGTACGTTATACGTTATACGTTGTACGTTATACGTTATACGTTATACGTTATACGCTGTACGTTATACGTTATACGCTGTACGTTAAACGCTGTACGTTATACGTTATACGTTGTACGTTATACGTTATACGTTATACGTTATACGCTGTACGTTATACGCTGTACGTTATACGTTATACGTTATACGTTGTACGTTATACGCTGTACGTTATACCTTATACGTTATACGTTATACGCTGTACGTTATACGCTGTACGTTATACGTTATACGTCACACGTTATACGTTATACGTCACACGTTATACGTTATACGTTATACGCGGTACGTTATACGCTGTACGTTATACGCTGTACGTTATACGTTAGACGTCACACGTTATACGTTATACGTTATACGCTGTACGTTATACGCTGTACGTTATACGTTGTACGTTATACGTTATACGTTATACGTTATACGCTGTACGTTATACGCTGTACGTTATAAGTTATACGTTATACGTTATACGTTACCCGTTGTACGTTGTACGTTATACGTTGTACATTATACGTTGTACGTTATACGTTATACGCTGTACGTTATACGTTATACGTTACACGTTGTACGTTGTACGTTATACGTTGTACGTTATACGTTGTACGTTATACGTTGTACGTTATACGTTGTACGTTATACGTTGCATGTTATACGTTATACGCTGTACGTTATACGCTGTACGTTATACGCTGTACGTTATACGTTATACGTTATACGTTACACGTTGTACGTTGTACGTTATACGTTGTACGTTATACGTTGTACGTTATTCGTTATACGTTACAGGTTGTACGTTGTACGTTATACGTTGTACGTTATACGTTGTACGTTATACGTTATACGTTGTACGTTATACGTTGTATGTTATACGTTATACGATGTACGTTATACGTTATACGTTATACGTTATACGTTATACGTTATACGCTGTACGTTATACGCTGTACGTTATACGTTATACGTTATACGTTCTACGTTATACGCTGTACGTTATACCTTATACGTTATACGCTGTACGTAATACGCTGTACGTTATACGTTATACGTTACACGTTATACGTTATACGTTATACGCTGTACGTTAAACGCTGTACGTTATACGTTATACGTTACACGTTGTACGTTGTACGTTATACGTTGTACGTTATACGTTATACGCTGTACGTTATACGTTATACGTTATACGTTATACGTTATACGATATACGTTATAGGTTATACGTTATACGTTATACGTTATACGTTATACGCTGTACGTTATACGCTGTACGTTATACGTTATACGTTATACGTTGTACGTTATACGCTGTACGTTATACCTTATACGTTATACGCTGTACGTTATACGCTGTACGTTATACGTTATACGTTACACGTTATACGTTATACGTTATACGCTGTACGCTAAACGCTGTACGTTATACGTTATACGTTATACGTTACACGTTGTACGTTGTACGTTATACGTTGTACGTTATACGTTATACGCTGTACGTTATACGTTACACGTTGTACGTTGTACGTTATACGTTGTACGTTATACGTTATACGTTATATGTTATACGTTATACGTTATACGTTATACGCTGTACGTTATACGCTGTACGTTATACGCTGTACGTTATACGCTGTACGTTACACGTTGTACGTTGTACGTTATACGTCATACGTTACACGTTATACGTTATACGTTACACGTTATACGTTATACGTTATACGCTGTACGTTAAACGCTGTACGTTATACGTTATACGTTACACGTTATACGTTATACGTTATACGCTGTACGTTAAACGCTGTACGTTATACGTTATACGTTATACGCTGTACGTTATACGCTGTACGTTACACGTTGTACGTTGTACGTTATACGTCATACGTTACACGTTATACGTTATACGTTATACGTTATACGCTGTACGTTAAACGCTGTACGTTATACGTTATACGTTATACGTTGTACGTTGTACGTTATACGTTGTACGTTGTACGTTATACGTCATACGTTACACGTTATACGTTATACGTTATACGTTATACGCTGTACGTTATACGCTGTACGTTATACGCTGTACGTTATACGTTATACGTTACACGTTGTACGTTGTACGTTATACGTTGTACGTTATACGTTGTACGTTATACGTTGTACGTTATACGTTGTATGTTATACGTTATACGCTGTACATTATACGTTATACGTTGTACGTTATACGTTATACGTTATACGTTATACGCTGTACGTTATACGCTGTACGTTATACGTTATACGTTATACGTTGTACGTTATACGCTGTACGTTATACCTTATACGTTATACGTTATACGCTGTACGTTATACGCTGTACGTTATACGTTATACGTCACACGTTATACGTTATACGTCACACGTTATACGTTATACGTTATACGCGGTACGTTATACGCTGTACGTTATACGCTGTACGTTATACGTTAGACGTCACACGTTATACGTTATACGTTATACGCTGTACGTTATACGCTGTACGTTATACGTTGTACGTTATACGTTATACGTTATACGTTATACGCTGTACGTTATACGCTGTACGTTATAAGTTATACGTTATACGTTATACGTTACCCGTTGTACGTTGTACGTTATACGTTGTACATTATACGTTGTACGTTATACGTTATACGCTGTACGTTATACGTTATACGTTACACGTTGTACGTTGTACGTTATACGTTGTACGTTATACGTTGTACGTTATACGTTGTACGTTATACGTTGTACGTTATACGTTGCATGTTATACGTTATACGCTGTACGTTATACGCTGTACGTTATACGCTGTACGTTATACGTTATACGTTATACGTTACACGTTGTACGTTGTACGTTATACGTTGTACGTTATACGTTGTACGTTATACGTTGTACGTTATACGTTGTACGTTATACGTTGCATGTTATACGTTATACGCTGTACGTTATACGCTGTACGTTATACGCTGTACGTTATACGTTATACGTTATACGTTACACGTTGTACGTTGTACGTTATACGTTGTACGTTATACGTTGTACGTTATTCGTTATACGTTACAGGTTGTACGTTGTACGTTATACGTTGTACGTTATACGTTGTACGTTATACGTTATACGTTGTACGTTATACGTTGTATGTTATACGTTATACGCTGTACGTTATACGTTATACGTTATACGTTATACGTTATACGTTATACGCTGTACGTTATACGCTGTACGTTATACGTTATACGTTATACGTTCTACGTTATACGCTGTACGTTATACCTTATACGTTATACGCTGTACGTAATACGCTGTACGTTATACGTTATACGTTACACGTTATACGTTATACGTTATACGCTGTACGTTAAACGCTGTACGTTATACGTTATACGTTACACGTTGTACGTTGTACGTTATACGTTGTACGTTATACGTTATACGCTGTACGTTATACGTTATACGTTATACGTTATACGTTATACGATATACGTTATAGGTTATACGTTATACGTTATACGTTATACGTTATAAGCTGTACGTTATACGCTGTACGTTATACGTTATACGTTATACGTTGTACGTTATACGCTGTACGTTATACCTTATACGTTATACGCTGTACGTTATATGCTGTACGTTATACGTTATACGTTACACGTTGTACGTTGTACGTTATACGTTGTACGTTATACGTTATACGCTGTACGTTATACGTTACACGTTGTACGTTGTACGTTATACGTTGTACGTTATACGTTATACGTTATATGTTATACGTTATACGTTATACGTTATACGCTGTACGTTATACGCTGTACGTTATACGCTGTACGTTATACGCTGTACGTTACACGTTGTACGTTGTACGTTATACGTCATACGTTACACGTTATACGTTATACGTTACACGTTATACGTTATACGTTATACGCTGTACGTTAAACGCTGTACGTTATACGTTATACGTTATACGTTGTACGTTGTACGTTATACGTTGTACGTTGTACGTTATACGTCATACGTTACACGTTATACGTTATACGTTATACGTTATACGCTGTACGTTATACGCTGTACGTTATACGCTGTACGTTATACGTTATACGTTACACGTTGTACGTTGTACGTTATACGTTGTACGTTATACGTTGTACGTTATACGTTGTACGTTATACGTTGTATGTTATACGTTATACGCTGTACATTATACGTTATACGTTGTACGTTATACGTTATACGTTATACGTTATACGCTGTACGTTATACGCTGTACGTTATACGTTATACGTTATACGTTGTACGTTATACGCTGTACGTTATACCTTATACGTTATACGTTATACGCTGTACGTTATACGCTGTACGTTATACGTTATACGTCACACGTTATACGTTATACGTCACACGTTATACGTTATACGTTATACGCGGTACGTTATACGTTATACGTTACACGTTGTACGCTGTACGTTATACGCTGTACGTTATACGTTGTACGTTATACGTTGTACGTTATACGTTGTACGTTATACGTTGCATGTTATACGTTATACGCTGTACGTTATACGCTGTACGTTATACGCTGTACGTTATACGTTATACGTTATACGTTACACGTTGTACGTTGTACGTTATACGTTGTACGTTATACGTTGTACGTTATTCGTTATACGTTACAGGTTGTACGTTGTACGTTATACGTTGTACGTTATACGTTGTACGTTATACGTTATACGTTGTACGTTATACGTTGTATGTTATACGTTATACGCTGTACGTTATACGTTATACGTTATACGTTATACGTTATACGTTATACGCTGTACGTTATACGCTGTACGTTATACGTTATACGTTATACGTTCTACGTTATACGCTGTACGTTATACCTTATACGTTATACGCTGTACGTAATACGCTGTACGTTATACGTTATACGTTACACGTTATACGTTATACGTTATACGCTGTACGTTAAACGCTGTACGTTATACGTTATACGTTACACGTTGTACGTTGTACGTTATACGTTGTACGTTATACGTTATACGCTGTACGTTATACGTTATACGTTATACGTTATACGTTATACGATATACGTTATAGGTTATACGTTATACGTTATACGTTATACGTTATACGCTGTACGTTATACGCTGTACGTTATACGTTATACGTTATACGTTGTACGTTATACGCTGTACGTTATACCTTATACGTTATACGCTGTACGTTAAACGCTGTACGTTATACGTTATACGTTACACGTTGTACGTTATACGTTATACGTTGTACGCTAAACGCTGTACGTTATACGTTATACGTTATACGTTACACGTTGTACGTTGTACGTTATACGTTGTACGTTATACGTTATACGCTGTACGTTATACGTTACACGTTGTACGTTGTACGTTATACGTTGTACGTTATACGTTATACGTTATATGTTATACGTTATACGTTATACGTTATACGCTGTACGTTATACGCTGTACGTTATACGCTGTACGTTATACGCTGTACGTTACACGTTGTACGTTGTACGTTATACGTCATACGTTACACGTTATACGTTATACGTTACACGTTATACGTTATACGTTATACGCTGTACGTTAAACGCTGTACGTTATACGTTATACGTTATACGCTGTACGTTATACGCTGTACGTTACACGTTGTACGTTGTACGTTATACGTCATACGTTACACGTTATACGTTATACGTTATACGTTATACGCTGTACGTTAAACGCTGTACGTTATACGTTATACGTTATACGTTGTACGTTGTACGTTATACGTTGTACGTTGTACGTTATACGTCATACGTTACACGTTATACGTTATACGTTATACGTTATACGCTGTACGTTATACGCTGTACGTTATACGCTGTACGTTATACGTTATACGTTACACGTTGTACGTTGTACGTTATACGTTGTACGTTATACGTTGTACGTTATACGTTGTACGTTATACGTTGTATGTTATACGTTATACGCTGTACATTATACGTTATACGTTGTACGTTATACGTTATACGTTATACGTTATACGCTGTACGTTATACGCTGTACGTTATACGTTATACGTTATACGTTGTACGTTATACGTTGTACGTTATACGTTATACGTTATACGTTATACGCTGTACGTTATACGCTGTACGTTATACGTTATACGTCACACGTTATACGTTATACGTCACACGTTATACGTTATACGTTATACGCGGTACGTTATACGCTGTACGTTATACGCTGTACGTTATACGTTAGACGTCACACGTTATACGTTATACGTTATACGCTGTACGTTATACGCTGTACGTTATACGCTGTACGTTATACGTTGTACGTTATACGTTATACGTTATACGTTATACGCTGTACGTTATACGCTGTACGTTATAAGTTATACGTTATACGTTATACGTTACCCGTTGTACGTTGTACGTTATACGTTGTACATTATACGTTGTACGTTATACGTTATACGCTGTACGTTATACGTTATACGTTACACGTTGTACGTTGTACGTTATACGTTGTACGTTATACGTTGTACGTTATACGTTGTACGTTATACGTTGTACGTTATACGTTGCATGTTATACGTTATACGCTGTACGTTATACGCTGTACGTTATACGCTGTACGTTATACGTTATACGTTATACGTTACACGTTGTACGTTGTACGTTATACGTTGTACGTTATACGTTGTACGTTATTCGTTATACGTTACAGGTTGTACGTTGTACGTTATACGTTGTACGTTATACGTTGTACGTTATACGTTATACGTTGTACGTTATACGTTGTATGTTATACGTTATACGCTGTACGTTATACGTTATACGTTATACGTTATACGTTATACGTTATACGCTGTACGTTATACGCTGTACGTTATACGTTATACGTTATACGTTCTACGTTATACGCTGTACGTTATACCTTATACGTTATACGCTGTACGTAATACGCTGTACGTTATACGTTATACGTTACACGTTATACGTTATACGTTATACGCTGTACGTTAAACGCTGTACGTTATACGTTATACGTTACACGTTGTACGTTGTACGTTATACGTTGTACGTTATACGTTATACGCTGTACGTTATACGTTATACGTTATACGTTATACGTTATACGATATACGTTATAGGTTATACGTTATACGTTATACGTTATACGTTATACGCTGTACGTTATACGCTGTACGTTATACGTTATACGTTATACGTTGTACGTTATACGCTGTACGTTATACCTTATACGTTATACGCTGTACGTTATACGCTGTACGTTATACGTTATACGTTACACGTTATACGTTATACGTTATACGCTGTACGCTAAACGCTGTACGTTATACGTTATACGTTATACGTTACACGTTGTACGTTGTACGTTATACGTTGTACGTTATACGTTATACGCTGTACGTTATACGTTACACGTTGTACGTTGTACGTTATACGTTGTACGTTATACGTTATACGTTATATGTTATACGTTATACGTTATACGTTATACGCTGTACGTTATACGCTGTACGTTATACGCTGTACGTTATACGCTGTACGTTACACGTTGTACGTTGTACGTTATACGTCATACGTTACACGTTATACGTTATACGTTACACGTTATACGTTATACGTTATACGCTGTACGTTAAACGCTGTACGTTATACGTTATACGTTATACGCTGTACGTTATACGCTGTACGTTACACGTTGTACGTTGTACGTTATACGTCATACGTTACACGTTATACGTTATACGTTACACGTTATACGTTATACGTTATACGCTGTACGTTATACGTTATACGTTACACGTTGTACGTTGTACGTTATACGTTGTAGGTTATACGTTGTACGTTATACGTTGTACGTTATACGTTGTATGTTATACGTTGTACGTTATACGTTATACGTTGTACGTTATACGTTGTATGTTATACGTTATACGCTGTACGTTATACGTTATACGTTATACGTTATACGTTATACGTTATACGCTGTACGTTATACGCTGTACGTTATACGTTATACGTTATACGTTCTACGTTATACGCTGTACGTTATACGCTGTACGTTATACGTTGTACGTTATACGTTATACGTTACACGTTGTACGTTGTACGTTATACGTCATACGTTACACGTTATACGTTATACGTTATACGTTATACGCTGTACGTTATACGCTGTACGTTATACGCTGTACGTTATACGCTGTACGTTATACGTTGTACGTTACACGTTGTACGTTGTACGTTGTACGTTATACGTTGTACGTTATACGTTGTACGTTATACGTTTTACGTTATACGTTGTATGTTATACGTTATACGCTGTACGTTATACGTTATACGTTGTACGTTATACGTTATACGTTATACGTTATACGCTGTACGTTATACGTTGTACGTTATACGTTATACGTTATACGTTATACGTTATACGCTGTACGTTATACGCTGTACGTTATACGTTATACGTTATACGCTGTACGTTATACGCTGTACGTTATACGCTGTACGTTATACGTTAGACGTCACACGTTATACGTTATACGTTATACGCTGTACGTTATACGCTGTACGTTATACGCTGTACGTTATACGTTATACGTTATACGTTACACGTTGTACGTTGTACGTTATACGTTGTACGTTATACGTTGTACGTTATTCGTTATACGTTACACGTTGTACGTTGTACGTTATACGTTGTACGTTATACGTTGTACGTTATACGTTATAAGTTGTACGTTATACGTTGTATGTTATACGTTATGCGCTGTACGTTATACGTTATACGTTATACGTTATACGTTGTCCGTTATACGTTATACGCTGTACGTTATGCGTTATACGTTATACGTTATACGTTATACGATATACGTTATAGGTTATACGATACACGTTGTACGTTGTACGTTATACGTTGTACGTTATACGTTGTACGTTGTACGTTGTACGTTATACGTTGTACGTTATACGATGTACGTTATTCGTTATACGTTACACGTTGTACGTTGTACGTTATGCGTTGTACGTTATACGTTGTACGTTATACGTTATAAGTTGTACGTTATACGTTGTATGTTATACGTTATACGCTGTACGTTATACGTTATACGTTATACGTTATACGTTATACGCTGTACGTTATACGCTGTACGTTATTCGTTATACGTTATACGTTGTACGTTATACGGTGTACGTTATACCTTATACGTTATACGCTGTACGTTATACGTTACACGTTGTACGTTGTACGTTATACGTTGTACGTTATACGTTGTACGTTATACGTTGTACGTTATACGTTGCATGTTATACGTTATACGCTGTACGTTATACGCTGTACGTTATACGCTGTACGTTATACGTTATACGTTATACGTTACACGTTGTACGTTGTACGTTATACGTTGTACGTTATACGTTGTACGTTATTCGTTATACGTTACAGGTTGTACGTTGTACGTTATACGTTGTACGTTATACGTTGTACGTTATACGTTATACGTTGTACGTTATACGTTGTATGTTATACGTTATACGCTGTACGTTATACGTTATACGTTATACGTTATACGTTATACGTTATACGCTGTACGTTATACGCTGTACGTTATACGTTATACGTTATACGTTCTACGTTATACGCTGTACGTTATACCTTATACGTTATACGCTGTACGTAATACGCTGTACGTTATACGTTATACGTTACACGTTATACGTTATACGTTATACGCTGTACGTTAAACGCTGTACGTTATACGTTATACGTTACACGTTGTACGTTGTACGTTATACGTTGTACGTTATACGTTATACGCTGTACGTTATACGTTATACGTTATACGTTATACGTTATACGATATACGTTATAGGTTATACGTTATACGTTATACGTTATACGTTATACGCTGTACGTTATACGCTGTACGTTATACGTTATACGTTATACGTTGTACGTTATACGCTGTACGTTATACCTTATACGTTATACGCTGTACGTTATACGCTGTACGTTATACGTTATACGTTACACGTTATACGTTATACGTTATACGCTGTACGCTAAACGCTGTACGTTATACGTTATACGTTATACGTTACACGTTGTACGTTGTACGTTATACGTTGTACGTTATACGTTATACGCTGTACGTTATACGTTACACGTTGTACGTTGTACGTTATACGTTGTACGTTATACGTTATACGTTATATGTTATACGTTATACGTTATACGTTATACGCTGTACGTTATACGCTGTACGTTATACGCTGTACGTTATACGCTGTACGTTACACGTTGTACGTTGTACGTTATACGTCATACGTTACACGTTATACGTTATACGTTACACGTTATACGTTATACGTTATACGCTGTACGTTAAACGCTGTACGTTATACGTTATACGTTATACGCTGTACGTTATACGCTGTACGTTACACGTTGTACGTTGTACGTTATACGTCATACGTTACACGTTATACGTTATACGTTACACGTTATACGTTATACGTTATACGCTGTACGTTATACGTTATACGTTACACGTTGTACGTTGTACGTTATACGTTGTAGGTTATACGTTGTACGTTATACGTTGTACGTTATACGTTGTATGTTATACGTTGTACGTTATACGTTATACGTTGTACGTTATACGTTGTATGTTATACGTTATACGCTGTACGTTATACGTTATACGTTATACGTTATACGTTATACGTTATACGCTGTACGTTATACGCTGTACGTTATACGTTATACGTTATACGTTCTACGTTATACGCTGTACGTTATACGCTGTACGTTATACGTTGTACGTTATACGTTATACGTTACACGTTGTACGTTGTACGTTATACGTCATACGTTACACGTTATACGTTATACGTTATACGTTATACGCTGTACGTTATACGCTGTACGTTATACGCTGTACGTTATACGCTGTACGTTATACGTTGTACGTTACACGTTGTACGTTGTACGTTGTACGTTATACGTTGTACGTTATACGTTGTACGTTATACGTTTTACGTTATACGTTGTATGTTATACGTTATACGCTGTACGTTATACGTTATACGTTGTACGTTATACGTTATACGTTATACGTTATACGCTGTACGTTATACGTTGTACGTTATACGTTATACGTTATACGTTATACGTTATACGCTGTACGTTATACGCTGTACGTTATACGTTATACGTTATACGCTGTACGTTATACGCTGTACGTTATACGCTGTACGTTATACGTTAGACGTCACACGTTATACGTTATACGTTATACGCTGTACGTTATACGCTGTACGTTATACGCTGTACGTTATACGTTATACGTTATACGTTACACGTTGTACGTTGTACGTTATACGTAGTACGTTATACGTTGTACGTTATTCGTTATACGTTACACGTTGTACGTTGTACGTTATACGTTGTACGTTATACGTTGTACGTTATACGTTATAAGTTGTACGTTATACGTTGTATGTTATACGTTATGCGCTGTACGTTATACGTTATACGTTATACGTTATACGTTGTCCGTTATACGTTATACGCTGTACGTTATGCGTTATACGTTATACGTTATACGTTATACGATATACGTTATAGGTTATACGATACACGTTGTACGTTGTACGTTATACGTTGTACGTTATACGTTGTACGTTGTACGTTGTACGTTATACGTTGTACGTTATACGATGTACGTTATTCGTTATACGTTACACGTTGTACGTTGTACGTTATGCGTTGTACGTTATACGTTGTACGTTATACGTTATAAGTTGTACGTTATACGTTGTATGTTATACGTTATACGCTGTACGTTATACGTTATACGTTATACGTTATACGTTATACGCTGTACGTTATACGCTGTACGTTATTCGTTATACGTTATACGTTGTACGTTATACGGTGTACGTTATACCTTATACGTTATACGCTGTACGTTATACGCTGTACGTTATAAGCTGTACGTTATACGTTATACGTTACACGTTATACGTTATACGTTATACGCTGTACGTTATACGTTGTACGTTGTACGTTATACGTTATACGTTATACGTTATACGATATACGTTATGGGTTATACGATACACGTTGTACGTTGTACGTTATACGTTGTACGTTATACGTTGTACGCTGTACGTTATACCTTATACGTTATACGCTGTACGTTATACGCTGTACGTTATACGTTATACGTTATACGTTATACGTTATACGTTATACGTTATACGGTATACGGTATACGTTATACGTTGTACGTTATACGTTATACGTTATACGATATACGTTATAGGTTATACGATACACGTTGTACGTTGTACGTTATACGTTGTACGTTATACGTTGTACGCTGTACGTTATACCTTATACGTTATACGCTGTACGTTATACGCTGTACGTTATACGTTATACGTTATACGTTATACGCTGTACGTTAAACGCTGTACGTTATACGTTATACGTTATACGTTACACGTTGTACGTTGTACGTTATACGTTGTACGTTATACGTTATACGCTGTACGTTATACGTTATACGTTATACGTTATACGTTATACGATATACGTTATAGGTTATACGATACACGTTGTACGTTGTACGTTATACGTTGTACGTTATACGTTGTACGTTGTACGTTATACGTTGTACGTTATACCTTATACGTTATACGTTATACGCTGTACGTTATACGCTGTACGTTATACGCTGTACGTTATGCGCTGTACGTTATACGTTATACGTTATACGTTACACGTTGTACGTTGTACGTTACACGTTGTACGTTGTACGTTATACGTTGTACGTTATACGTTATACGTTATACGTTGTACGTTATACGTTGTATGTTATACGTTGTACGTTATACGTTATACGCTGTACGTTATACGCTGTACGTTACACGTTGTACGTTGTACGTTATACGTCATACGTTACACGTTATACGTTATACGTTATACGCTGTACGTTATACGCTGTACGTTATACGCTGTACGTTATACGCTGTACGTTATACGCTGTACGTTATACGTTGTACGTTATACGTTATACGTTATACGTTATACGCTGTACGTTATACGCTGTACGTTATAAGTTATACGTTATACGTTATACGTTACCCGTTGTACGTTGTACGTTATACGTTGTACATTATACGTTGTACGTTATACGTTATACGCTGTACGTTATACGTTATACGTTACACGTTGTACGTTGTACGTTGTACGTTATACGTTGTACGTTATACGTTGTACGTTATACGTTGTACGTTATACGTTGTACGTTATACGTTGTACGTTATACGTTGTATGTTATACGTTATACGCTGTACGTTATACGCTGTACGTTATACGCTGTACGTTATACGTTATACGTTATACGTTACACGTTGTACGTTGTACGTTATACGTTGAACGTTATACGTTGTACGTTATTCGTTATACGTTACAGGTTGTACGTTGTACGTTATACGTTGTACGTTATACGTTGTACGTTATACGTTATACGTTGTACGTTATACGTTGTATGTTATACGTTATACGTTATACGCTGTACGTTATACGTTGTACGTTATACGTTGTATGTTATACGTTGTACGTTATACGTTGTACGTTATATATTGTACGTTATATGTTATACGTTACACGTTGTACGATGTACGTTATACGTTATACGTTATACGTTATACGTTATACGTTATACGTTATACGATATACGTTATACGGTATACGGTATACGTTATACGTTGTACGTTATACGTTATACGTTATACGATATACGTTATAGGTTATACGATACACGTTGTACGTTGTACGTTATACGTTGTACGTTATACGTTGTATGTTATACGTTGTACGTTATACGTTATACGTTGTACGTTATACGTTGTATGTTATACGTTATACGCTGTACGTTATACGTTATACGTTATACGTTATACGTTATACGTTATACGCTGTACGTTATACGCTGTACGTTATACGTTATACGTTATACGTTCTACGTTATACGCTGTACGTTATACGCTGTACGTTATACGCTGTACGTTATACGCTGTACGTTACACGTTGTACGTTGTACGTTATACGTCATACGTTACACGTTATACGTTATACGTTATACGTTATACGCTGTACGTTATACGCTGTACGTTATACGCTGTACGTTATACGTTGTACGTTACACGTTGTACGTTGTACGTTGTACGTTATACGTTGTACGTTATACGTTGTACGTTATACGTTGTACGTTATACGTTGTATGTTATACGTTATACGCTGTACGTTATACGTTATACGTTGTACGTTATACGTTATACGTTATACGTTATACGCTGTACGTTATACGTTGTACGTTATACGTTATACGTTATACGTTATACGTTATACGCTGTACGTTATACGCTGTACGTTATACGTTATACGTTATACGCTGTACGTTATACGCTGTACGTTATACGCTGTACGTTATACGTTAGACGTCACACGTTATACGTTATACGTTATACGCTGTACGTTATACGCTGTACGTTATACGCTGTACGTTATACGTTATACGTTATACGTTACACGTTGTACGTTGTACGTTATACGTTGTACGTTATACGTTGTACGTTATTCGTTATACGTTACACGTTGTACGTTGTACGTTATACGTTGTACGTTATACGTTGTACGTTATACGTTATAAGTTGTACGTTATACGTTGTATGTTATACGTTATGCGCTGTACGTTATACGTTATACGTTATACGTTATACGTTGTCCGTTATACGTTATACGCTGTACCTTATGCGTTATACGTTATACGTTATACGTTATACGATATACGTTATAGGTTATACGATACACGTTGTACGTTGTACGTTATACGTTGTACGTTATACGTTGTACGTTGTACGTTGTACGTTATACGTTGTACGTTATACGATGTACGTTATTCGTTATACGTTACACGTTGTACGTTGTACGTTATGCGTTGTACGTTATACGTTGTACGTTATACGTTATAAGTTGTACGTTATACGTTGTATGTTATACGTTATACGCTGTACGTTATACGTTATACGTTATACGTTATACGTTATACGCTGTACGTTATACGCTGTACGTTATTCGTTATACGTTATACGTTGTACGTTATACGGTGTACGTTATACCTTATACGTTATACGCTGTACGTTATACGCTGTACGTTATAAGCTGTACGTTATACGTTATACGTTACACGTTATACGTTATACGTTATACGCTGTACGTTATACGTTGTACGTTGTACGTTATACGTTGTACGTTATACGTTATACGTTATACGTTATACGTTATACGTTATACGTTATACGTTATACGGTATACGGTATACGTTATACGTTGTACGTTATACGTTATACGTTATACGATATACGTTATAGGTTATACGATACACGTTGTACGTTGTACGTTATACGTTGTACGTTATACGTTGTACGCTGTACGTTATACCTTATACGTTATACGCTGTACGTTATACGCTGTACGTTATACGTTACACGTTATACGTTATACGTTATACGCTGTACGTTATACGTTGTACGTTGTACGTTATACGTTGTACGTTATACGTTATACGTTATACGTTATACGTTATACGTTATACGTTATACGTTATACGGTATACGGTATACGTTATACGTTGTACGTTATACGTTATACGTTATACGATATACGTTATAGGTTATACGATACACGTTATACGTTGTACGTTATACGTTGTACGTTATACGTTGTACGCTGTACGTTATACCTTATACGTTATACGCTGTACGTTATACGCTGTACGTTATACGTTATACGTTATACGTTATACGTTATACGTTATACGGTATACGGTATACGTTATACGTTGTACGTTATACGTTATACGTTATACGATATACGTTATAGGTTATACGATACACGTTGTACGTTGTACGTTATACGTTGTACGTTATACGTTGTACGCTGTACGTTATACCTTATACGTTATACGCTGTACGTTATACGCTGTACGTTATACGTTATACGTTATACGTTATACGCTGTACGTTAAACGCTGTACGTTATACGTTATACGTTATACGTTACACGTTGTACGTTGTACGTTATACGTTGTACGTTATACGTTATACGCTGTACGTTATACGTTATACGTTATACGTTATACGTTATACGATATACGTTATAGGTTATACGATACACGTTGTACGTTGTACGTTATACGTTGTACGTTATACGTTGTACGTTGTACGTTATACGTTGTACGTTATACCTTATACGTTATACGTTATACGCTGTACGTTATACGCTGTACGTTATACGCTGTACGTTATGCGCTGTACGTTATACGTTATACGTTATACGTTACACGTTGTACGTTGTACGTTACACGTTGTACGTTGTACGTTGTACGTTATACGTTGTACGTTATACGTTATACGTTATACGTTGTACGTAATACGTTGTATGTTATACGTTGTAAGTTATACGTTGTATGTTATACGTTATACGCTGTACGTTATACGTTATACGTTGTACGTTATACGTTATACGTTATACGTTATACGCTGTACGTTATACGTTATACGCTGTACGTTATACGTTATACGTTATACGTTATACGTTATACGTTATACGTTATACGTTATACGTTATACGTTATACGTTATACGTTATACGTTATACGTTATACGTTATACGTTATACGTTATACGTTATACGTTATACGTTATACGTTATACGTTATACGTTATACGTTATACGTTATACGTTATACGCTGTACGTTATACGCTGTACGTTACACGTTGTACGTTGTACGTTATACGTCATACGTTACACGTTATACGTTATACGTTATACGCTGTACGTTATACGCTGTACGTTATACGCTGTACGTTATACGCTGTACGTTATACGCTGTACGTTATACGTTGTACGTTATACGTTATACGTTATACGTTATACGCTGTACGTTATACGCTGTACGTTATAAGTTATACGTTATACGTTATACGTTACACGTTGTACGTTGTACGTTATACGTTGTACATTATACGTTGTACGTTATACGTTATACGCTGTACGTTATACGTTATACGTTACACGTTGTACGTTGTACGTTGTACGTTATACGTTGTACGTTATACGTTGTACGTTATACGTTGTACGTTATACGTTGTACGTTATACGTTGTATGTTATACGTTATACGCTGTACGTTATACGCTGTACGTTATACGATGTACGTTATACGTTATACGTTATACGTTACACGTTGTACGTTGTACGTTATACGTTGAACGTTATACGTTGTACGTTATTCGTTATACGTTACAGGTTGTACGTTGTACGTTATACGTTGTACGTTATACGTTGTACGTTATACGTTATACGTTGTACGTTATACGTTGTATGTTATACGTTATACGTTATACGCTGTACGTTATACGTTGTACGTTATACGTTGTATGTTATACGTTGTACGTTATACGTTGTACGTTATATATTGTACGTTATATGTTATACGTTACACGTTGTACGATGTACGTTATACGTTATACGTTATACGTTATACGTTATACGTTATACGTTATACGTTATACGGTATACGGTATACGTTATACGTTGTACGTTATACGTTATACGTTATACGATATACGTTATAGGTTATACGATACACGTTGTACGTTGTACGTTATACGTTGTACGTTATACGTTGTACGTTGTACGTTATACGTTGTACGTTATACGCTGTACGTTATACCTTATACGTTATACGCTGTACGTTATACGCTGTACGTTATACGTTATACGTTATACGTTATACGCTGTACGTTAAACGCTGTACGTTATACGTTATACGTTATACGTTACACGTTGTACGTTGTACGTTATACGTTGTACGTTATACGTTATACGCTGTACGTTATACGTTATACGTTATACGTTATACGTTATACGATATACGTTATAGGTTATACGATACACGTTGTACGTTGTACGTTATACGTTGTACGTTATACGTTGTACGTTGTACGTTATACGTTGTACGTTATACCTTATACGTTATACGTTATACGCTGTACGTTATACGCTGTACGTTATACGCTGTACGTTATAAGCTGTACGTTATACGTTATACGTTATACGTTACACGTTGTACGTTATACGTTATACGTTACACGTTGTACGTTATACGTTGTACGTTATACGTTGTACGTTGTACGTTATACGTCATACGTTACACGTTATACGTTATACGTTACACGTTATACGTTATACGTTATACGCTGTACGTTAAACGCTGTACGTTATACGTTATACGTTATACGTTGTACGTTGTACGTTATACGTTGTACGTTGTACGTTATACGTCATACGTTACACGTTATACGTTATACGTTATACGTTATACGCTGTACGTTATACGCTGTACGTTATACGCTGTACGTTATACGCTGTACGTTATACGCTGTACGTTATACGTTATACGTTACACGTTGTACGTTGTACGTTATACGTTGTACGTTATACGTTGTACGTTATACGTTGTACGTTATACGTTGTATGTTATACGTTATACGCTGTACATTATACGTTATACGTTGTACGTTATACGTTATACGTTATACGTTATACGCTGTACGTTATACGCTGTACGTTATACGTTATACGTTATACGTTGTACGTTATACGCTGTACGTTATACCTTATACGTTATACGTTATACGCTGTACGTTATACGCTGTACGTTATACGTTATACGTCACACGTTATACGTTATACGTTATACGCGGTACGTTATACGCTGTACGTTATACGCTGTACGTTATACGTTAGACGTCACACGTTATACGTTATACGTTATACGCTGTACGTTATACGCTGTACGTTATACGCTGTACGTTATACGTTATACGTTATACGTTACACGTTGTACGTTGTACGTTATACGTTGTACGTTATACGTTGTACGTTATACGTTGTACGTTATACGTTATACGTTGTACGTTATACGTTGTATGTTATACGTTATACGCTGTACGTTATACGTTATACGTTATACGTTATACGTTATACGTTATACGTTATACGTTATACGTTATACGCTGTACGTTATACGCTGTACGTTATACGTTACACGTTGTACGTTGTACGTTATACGTTGTACGTTATACGTTATACGCTGTACGTTATACGTTATACGTTATACGTTATACGTTATACGATATACGTTATAGGTTATACGATACACGTTGTACGTTGTACGTTATACGTTGTACGTTATACGTTGTACGTTGTACGTTATACGTTGTACGTTATACCTTATACGTTATACGTTATACGCTGTACGTTATACGCTGTACGTTATACGCTGTACGTTACACGTTGTACGTTGTACGTTATACGTCATACGTTACACGTTATACGTTATACGTTATACGCTGTACGTTATACGCTGTACGTTATACGCTGTACGTTATACGCTGTACGTTATACGCTGTACGTTATACGTTGTACGTTATACGTTATACGTTATACGTTATACGCTGTACGTTATACGCTGTACGTTATAAGTTATACGTTATACGTTATACGTTACCCGTTGTACGTTGTACGTTATACGTTGTACATTATACGTTGTACGTTATACGTTATACGCTGTACGTTATACGTTATACGTTACACGTTGTACGTTGTACGTTATACGTTGTACGTTATACGTTGTACGTTATACGTTGTACGTTATACGTTATACGCTGTACGTTAAACGCTGTACGTTATACGTTATACGTTACACGTTGTACGTTGTACGTTATACGTTGTACGTTATACGTTGTACGTTATACGTTGTACGTTATACGTTGCATGTTATACGTTATACGCTGTACGTTATACGCTGTACGTTATACGCTGTACGTTATACGTTATACGTTATACGTTACACGTTGTACGTTGTACGTTATACGTTGTACGTTATACGTTGTACGTTATTCGTTATACGTTACAGGTTGTACGTTGTACGTTATACGTTGTACGTTATACGTTGTACGTTATACGTTATACGTTGTACGTTATACGTTGTATGTTATACGTTATACGCTGTACGTTATACGTTATACGTTATACGTTATACGTTATACGTTATACGCTGTACGTTATACGCTGTACGTTATACGTTATACGTTATACGTTCTACGTTATACGCTGTACGTTATACCTTATACGTTATACGCTGTACGTAATACGCTGTACGTTATACGTTATACGTTACACGTTATACGTTATACGTTATACGCTGTACGTTAAACGCTGTACGTTATACGTTATACGTTACACGTTGTACGTTGTACGTTATACGTTGTACGTTATACGTTATACGCTGTACGTTATACGTTATACGTTATACGTTATACGTTATACGATATACGTTATAGGTTATACGTTATACGTTATACGTTATACGTTATACGCTGTACGTTATACGCTGTACGTTATACGTTATACGTTATACGTTGTACGTTATACGCTGTACGTTATACCTTATACGTTATACGCTGTACGTTATACGCTGTACGTTATACGTTATACGTTACACGTTATACGTTATACGTTATACGCTGTACGCTAAACGCTGTACGTTATACGTTATACGTTATACGTTACACGTTGTACGTTGTACGTTATACGTTGTACGTTATACGTTATACGCTGTACGTTATACGTTACACGTTGTACGTTGTACGTTATACGTTGTACGTTATACGTTATACGTTATATGTTATACGTTATACGTTATACGTTATACGCTGTACGTTATACGCTGTACGTTATACGCTGTACGTTATACGCTGTACGTTACACGTTGTACGTTGTACGTTATACGTCATACGTTACACGTTATACGTTATACGTTACACGTTATACGTTATACGTTATACGCTGTACGTTAAACGCTGTACGTTATACGTTATACGTTATACGCTGTACGTTATACGCTGTACGTTACACGTTGTACGTTGTACGTTATACGTCATACGTTACACGTTATACGTTATACGTTACACGTTATACGTTATACGTTATACGCTGTACGTTATACGTTATACGTTACACGTTGTACGTTGTACGTTATACGTTGTAGGTTATACGTTGTACGTTATACGTTGTACGTTATACGTTGTATGTTACACGTTGTACGTTATACGTTATACGTTGTACGTTATACGTTGTATGTTATACGTTATACGCTGTACGTTATACGTTATACGTTATACGTTATACGTTATACGTTATACGCTGTACGTTATACGCTGTACGTTATACGTTATACGTTATACGTTCTACGTTATACGCTGTACGTTATACGCTGTACGTTATACGCTGTACGTTATACGCTGTACGTTACACGTTGTACGTTGTACGTTATACGTCATACGTTACACGTTATACGTTATACGTTATACGTTATACGCTGTACGTTATACGCTGTACGTTATACGCTGTACGTTATACGTTGTACGTTACACGTTGTACGTTGTACGTTGTACGTTATACGTTGTACGTTATACGTTGTACGTTATACGTTGTACGTTATACGTTGTATGTTATACGTTATACGCTGTACGTTATACGTTATACGTTGTACGTTATACGTTATACGTTATACGTTATACGCTGTACGTTATACGTTGTACGTTATACGTTATACGTTATACGTTATACGTTATACGCTGTACGTTATACGCTGTACGTTATACGTTATACGTTATACGCTGTACGTTATACGCTGTACGTTATACGCTGTACGTTATACGTTAGACGTCACACGTTATACGTTATACGTTATACGCTGTACGTTATACGCTGTACGTTATACGCTGTACGTTATACGTTATACGTTATACGTTACACGTTGTACGTTGTACGTTATACGTTGTACGTTATACGTTGTACGTTATTCGTTATACGTTACACGTTGTACGTTGTACGTTATACGTTGTACGTTATACGTTGTACGTTATACGTTATAAGTTGTACGTTATACGTTGTATGTTATACGTTATGCGCTGTACGTTATACGTTATACGTTATACGTTATACGATATACGTTATAGGTTATACGATACACGTTGTACGTTGTACGTTATACGTTGTACGTTATACGTTGTACGTTGTACGTTGTACGTTATACGTTGTACGTTATACGATGTACGTTATTCGTTATACGTTACACGTTGTACGTTGTACGTTATGCGTTGTACGTTATACGTTGTACGTTATACGTTATAAGTTGTACGTTATACGTTGCATGTTATACGTTATACGCTGTACGTTATACGTTATACGTTATACGTTATACGTTATACGCTGTACGTTATACGCTGTACGTTATTCGTTATACGTTATACGTTGTACGTTATACGGTGTACGTTATACCTTATACGTTATACGCTGTACGTTATACGCTGTACGTTATAAGCTGTACGTTATACGTTATACGTTACACGTTATACGTTATACGTTATACGCTGTACGTTATACGTTGTACGTTGTACGTTATACGTTGTACGGTATACGTTGTACGTTATACGTTGTACGTTATATGTTGTACGTTATATGTTATACGTTACACGTTGTACGATGTACGTTATACGTTATACGTTATACGTTATACGTTATACGTTATACGTTATACGTTATACGTTATACGTTATACGTTATACGGTATACGGTATACGTTATACGTTGTACGTTATACGTTATACGTTATACGATATACGTTATAGGTTATACGATACACGTTGTACGTTGTACGTTATACGTTGTACGTTATACGTTGTACGCTGTACGTTATACCTTATACGTTATACGCTGTACGTTATACGCTGTACGTTATACGTTATACGTTATACGTTATACGCTGTACGTTAAACGCTGTACGTTATACGTTATACGTTATACGTTACACGTTGTACGTTGTACGTTATACGTTGTACGTTATACGTTATACGCTGTACGTTATACGTTATACGTTATACGTTATACGTTATACGATATACGTTATAGGTTATACGATACACGTTGTACGTTGTACGTTATACGTTGTACGTTATACGTTGTACGTTGTACGTTATACGTTGTACGTTATTCGTTATACGTTACACGTTGTACGTTGTACGTTATACGTTGTACGTTATACGTTGTACGTTATACGTTATAAGTTGTACGTTATACGTTGTATGTTATACGTTATGCGCTGTACGTTATACGTTATACGTTATACGTTATACGATATACGTTATAGGTTATACGATACACGTTGTACGTTGTACGTTATACGTTGTACGTTATACGTTGTACGTTGTACGTTGTACGTTATACGTTGTACGTTATACGATGTACGTTATTCGTTATACGTTACACGTTGTACGTTGTACGTTATGCGTTGTACGTTATACGTTGTACGTTATACGTTATAAGTTGTACGTTATACGTTGCATGTTATACGTTATACGCTGTACGTTATACGTTATACGTTATACGTTATACGTTATACGCTGTACGTTATACGCTGTACGTTATACGTTGTACGTTATACGTTATACGTTATACGCTGTACGTTATACGCTGTACGTTACACGTTGTACGTTGTACGTTATACGTCATACGTTACACGTTATACGTTATACGTTACACGTTATACGTTATACGTTATACGCTGTACGTTAAACGCTGTACGTTATACGTTATACGTTATACGCTGTACGTTATACGCTGTACGTTACACGTTGTACGTTGTACGTTATACGTCATACGTTACACGTTATACGTTATACGTTACACGTTATACGCTGTACGTTATACGTTATACGTTATACGTTATACGTTATACGTTATACGCTGTACGTTATACGCTGTACGTTATACGTTATACGTTATACGTTCTACGTTATACGCTGTACGTTATACGCTGTACGTTATACGCTGTACGTTATACGCTGTACGTTACACGTTGTACGTTGTACGTTATACGTCATACGTTACACGTTATACGTTATACGTTATACGTTATACGCTGTACGTTATACGCTGTACGTTATACGCTGTACGTTATACGTTGTACGTTACACGTTGTACGTTGTACGTTGTACGTTATACGTTGTACGTTATACGTTGTACGTTATACGTTTTACGTTATACGTTGTATGTTATACGTTATACGCTGTACGTTATACGTTATACGTTGTACGTTATACGTTATACGTTATACGTTATACGTTGTACGTTATACGTTGTACGTTATACGTTATACGTTATACGTTATACGTTATACGCTGTACGTTATACGCTGTACGTTATACGTTATACGTTATACGCTGTACGTTATACGCTGTACGTTATACGCTGTACGTTATACGTTAGACGTCACACGTTATACGTTATACGTTATACGCTGTACGTTATACGCTGTACGTTATACGCTGTACGTTATACGTTATACGTTATACGTTACACGTTGTACGTTGTACGTTATACGTTGTACGTTATACGTTGTACGTTATTCGTTATACGTTACACGTTGTACGTTGTACGTTATACGTTGTACGTTATACGTTGTACGTTATACGTTATAAGTTGTACGTTATACGTTGTATGTTATACGTTATGCGCTGTACGTTATACGTTATACGTTATACGTTATACGTTGTCCGTTATACGTTATACGCTGTACGTTATGCGTTATACGTTATACGTTATACGTTATACGATATACGTTATAGGTTATACGATACACGTTGTACGTTGTACGTTATACGTTGTACGTTATACGTTGTACGTTGTACGTTGTACGTTATACGTTGTACGTTATACGATGTACGTTATTCGTTATACGTTACACGTTGTACGTTGTACGTTATGCGTTGTACGTTATACGTTGTACGTTATACGTTATAAGTTGTACGTTATACGTTGTATGTTATACGTTATACGCTGTACGTTATACGTTATACGTTATACGTTATACGTTATACGCTGTACGTTATACGCTGTACGTTATTCGTTATACGTTATACGTTGTACGTTATACGGTGTACGTTATACCTTATACGTTATACGCTGTACGTTATACGCTGTACGTTATAAGCTGTACGTTATACGTTATACGTTACACGTTATACGTTATACGTTATACGCTGTACGTTATACGTTGTACGTTGTACGTTATACGTTGTACGTTATACGTTATACGTTATACGTTATACGTTATACGTTATACGTTATACGTTATACGTTATACGGTATACGGTATACGTTATACGTTGTACGTTATACGTTATACGTTATACGATATACGTTATGGGTTATACGATACACGTTGTACGTTGTACGTTATACGTTGTACGTTATACGTTGTACGCTGTACGTTATACCTTATACGTTATACGCTGTACGTTATACGCTGTACGTTATACGTTATACGTTATACGTTATACGTTATACGTTATACGTTATACGGTATACGGTATACGTTATACGTTGTACGTTATACGTTATACGTTATACGATATACGTTATAGGTTATACGATACACGTTGTACGTTGTACGTTATACGTTGTACGTTATACGTTGTACGCTGTACGTTATACCTTATACGTTATACGCTGTACGTTATACGCTGTACGTTATACGTTATACGTTATACGTTATACGCTGTACGTTAAACGCTGTACGTTATACGTTATACGTTATACGCTGTACGTTATACGCTGTACGTTATACGCTGTACGTTATGCGCTGTACGTTATACGTTATACGTTATACGTTACACGTTGTACGTTGTACGTTACACGTTGTACGTTGTACGTTATACGTTGTACGTTATACGTTATACGTTATACGTTGTACGTTATACGTTGTATGTTATACGTTGTACGTTATACGTTGTATGTTATACGTTATACGCTGTACGTTATACGTTATACGTTGTACGTTATACGTTATACGTTATACGTTATACGCTGTACGTTATACGTTATACGCTGTACGTTATACGTTATACGTTATACGTTATACGTTATACGTTATACGTTATACGTTATACGTTATACGTTATACGTTATACGTTATACGTTATACGTTATACGTTATACGTTATACGTTATACGTTATACGTTATACGTTATACGTTATACGTTATACGTTATACGTTATACGTTATACGTTATACGTTATACGTTATACGTTATACGTTATACGTTATACGTTATACGTTATACGTTATACGTTATACGTTATACGCTGTACGTTATACGCTGTACGTTACACGTTGTACGTTGTACGTTATACGTCATACGTTACACGTTATACGTTATACGTTATACGCTGTACGTTATACGCTGTACGTTATACGCTGTACGTTATACGCTGTACGTTATACGCTGTACGTTATACGTTGTACGTTATACGTTATACGTTATACGTTATACGCTGTACGTTATACGCTGTACGTTATAAGTTATACGTTATACGTTATACGTTACCCGTTGTACGTTGTACGTTATACGTTGTACATTATACGTTGTACGTTATACGTTATACGCTGTACGTTATACGTTATACGTTACACGTTGTACGTTGTACGTTGTACGTTATACGTTGTACGTTATACGTTGTACGTTATACGTTGTACGTTATACGTTGTACGTTATACGTTGTATGTTATACGTTATACGCTGTACGTTATACGCTGTACGTTATACGCTGTACGTTATACGTTATACGTTATACGTTACACGTTGTACGTTGTACGTTATACGTTGAACGTTATACGTTGTACGTTATTCGTTATACGTTACAGGTTGTACGTTGTACGTTATACGTTGTACGTTATACGTTGTACGTTATACGTTATACGTTGTACGTTATACGTTGTATGTTATACGTTATACGTTATACGCTGTACGTTATACGTTGTACGTTATACGTTGTATGTTATACGTTGTACGTTATACGTTGTACGTTATATATTGTACGTTATATGTTATACGTTACACGTTGTACGATGTACGTTATACGTTATACGTTATACGTTATACGTTATACGTTATACGTTATACGTTATACGTTATACGGTATACGGTATACGTTATACGTTGTACGTTATACGTTATACGTTATACGATATACGTTATAGGTTATACGATACACGTTGTACGTTGTACGTTATACGTTGTACGTTATACGTTGTATGTTATACGTTGTACGTTATACGTTATACGTTGTACGTTATACGTTGTATGTTATACGTTATACGCTGTACGTTATACGTTATACGTTATACGTTATACGTTATACGTTATACGCTGTACGTTATACGCTGTACGTTATACGTTATACGTTATACGTTCTACGTTATACGCTGTACGTTATACGCTGTACGTTATACGCTGTACGTTATACGCTGTACGTTACACGTTGTACGTTGTACGTTATACGTCATACGTTACACGTTATACGTTATACGTTATACGTTATACGCTGTACGTTATACGCTGTACGTTATACGCTGTACGTTATACGTTGTACGTTACACGTTGTACGTTGTACGTTGTACGTTATACGTTGTACGTTATACGTTGTACGTTATACGTTGTACGTTATACGTTGTATGTTATACGTTATACGCTGTACGTTATACGTTATACGTTGTACGTTATACGTTATACGTTAAACGTTATACGCTGTACGTTATACGTTGTACGTTATACGTTATACGTTATACGTTATACGTTATACGCTGTACGTTATACGCTGTACGTTATACGTTATACGTTATACGCTGTACGTTATACGCTGTACGTTATACGCTGTACGTTATACGTTAGACGTCACACGTTATACGTTATACGTTATACGCTGTACGTTATACGCTGTACGTTATACGCTGTACGTTATACGTTATACGTTATACGTTACACGTTGTACGTTGTACGTTATACGTTGTACGTTATACGTTGTACGTTATTCGTTATACGTTACACGTTGTACGTTGTACGTTATACGTTGTACGTTATACGTTGTACGTTATACGTTATAAGTTGTACGTTATACGTTGTATGTTATACGTTATGCGCTGTACGTTATACGTTATACGTTATACGTTATACGTTGTCCGTTATACGTTATACGCTGTACGTTATGCGTTATACGTTATACGTTATACGTTATACGATATACGTTATAGGTTATACGATACACGTTGTACGTTGTACGTTATACGTTGTACGTTATACGTTGTACGTTGTACGTTGTACGTTATACGTTGTACGTTATACGATGTACGTTATTCGTTATACGTTACACGTTGTACGTTGTACGTTATGCGTTGTACGTTATACGTTGTACGTTATACGTTATAAGTTGTACGTTATACGTTGTATGTTATACGTTATACGCTGTACGTTATACGTTATACGTTATACGTTATACGTTATACGCTGTACGTTATACGCTGTACGTTATTCGTTATACGTTATACGTTGTACGTTATACGGTGTACGTTATACCTTATACGTTATACGCTGTACGTTATACGCTGTACGTTATAAGCTGTACGTTATACGTTATACGTTACACGTTATACGTTATACGTTATACGCTGTACGTTATACGTTGTACGTTGTACGTTATACGTTGTACGTTATACGTTATACGTTATACGTTATACGTTATACGTTATACGTTATACGTTATACGGTATACGGTATACGTTATACGTTGTACGTTATACGTTATACGTTATACGATATACGTTATAGGTTATACGATACACGTTGTACGTTGTACGTTATACGTTGTACGTTATACGTTGTACGCTGTACGTTATACCTTATACGTTATACGCTGTACGTTATACGCTGTACGTTATACGTTATACGTTATACGTTATACGTTATACGTTATACGGTATACGGTATACGTTATACGTTGTACGTTATACGTTATACGTTATACGATATACGTTATAGGTTATACGATACACGTTGTACGTTGTACGTTATACGTTGTACGTTATACGTTGTACGCTGTACGTTATACCTTATACGTTATACGCTGTACGTTATACGCTGTACGTTATACGTTATACGTTATACGTTATACGCTGTACGTTAAACGCTGTACGTTATACGTTATACGTTATACGTTACACGTTGTACGTTGTACGTTATACGTTGTACGTTATACGTTATACGCTGTACGTTATACGTTATACGTTATACGTTATACGTTATACGATATACGTTATAGGTTATACGATACACGTTGTACGTTGTACGTTATACGTTGTACGTTATACGTTGTACGTTGTACGTTATACGTTGTACGTTATACCTTATACGTTATACGTTATACGCTGTACGTTATACGCTGTACGTTATACGCTGTACGTTATGCGCTGTACGTTATACGTTATACGTTATACGTTACACGTTGTACGTTGTACGTTACACGTTGTACGTTGTACGTTGTACGTTATACGTTGTACGTTATACGTTATACGTTATACGTTGTACGTAATACGTTGTATGTTATACGTTGTAAGTTATACGTTGTATGTTATACGTTATACGCTGTACGTTATACGTTATACGTTGTACGTTATACGTTATACGTTATACGTTATACGCTGTACGTTATACGTTATACGCTGTACGTTATACGTTATACGTTATACGTTATACGTTATACGTTATACGTTATACGTTATACGTTATACGTTATACGTTATACGTTATACGTTATACGTTATACGTTATACGTTATACGTTATACGTTATACGTTATACGTTATACGTTATACGTTATACGTTATACGTTATACGTTATACGTTATACGTTATACGTTATACGTTATACGTTATACGCTGTACGTTATACGCTGTACGTTACACGTTGTACGTTGTACGTTATACGTCATACGTTACACGTTATACGTTATACGTTATACGCTGTACGTTATACGCTGTACGTTATACGCTGTACGTTATACGCTGTACGTTATACGCTGTACGTTATACGTTGTACGTTATACGTTATACGTTATACGTTATACGCTGTACGTTATACGCTGTACGTTATAAGTTATACGTTATACGTTATACGTTACCCGTTGTACGTTGTACGTTATACGTTGTACATTATACGTTGTACGTTATACGTTATACGCTGTACGTTATACGTTATACGTTACACGTTGTACGTTGTACGTTGTACGTTATACGTTGTACGTTATACGTTGTACGTTATACGTTGTACGTTATACGTTGTACGTTATACGTTGTATGTTATACGTTATACGCTGTACGTTATACGCTGTACGTTATACGCTGTACGTTATACGTTATACGTTATACGTTACACGTTGTACGTTGTACGTTATACGTTGAACGTTATACGTTGTACGTTATTCGTTATACGTTACAGGTTGTACGTTGTACGTTATACGTTGTACGTTATACGTTGTACGTTATACGTTATACGTTGTACGTTATACGTTGTATGTTATACGTTATACGTTATACGCTGTACGTTATACGTTGTACGTTATACGTTGTATGTTATACGTTGTACGTTATACGTTGTACGTTATATATTGTACGTTATATGTTATACGTTACACGTTGTACGATGTACGTTATACGTTATACGTTATACGTTATACGTTATACGTTATACGTTATACGTTATACGGTATACGGTATACGTTATACGTTGTACGTTATACGTTATACGTTATACGATATACGTTATAGGTTATACGATACACGTTGTACGTTGTACGTTATACGTTGTACGTTATACGTTGTACGTTGTACGTTATACGTTGTACGTTATACGCTGTACGTTATACCTTATACGTTATACGCTGTACGTTATACGCTGTACGTTATACGTTATACGTTATACGTTATACGCTGTACGTTAAACGCTGTACGTTATACGTTATACGTTATACGTTACACGTTGTACGTTGTACGTTATACGTTGTACGTTATACGTTATACGCTGTACGTTATACGTTATACGTTATACGTTATACGTTATACGATATACGTTATAGGTTATACGATACACGTTGTACGTTGTACGTTATACGTTGTACGTTATACGTTGTACGTTGTACGTTATACGTTGTACGTTATACCTTATACGTTATACGTTATACGCTGTACGTTATACGCTGTACGTTATACGCTGTACGTTATGCGCTGTACGTTATACGTTATACGTTATACGTTACACGTTGTACGTTGTACGTTATACGTTGTACGTTATACGTTATACGTTATACGCTGTACGTTATACCTTATACGTTATACGCTGTACGTTATACGCTGTACGTTATACGTTATACGTTATACGTTATACGCTGTACGTTAAACGCTGTACGTTATACGTTATACGTTATACGTTACACGTTGTACGTTGTACGTTATACGTTGTACGTTATACGTTGTACGTTATACGTTGTACGTTATACGTTGTATGTTATACGTTATACGCTGTACATTATACGTTATACGTTGTACGTTATACGTTATACGTTATACGTTATACGCTGTACGTTATACGCTGTACGTTATACGTTATACGTTATACGTTGTACGTTATACGCTGTACGTTATACCTTATACGTTATACGTTATACGCTGTACGTTATACGCTGTACGTTATACGTTATACGTCACACGTTATACGTTATACGTCACACGTTATACGTTATACGTCACACGTTATACGTTATACGTCACACGTTATACGTTATACGTTATACGCGGTACGTTATACGCTGTACGTTATACGCTGTACGTTATACGTTAGACGTCACACGTTATACGTTATACGTTATACGCTGTACGTTATACGCTGTACGTTATACGCTGTACGTTATACGTTATACGTTATACGTTACACGTTGTACGTTGTACGTTATACGTTGTACGTTATACGTTGTACGTTATACGTTGTACGTTATACGTTATACGTTGTACGTTATACGTTGTATGTTATACGTTATACGCTGTACGTTATACGTTATACGTTATACGTTATACGTTATACGTTATACGTTATACGTTATACGTTATACGCTGTACGTTATACGCTGTACGTTATACGTTACACGTTGTACGTTGTACGTTATACGTTGTACGTTATACGTTATACGCTGTACGTTATACGTTATACGTTATACGTTATACGTTATACGATATACGTTATAGGTTATACGATACACGTTGTACGTTGTACGTTATACGTTGTACGTTATACGTTGTACGTTGTACGTTATACGTTGTACGTTATACCTTATACGTTATACGTTATACGCTGTACGTTATACGCTGTACGTTATACGCTGTACGTTACACGTTGTACGTTGTACGTTATACGTCATACGTTACACGTTATACGTTATACGTTATACGCTGTACGTTATACGCTGTACGTTATACGCTGTACGTTATACGCTGTACGTTATACGCTGTACGTTATACGTTGTACGTTATACGTTATACGTTATACGTTATACGCTGTACGTTATACGCTGTACGTTATAAGTTATACGTTATACGTTATACGTTACCCGTTGTACGTTGTACGTTGTACGTTATACGTTGTACGTTATACGTTGTACGTTATACGTTGCATGTTATACGTTATACGCTGTACGTTATACGCTGTACGTTATACGCTGTACGTTATACGTTATACGTTATACGTTACACGTTGTACGTTGTACGTTATACGTTGTACGTTATACGTTGTACGTTATTCGTTATACGTTACAGGTTGTACGTTGTACGTTATACGTTGTACGTTATACGTTGTACGTTATACGTTATACGTTGTACGTTATACGTTGTATGTTATACGTTATACGCTGTACGTTATACGTTATACGTTATACGTTATACGTTATACGTTATACGTTATACGTTATACGCTGTACGTTATACGCTGTACGTTATACGTTATACGTTATACGTTCTACGTTATACGCTGTACGTTATACCTTATACGTTATACGCTGTACGTAATACGCTGTACGTTATACGTTATACGTTACACGTTATACGTTATACGTTATACGCTGTACGTTAAACGCTGTACGTTATACGTTATACGTTACACGTTGTACGTTGTACGTTATACGTTGTACGTTATACGTTATACGCTGTACGTTATACGTTATACGTTATACGTTATACGTTATACGATATACGTTATAGGTTATACGTTATACGTTATACGTTATACGTTATACGCTGTACGTTATACGCTGTACGTTATACGTTATACGTTATACGTTGTACGTTATACGCTGTACGTTATACCTTATACGTTATACGCTGTACGTTATACGCTGTACGTTATACGTTATACGTTACACGTTATACGTTATACGTTATACGCTGTACGCTAAACGCTGTACGTTATACGTTATACGTTATACGTTACACGTTGTACGTTGTACGTTATACGTTGTACGTTATACGTTATACGCTGTACGTTATACGTTACACGTTGTACGTTGTACGTTATACGTTGTACGTTATACGTTATACGTTATATGTTATACGTTATACGTTATACGTTATACGCTGTACGTTATACGCTGTACGTTATACGCTGTACGTTATACGCTGTACGTTACACGTTGTACGTTGTACGTTATACGTCATACGTTACACGTTATACGTTATACGTTACACGTTATACGTTATACGTTATACGCTGTACGTTAAACGCTGTACGTTATACGTTATACGTTATACGCTGTACGTTATACGCTGTACGTTACACGTTGTACGTTGTACGTTATACGTCATACGTTACACGTTATACGTTATACGTTACACGTTATACGTTATACGTTATACGCTGTACGTTATACGTTATACGTTACACGTTGTACGTTGTACGTTATACGTTGTAGGTTATACGTTGTACGTTATACGTTGTACGTTATACGTTGTATGTTACACGTTGTACGTTATACGTTATACGTTGTACGTTATACGTTGTATGTTATACGTTATACGCTGTACGTTATACGTTATACGTTATACGTTATACGTTATACGTTATACGCTGTACGTTATACGCTGTACGTTATACGCTGTACGTTATACGTTATACGTTACACGTTATACGTTATACGTTATACGCTGTACGCTAAACGCTGTACGTTATACGTTATACGTTATACGTTACACGTTGTACGTTGTACGTTATACGTTGTACGTTATACGTTATACGCTGTACGTTATACGTTACACGTTGTACGTTGTACGTTATACGTTGTACGTTATACGTTATACGTTATATGTTATACGTTATACGTTATACGTTATACGCTGTACGTTATACGCTGTACGTTATACGCTGTACGTTATACGCTGTACGTTACACGTTGTACGTTGTACGTTATACGTCATACGTTACACGTTATACGTTATACGTTACACGTTATACGTTATACGTTATACGCTGTACGTTAAACGCTGTACGTTATACGTTATACGTTATACGCTGTACGTTATACGCTGTACGTTACACGTTGTACGTTGTACGTTATACGTCATACGTTACACGTTATACGTTATACGTTACACGTTATACGTTATACGTTATACGCTGTACGTTATACGTTATACGTTACACGTTGTACGTTGTACGTTATACGTTGTAGGTTATACGTTGTACGTTATACGTTGTACGTTATACGTTGTATGTTACACGTTGTACGTTATACGTTATACGTTGTACGTTATACGTTGTATGTTATACGTTATACGCTGTACGTTATACGTTATACGTTATACGTTATACGTTATACGTTATACGCTGTACGTTATACGCTGTACGTTATACGTTATACGTTATACGTTCTACGTTATACGCTGTACGTTATACGCTGTACGTTATACGCTGTACGTTATACGCTGTACGTTACACGTTGTACGTTGTACGTTATACGTCATACGTTACACGTTATACGTTATACGTTATACGTTATACGCTGTACGTTATACGCTGTACGTTATACGCTGTACGTTATACGTTGTACGTTACACGTTGTACGTTGTACGTTGTACGTTATACGTTGTACGTTATACGTTGTACGTTACACGTTGTACGTTATACGTTGTATGTTATACGTTATACGCTGTACGTTATACGTTATACGTTGTACGTTATACGTTATACGTTATACGTTATACGCTGTACGTTATACGTTGTACGTTATACGTTATACGTTATACGTTATACGTTATACGCTGTACGTTATACGCTGTACGTTATACGTTATACGTTATACGCTGTACGTTATACGCTGTACGTTATACGCTGTACGTTATACGTTAGACGTCACACGTTATACGTTATACGTTATACGCTGTACGTTATACGCTGTACGTTATACGCTGTACGTTATACGTTATACGTTATACGTTACACGTTGTACGTTGTACGTTATACGTTGTACGTTATACGTTGTACGTTATTCGTTATACGTTACACGTTGTACGTTGTACGTTATACGTTGTACGTTATACGTTGTACGTTATACGTTATAAGTTGTACGTTATACGTTGTATGTTATACGTTATGCGCTGTACGTTATACGTTATACGTTATACGTTATACGATATACGTTATAGGTTATACGATACACGTTGTACGTTGTACGTTATACGTTGTACGTTATACGTTGTACGTTGTACGTTGTACGTTATACGTTGTACGTTATACGATGTACGTTATTCGTTATACGTTACACGTTGTACGTTGTACGTTATGCGTTGTACGTTATACGTTGTACGTTATACGTTATAAGTTGTACGTTATACGTTGCATGTTATACGTTATACGCTGTACGTTATACGTTATACGTTATACGTTATACGTTATACGCTGTACGTTATACGCTGTACGTTATTCGTTATACGTTATACGTTGTACGTTATACGGTGTACGTTATACCTTATACGTTATACGCTGTACGTTATACGCTGTACGTTATAAGCTGTACGTTATACGTTATACGTTACACGTTATACGTTATACGTTATACGCTGTACGTTATACGTTGTACGTTGTACGTTATACGTTGTACGGTATACGTTGTACGTTATACGTTGTACGTTATATGTTGTACGTTATATGTTATACGTTACACGTTGTACGATGTACGTTATACGTTATACGTTATACGTTATACGTTATACGTTATACGTTATACGTTATACGTTATACGTTATACGTTATACGGTATACGGTATACGTTATACGTTGTACGTTATACGTTATACGTTATACGATATACGTTATAGGTTATACGATACACGTTGTACGTTGTACGTTATACGTTGTACGTTATACGTTGTACGCTGTACGTTATACCTTATACGTTATACGCTGTACGTTATACGCTGTACGTTATACGTTATACGTTATACGTTATACGCTGTACGTTAAACGCTGTACGTTATACGTTATACGTTATACGTTACACGTTGTACGTTGTACGTTATACGTTGTACGTTATACGTTATACGCTGTACGTTATACGTTATACGTTATACGTTATACGTTATACGATATACGTTATAGGTTATACGATACACGTTGTACGTTGTACGTTATACGTTGTACGTTATACGTTGTACGTTGTACGTTATACGTTGTACGTTATACCTTATACGTTATACGTTATACGCTGTACGTTATACGCTGTACGTTATACGCTGTACGTTATGCGCTGTACGTTATACGTTATACGTTATACGTTACACGTTGTACGTTGTACGTTACACGTTGTACGTTGTACGTTATACGTTGTACGTTATACGTTATACGTTATACGTTGTACGTTATACGTTGTATGTTATACGTTGTACGTTATACGTTGTATGTTATACGTTATACGCTGTACGTTATACGTTATACGTTGTACGTTATACGTTATACGTTATACGTTATACGTTATACGTTATACGTTATACGTTATACGTTATACGTTATACGTTATACGTTGTACGTTATACGTTATACGTTATACGTTATACGCTGTACGTTATACGTTGTACGTTATACGTTATACGTTATACGTTATACGTTATACGCTGTACGTTATACGCTGTACGTTATACGTTATACGTTATACGCTGTACGTTATACGCTGTACGTTATACGCTGTACGTTATACGTTAGACGTCACACGTTATACGTTATACGTTATACGCTGTACGTTATACGCTGTACGTTATTCGCTGTACGTTATACGCTGTACGTTATACGTTATACGTTATACGTTACACGTTGTACGTTGTACGTTATACGTTGTACGTTATACGTTGTACGTTATTCGTTATACGTTACACGTTGTACGTTGTACGTTATACGTTGTACGTTATACGTTGTACGTTATACGTTATAAGTTGTACGTTATACGTTGTATGTTATACGTTATGCGCTGTACGTTATACGTTATACGTTATACGTTATACGATATACGTTATAGGTTATACGATACACGTTGTACGTTGTACGTTATACGTTGTACGTTATACGTTGTACGTTGTACGTTGTACGTTATACGTTGTACGTTATACGATGTACGTTATTCGTTATACGTTACACGTTGTACGTTGTACGTTATGCGTTGTACGTTATACGTTGTACGTTATACGTTATAAGTTGTACGTTATACGTTGCATGTTATACGTTATACGCTGTACGTTATACGTTATACGTTATACGTTATACGTTATACGCTGTACGTTATACGCTGTACGTTATTCGTTATACGTTATACGTTGTACGTTATACGGTGTACGTTATACCTTATACGTTATACGCTGTACGTTATACGCTGTACGTTATAAGCTGTACGTTATACGTTATACGTTACACGTTATACGTTATACGTTATACGCTGTACGTTATACGTTGTACGTTGTACGTTATACGTTGTACGGTATACGTTGTACGTTATACGTTGTACGTTATATGTTGTACGTTATATGTTATACGTTACACGTTGTACGATGTACGTTATACGTTATACGTTATACGTTATACGTTATACGTTATACGTTATACGTTATACGTTATACGTTATACGTTATACGGTATACGGTATACGTTATACGTTGTACGTTATACGTTATACGTTATACGATATACGTTATAGGTTATACGATACACGTTGTACGTTGTACGTTATACGTTGTACGTTATACGTTGTACGCTGTACGTTATACCTTATACGTTATACGCTGTACGTTATACGCTGTACGTTATACGTTATACGTTATACGTTATACGCTGTACGTTAAACGCTGTACGTTATACGTTATACGTTATACGTTACACGTTGTACGTTGTACGTTATACGTTGTACGTTATACGTTATACGCTGTACGTTATACGTTATACGTTATACGTTATACGTTATACGATATACGTTATAGGTTATACGATACACGTTGTACGTTGTACGTTATACGTTGTACGTTATACGTTGTACGTTGTACGTTATACGTTGTACGTTATACCTTATACGTTATACGTTATACGCTGTACGTTATACGCTGTACGTTATACGCTGTACGTTATGCGCTGTACGTTATACGTTATACGTTATACGTTACACGTTGTACGTTGTACGTTACACGTTGTACGTTGTACGTTATACGTTGTACGTTATACGTTATACGTTATACGTTGTACGTTATACGTTGTATGTTATACGTTGTACGTTATACGTTGTATGTTATACGTTATACGCTGTACGTTATACGTTATACGTTGTACGTTATACGTTATACGTTATACGTTATACGTTATACGTTATACGTTATACGTTATACGTTATACGTTATACGTTATACGTTATACGTTATACGTTATACGTTATACGTTATACGTTATACGTTATACGTTATACGTTATACGTTATACGTTATACGTTATACGCTGTACGTTATACGCTGTACGTTACACGTTGTACGTTGTACGTTATACGTCATACGTTACACGTTATACGTTATACGTTATACGCTGTACGTTATACGCTGTACGTTATACGCTGTACGTTATACGCTGTACGTTATACGCTGTACGTTATACGTTGTACGTTATACGTTATACGTTATACGTTATACGCTGTACGTTATACGCTGTACGTTATAAGTTATACGTTATACGTTATCCGTTACCCGTTGTACGTTGTACGTTATACGTTGTACATTATACGTTGTACGTTATACGTTATACGCTGTACGTTATACGTTATACGTTACACGTTGTACGTTGTACGTTGTACGTTATACGTTGTACGTTATACGTTGTACGTTATACGTTGTACGTTATACGTTGTACGTTATACGTTGTATGTTATACGTTATACGCTGTACGTTATACGCTGTACGTTATACGCTGTACGTTATACGTTATACGTTATACGTTACACGTTGTACGTTGTACGTTATACGTTGAACGTTATACGTTGTACGTTATTCGTTATACGTTACAGGTTGTACGTTGTACGTTATACGTTGTACGTTATACGTTGTACGTTATACGTTATACGTTGTACGTTATACGTTGTATGTTATACGTTATACGTTATACGCTGTACGTTATACGTTGTACGTTATACGTTGTATGTTATACGTTGTACGTTATACGTTGTACGTTATATATTGTACGTTATATGTTATACGTTACACGTTGTACGATGTACGTTATACGTTATACGTTATACGTTATACGTTATACGTTATACGTTATACGTTATACGGTATACGGTATACGTTATACGTTGTACGTTATACGTTATACGTTATACTATATACGTTATAGGTTATACGATACACGTTGTACGTTGTACGTTATACGTTGTACGTTATACGTTGTACGTTGTACGTTATACGTTGTACGTTATACGCTGTACGTTATACCTTATACGTTATACGCTGTACGTTATACGCTGTACGTTATACGTTATACGTTATACGATATACGTTATAGGTTATACGATACACGTTGTACGTTGTACGTTATACGTTGTACGTTATACGTTGTACGTTGTACGTTATACGTTGTACGTTATACCTTATACGTTATACGTTATACGCTGTACGTTATACGCTGTACGTTATACGCTGTACGTTATGCGCTGTACGTTATACGTTATACGTTATACGTTACACGTTGTACGTTGTACGTTATACGTTGTACGTTATACGTTATACGTTATACGTTGTACGTTATACGTTGTATGTTATACGTTGTACGTTATACGTTGTATGTTATACGTTATACGCTGTACGTTATACGTTATACGTTGTACGTTATACGTTATACGTTATACGTTATACGCTGTACGTTATACGTTATACGCTGTACGTAATACGTTATACGTTATATGTTATACGTTATACGTTATACGTTATACGTTATACGTTATACGTTATACGTTATACGTTATACGTTATACGTTATACGTTATACGTTATACGTTATACGTTATACGGTATACGTTATACGTTGTACGTTATACGTTATACGTTATACGATATACGTTATGGGTTATACGATACACGTTGTACGTTGTACGTTATACGTTGTACGTTATACGTTGTACGCTGTACGTTATACCTTATACGTTATACGCTGTACGTTATACGCTGTACGTTATACGTTATACGTTATACGTTATACGTTATACGTTATACGTTATACGGTATACGGTATACGTTATACGTTGTACGTTATACGTTATACGTTATACGATATACGTTATAGGTTATACGATACACGTTGTACGTTGTACGTTATACGTTGTACGTTATACGTTGTACGCTGTACGTTATACCTTATACGTTATACGCTGTACGTTATACGCTGTACGTTATACGTTATACGTTATACGTTATACGCTGTACGTTAAACGCTGTACGTTATACGTTATACGTTATACGTTACACGTTGTACGTTGTACGTTATACGTTGTACGTTATACGTTATACGCTGTACGTTATACGTTATACGTTATACGTTATACGTTATACGATATACGTTATAGGTTATACGATACACGTTGTACGTTGTACGTTATACGTTGTACGTTATACGTTGTACGTTGTACGTTATACGTTGTACGTTATACCTTATACGTTATACGTTATACGCTGTACGTTATACGCTGTACGTTATACGCTGTACGTTATGCGCTGTACGTTATACGTTATACGTTATACGTTACACGTTGTACGTTGTACGTTACACGTTGTACGTTGTACGTTATACGTTGTACGTTATACGTTATACGTTATACGTTGTACGTTATACGTTGTATGTTATACGTTGTACGTTATACGTTGTATGTTATACGTTATACGCTGTACGTTATACGTTATACGTTGTACGTTATACGTTATACGTTATACGTTATACGCTGTACGTTATACGTTATACGCTGTACGTTATACGTTATACGTTATACGTTATACGTTATACGTTATACGTTATACGTTATACGTTATACGTTATACGTTATACGTTATACGTTATACGTTATACGTTATACGTTATACGTTATACGTTATACGTTATACGTTATACGTTATACGTTATACGTTATACGTTATACGTTATACGTTATACGTTATACGTTATACGTTATACGTTATACGTTATACGTTATACGTTATACGTTATACGTTATACGTTATACGTTATACGTTATACGCTGTACGTTATACGCTGTACGTTACACGTTGTACGTTGTACGTTATACGTCATACGTTACACGTTATACGTTATACGTTATACGCTGTACGTTATACGCTGTACGTTATACGCTGTACGTTATACGCTGTACGTTATACGCTGTACGTTATACGTTGTACGTTATACGTTATACGTTATACGTTATACGCTGTACGTTATACGCTGTACGTTATAAGTTATACGTTATACGTTATACGTTACCCGTTGTACGTTGTACGTTATACGTTGTACATTATACGTTGTACGTTATACGTTATACGCTGTACGTTATACGTTATACGTTACACGTTGTACGTTGTACGTTGTACGTTATACGTTGTACGTTATACGTTGTACGTTATACGTTGTACGTTATACGTTGTACGTTATACGTTGTATGTTATACGTTATAGGCTGTACGTTATACGCTGTACGTTATACGCTGTACGTTATACGTTATATATTATACGTTACACGTTGTACGTTGTACGTTATACGTTGTACGTTATACGTTGTACGTTATTCGTTATACGTTACAGGTTGTACGTTGTACGTTATACGTTGTACGTTATACGTTGTACGTTATACGTTATACGTTGTACGTTATACGTTGTATGTTATACGTTATACGTTATACGCTGTACGTTATACGTTGTACGTTATACGTTGTATGTTATACGTTGTACGTTATACGTTGTACGTTATATATTGTACGTTATATGTTATACGTTACACGTTGTACGATGTACGTTATACGTTATACGTTATACGTTATACGTTATACGTTATACGTTATACGTTATACGTTATACGGTATACGGTATACGTTATACGTTGTACGTTATACGTTATACGTTATACGATATACGTTATAGGTTATACGATACACGTTGTACGTTGTACGTTATACGTTGTACGTTATACGTTGTATGTTATACGTTGTACGTTATACGTTATACGTTGTACGTTATACGTTGTATGTTATACGTTATACGCTGTACGTTATACGTTATACGTTATACGTTATACGTTATACGTTATACGCTGTACGTTATACGCTGTACGTTATACGTTATACGTTATACGTTCTACGTTATACGCTGTACGTTATACGCTGTACGTTATACGCTGTACGTTATACGCTGTACGTTACACGTTGTACGTTGTACGTTATACGTCATACGTTACACGTTATACGTTATACGTTATACGTTATACGCTGTACGTTATACGCTGTACGTTATACGCTGTACGTTATACGTTGTACGTTACACGTTGTACGTTGTACGTTGTACGTTATACGTTGTACGTTATACGTTGTACGTTATACGTTGTACGTTATACGTTGTATGTTATACGTTATACGCTGTACGTTATACGTTATACGTTGTACGTTATACGTTATACGTTATACGCTGTACGTTATACGTTGTACGTTATACGTTATACGTTATACGTTATACGTTATACGCTGTACGTTATACGCTGTACGTTATACGTTATACGTTATACGCTGTACGTTATACGCTGTACGTTATACGCTGTACGTTATACGTTAGACGTCACACGTTATACGTTATACGTTATACGCTGTACGTTATACGCTGTACGTTATACGCTGTACGTTATACGTTATACGTTATACGTTACACGTTGTACGTTGTACGTTATACGTTGTACGTTATACGTTGTACGTTATTCGTTATACGTTACACGTTGTACGTTGTACGTTATACGTTGTACGTTATACGTTGTACGTTATACGTTATAAGTTGTACGTTATACGTTGTATGTTATACGTTATGCGCTGTACGTTATACGTTATACGTTATACGTTATACGTTGTCCGTTATACGTTATACGCTGTACGTTATGCGTTATACGTTATACGTTATACGTTATACGATATACGTTATAGGTTATACGATACACGTTGTACGTTGTACGTTATACGTTGTACGTTATACGTTGTACGTTGTACGTTGTACGTTATACGTTGTACGTTATACGATGTACGTTATTCGTTATACGTTACACGTTGTACGTTGTACGTTATGCGTTGTACGTTATACGTTGTACGTTATACGTTATAAGTTGTACGTTATACGTTGTATGTTATACGTTATACGCTGTACGTTATACGTTATACGTTATACGTTATACGTTATACGCTGTACGTTATACGCTGTACGTTATTCGTTATACGTTATACGTTGTACGTTATACGGTGTACGTTATACCTTATACGTTATACGCTGTACGTTATACGCTGTACGTTATAAGCTGTACGTTATACGTTATACGTTACACGTTATACGTTATACGTTATACGCTGTACGTTATACGTTGTACGTTGTACGTTATACGTTGTACGTTATACGTTATACGTTATACGTTATACGTTATACGTTATACGTTATACGTTATACGGTATACGGTATACGTTATACGTTGTACGTTATACGTTATACGTTATACGATATACGTTATAGGTTATACGATACACGTTGTACGTTGTACGTTATACGTTGTACGTTATACGTTGTACGCTGTACGTTATACCTTATACGTTATACGCTGTACGTTATACGCTGTACGTTATACGTTATACGTTATACGTTATACGTTATACGTTATACGTTATACGGTATACGGTATACGTTATACGTTGTACGTTATACGTTATACGTTATACGATATACGTTATAGGTTATACGATACACGTTGTACGTTGTACGTTATACGTTGTACGTTATACGTTGTACGCTGTACGTTATACCTTATACGTTATACGCTGTACGTTATACGCTGTACGTTATACGTTATACGTTATACGTTATACGCTGTACGTTAAACGCTGTACGTTATACGTTATACGTTATACGTTACACGTTGTACGTTGTACGTTATACGTTGTACGTTATACGTTATACGCTGTACGTTATACGTTATACGTTATACGTTATACGTTATACGATATACGTTATAGGTTATACGATACACGTTGTACGTTGTACGTTATACGTTGTACGTTATACGTTGTACGTTGTACGTTATACGTTGTACGTTATACCTTATACGTTATACGTTATACGCTGTACGTTATACGCTGTACGTTATACGCTGTACGTTATGCGCTGTACGTTATACGTTATACGTTATACGTTACACGTTGTACGTTGTACGTTACACGTTGTACGTTGTACGTTGTACGTTATACGTTGTACGTTATACGTTATACGTTATACGTTGTACGTAATACGTTGTATGTTATACGTTGTAAGTTATACGTTGTATGTTATACGTTATACGCTGTACGTTATACGTTATACGTTGTACGTTATACGTTATACGTTATACGTTATACGCTGTACGTTATACGTTATACGCTGTACGTTATACGTTATACGTTATACGTTATACGTTATACGTTATACGTTATACGTTATACGTTATACGTTATACGTTATACGTTATACGTTATACGTTATACGTTATACGTTATACGTTATACGTTATACGTTATACGTTATACGTTATACGTTATACGTTGTACGTTATACGTTGTACATTATACGTTGTACGTTATACGTTATACGCTGTACGTTATACGTTATACGTTACACGTTGTACGTTGTACGTTGTACGTTATACGTTGTACGTTATACGTTGTACGTTATACGTTGTACGTTATACGTTGTACGTTATACGTTATAGGTTATACGATACACGTTGTACGTTGTACGTTATACGTTGTACGTTATACGTTGTACGCTGTACGTTATACCTTATACGTTATACGCTGTACGTTATACGCTGTACGTTATACGTTATACGTTATACGTTATACGTTATACGTTATACGTTATACGGTATACGGTATACGTTATACGTTGTACGTTATACGTTATACGTTATACGATATACGTTATAGGTTATACGATACACGTTGTACGTTGTACGTTATACGTTGTACGTTATACGTTGTACGCTGTACGTTATACCTTATACGTTATACGCTGTACGTTATACGCTGTACGTTATACGTTATACGTTATACGTTATACGCTGTACGTTAAACGCTGTACGTTATACGTTATACGTTATACGTTACACGTTGTACGTTGTACGTTATACGTTGTACGTTATACGTTATACGCTGTACGTTATACGTTATACGTTATACGTTATACGTTATACGATATACGTTATAGGTTATACGATACACGTTGTACGTTGTACGTTATACGTTGTACGTTATACGTTGTACGTTGTACGTTATACGTTGTACGTTATACCTTATACGTTATACGTTATACGCTGTACGTTATACGCTGTACGTTATACGCTGTACGTTATGCGCTGTACGTTATACGTTATACGTTATACGTTACACGTTGTACGTTGTACGTTACACGTTGTACGTTGTACGTTGTACGTTATACGTTGTACGTTATACGTTATACGTTATACGTTGTACGTAATACGTTGTATGTTATACGTTGTAAGTTATACGTTGTATGTTATACGTTATACGCTGTACGTTATACGTTATACGTTGTACGTTATACGTTATACGTTATACGTTATACGCTGTACGTTATACGTTATACGCTGTACGTTATACGTTATACGTTATACGTTATACGTTATACGTTATACGTTATACGTTATACGTTATACGTTATACGTTATACGTTATACGTTATACGTTATACGTTATACGTTATACGTTATACGTTATACGTTATACGTTATACGTTATACGTTATACGTTGTACGTTATACGTTGTACATTATACGTTGTACGTTATACGTTATACGCTGTACGTTATACGTTATACGTTACACGTTGTACGTTGTACGTTGTACGTTATACGTTGTACGTTATACGTTGTACGTTATACGTTGTACGTTATACGTTGTACGTTATACGTTGTATGTTATACGTTATACGCTGTACGTTATACGCTGTACGTTATACGCTGTACGTTATACGTTATACGTTATACGTTACACGTTGTACGTTGTACGTTATACGTTGAACGTTATACGTTGTACGTTATTCGTTATACGTTACAGGTTGTACGTTGTACGTTATACGTTGTACGTTATACGTTGTACGTTATACGTTATACGTTGTACGTTATACGTTGTATGTTATACGTTATACGTTATACGCTGTACGTTATACGTTGTACGTTATACGTTGTATGTTATACGTTGTACGTTATACGTTGTACGTTATATATTGTACGTTATATGTTATACGTTACACGTTGTACGATGTACGTTATACGTTATACGTTATACGTTATACGTTATACGTTATACGTTATACGTTATACGGTATACGGTATACGTTATACGTTGTACGTTATACGTTATACGTTATACGATATACGTTATAGGTTATACGATACACGTTGTACGTTGTACGTTATACGTTGTACGTTATACGTTGTACGTTGTACGTTATACGTTGTACGTTATACGTTGTACGTTATACGTTATACGCTGTACGTTATACGCTGTACGTTATACGTTATACGTTATACGTTATACGCTGTACGTTAAACGCTGTACGTTATACGTTATACGTTATACGTTACACGTTGTACGTTGTACGTTATACGTTGTACGTTATACGTTATACGCTGTACGTTATACGTTATACGTTATACGTTATACGTTATACGATATACGTTATAGGTTATACGATACACGTTGTACGTTGTACGTTATACGTTGTACGTTATACGTTGTACGTTGTACGTTATACGTTGTACGTTATACCTTATACGTTATACGTTATACGCTGTACGTTATACGCTGTACGTTATACGCTGTACGTTATGCGCTGTACGTTATACGTTATACGTTATACGTTACACGTTGTACGTTGTACGTTATACGTTGTACGTTATACGTTATACGTTATACGTTGTACGTTATACGTTGTACGTTGTACGTTATACGTCATACGTTACACGTTATACGTTATACGTTACACGTTATACGTTATACGTTATACGCTGTACGTTAAACGCTGTACGTTATACGTTATACGTTATACGTTGTACGTTGTACGTTATACGTTGTACGTTGTACGTTATACGTCATACGTTACACGTTATACGTTATACGTTATACGTTATACGCTGTACGTTATACGCTGTACGTTATACGCTGTACGTTATACGCTGTACGTTATACGCTGTACGTTATACGTTATACGTTACACGTTGTACGTTGTACGTTATACGTTGTACGTTATACGTTGTACGTTATACGTTGTACGTTATACGTTGTATGTTATACGTTATACGCTGTACATTATACGTTATACGTTGTACGTTATACGTTATACGTTATACGTTATACGCTGTACGTTATACGCTGTACGTTATACGTTATACGTTATACGTTGTACGTTATACGCTGTACGTTATACCTTATACGTTATACGTTATACGCTGTACGTTATACGCTGTACGTTATACGTTATACGTCACACGTTATACGTTATACGTTATACGCGGTACGTTATACGCTGTACGTTATACGCTGTACGTTATACGTTAGACGTCACACGTTATACGTTATACGTTATACGCTGTACGTTATACGCTGTACGTTATACGCTGTACGTTATACGTTATACGTTATACGTTACACGTTGTACGTTGTACGTTATACGTTGTACGTTATACGTTGTACGTTATACGTTGTACGTTATACGTTATACGTTGTACGTTATACGTTGTATGTTATACGTTATACGCTGTACGTTATACGTTATACGTTATACGTTATACGTTATACGTTATACGTTATACGTTATACGTTATACGCTGTACGTTATACGCTGTACGTTATACGTTACACGTTGTACGTTGTACGTTATACGTTGTACGTTATACGTTGTACGTTATACCTTATACGTTATACGTTATACGCTGTACGTTATACGCTGTACGTTATACGCTGTACGTTACACGTTGTACGTTGTACGTTATACGTCATACGTTACACGTTATACGTTATACGTTATACGCTGTACGTTATACGCTGTACGTTATACGCTGTACGTTATACGCTGTACGTTATACGCTGTACGTTATACGTTGTACGTTATACGTTATACGTTATACGTTATACGCTGTACGTTATACGCTGTACGTTATAAGTTATACGTTATACGTTATACGTTACCCGTTGTACGTTGTACGTTATACGTTGTACATTATACGTTGTACGTTATACGTTATACGCTGTACGTTATACGTTATACGTTACACGTTGTACGTTGTACGTTATACGTTGTACGTTATACGTTGTACGTTATACGTTGTACGTTATACGTTGTACGTTATACGTTGCATGTTATACGTTATACGCTGTACGTTATACGCTGTACGTTATACGCTGTACGTTATACGTTATACGTTATACGTTACACGTTGTACGTTGTACGTTATACGTTGTACGTTATACGTTGTACGTTATTCGTTATACGTTACAGGTTGTACGTTGTACGTTATACGTTGTACGTTATACGTTGTACGTTATACGTTATACGTTGTACGTTATACGTTGTATGTTATACGTTATACGCTGTACGTTATACGTTATACGTTATACGTTATACGTTATACGTTATACGCTGTACGTTATACGCTGTACGTTATACGTTATACGTTATACGTTCTACGTTATACGCTGTACGTTATACCTTATACGTTATACGCTGTACGTAATACGCTGTACGTTATACGTTATACGTTACACGTTATACGTTATACGTTATACGTTATACGCTGTACGTTAAACGCTGTACGTTATACGTTATACGTTACACGTTGTACGTTGTACGTTATACGTTGTACGTTATACGTTATACGCTGTACGTTATACGTTATACGTTATACGTTATACGTTATACGATATACGTTATAGGTTATACGTTATACGTTATACGTTATACGTTATACGCTGTACGTTATACGCTGTACGTTATACGTTATACGTTATACGTTGTACGTTATACGCTGTACGTTATACCTTATACGTTATACGTTATACGCTGTACGCTAAACGCTGTACGTTATACGTTATACGTTATACGTTACACGTTGTACGTTGTACGTTATACGTTGTACGTTATACGTTATACGCTGTACGTTATACGTTACACGTTGTACGTTGTACGTTATACGTTGTACGTTATACGTTATACGTTATATGTTATACGTTATACGTTATACGTTATACGCTGTACGTTATACGCTGTACGTTATACGCTGTACGTTATACGCTGTACGTTACACGTTGTACGTTGTACGTTATACGTCATACGTTACACGTTATACGTTATACGTTACACGTTATACGTTATACGTTATACGCTGTACGTTAAACGCTGTACGTTATACGTTATACGTTATACGCTGTACGTTATACGCTGTACGTTACACGTTGTACGTTGTACGTTATACGTCATACGTTACACGTTATACGTTATACGTTACACGTTATACGTTATACGTTATACGCTGTACGTTATACGTTATACGTTACACGTTGTACGTTGTACGTTATACGTTGTACGTTATACGTTGTACGTTATACGTTGTACGTTATACGTTGTATGTTACACGTTGTACGTTATACGTTATACGTTGTACGTTATACGTTGTATGTTATACGTTATACGCTGTACGTTATACGTTATACGTTATACGTTATACGTTATACGTTATACGCTGTACGTTATACGCTGTACGTTATACGTTATACGTTATACGTTCTACGTTATACGCTGTACGTTATACGCTGTACGTTATACGCTGTACGTTATACGCTGTACGTTACACGTTGTACGTTGTACGTTATACGTCATACGTTACACGTTATACGTTATACGTTATACGTTATACGCTGTACGTTATACGCTGTACGTTATACGCTGTACGTTATACGTTGTACGTTACACGTTGTACGTTGTACGTTGTACGTTATACGTTGTACGTTATACGTTGTACGTTATACGTTGTACGTTATACGTTGTATGTTATACGTTATACGCTGTACGTTATACGTTATACGTTGTACGTTATACGTTATACGTTATACGTTATACGCTGTACGTTATACGTTGTACGTTATACGTTATACGTTATACGTTATACGTTATACGCTGTACGTTATACGCTGTACGTTATACGTTATACGTTATACGCTGTACGTTATACGCTGTACGTTATACGCTGTACGTTATACGTTAGACGTCACACGTTATACGTTATACGTTATACGCTGTACGTTATACGCTGTACGTTATACGCTGTACGTTATACGCTGTACGTTATACGTTATACGTTATACGTTCTACGTTATACGCTGTACGTTATACGCTGTACGTTATACGCTGTACGTTATACGCTGTACGTTACACGTTGTACGTTGTACGTTATACGTTGTACGTTATACGTTATAAGTTGTACGTTATACGTTGTATGTTATACGTTATGCGCTGTACGTTATACGTTATACGTTATACGTTATACGATATACGTTATAGGTTATACGATACACGTTGTACGTTGTACGTTATACGTTGTACGTTATACGTTGTACGTTGTACGTTGTACGTTATACGTTATACGTTATACGCTGTACGTTATACGCTGTACGTTATTCGTTATACGTTATACGTTGTACGTTATACGGTGTACGTTATACCTTATACGTTATACGCTGTACGTTATACGCTGTACGTTATAAGCTGTACGTTATACGTTATACGTTACACGTTATACGTTATACGTTATACGCTGTACGTTATACGTTGTACGTTGTACGTTATACGTTGTACGGTATACGTTGTACGTTATACGTTGTACGTTATATGTTGTACGTTATATGTTATACGTTACACGTTGTACGATGTACGTTATACGTTATACGTTATACGTTATACGTTATACGTTATACGTTATACGTTATACGTTATACGTTATACGTTATACGTTATACGTTATACGTTATACGGTATACGGTATACGTTATACGTTGTACGTTATACGTTATACGTTATACGATATACGTTATAGGTTATACGATACACGTTGTACGTTGTACGTTATACGTTGTACGTTATACGTTGTACGCTGTACGTTATACCTTATACGTTATACGCTGTACGTTATACGCTGTACGTTATACGTTATACGTTATACGTTATACGCTGTACGTTAAACGCTGTACGTTATACGTTATACGTTATACGTTACACGTTGTACGTTGTACGTTATACGTTGTACGTTATACGTTATACGCTGTACGTTATACGTTATACGTTATACGTTATACGTTATACGATATACGTTATAGGTTATACGATACACGTTGTACGTTGTACGTTATACGTTGTACGTTATACGTTGTACGTTGTACGTTATACGTTGTACGTTATACCTTATACGTTATACGTTATACGCTGTACGTTATACGCTGTACGTTATACGCTGTACGTTATGCGCTGTACGTTATACGTTATACGTTATACGTTACACGTTGTACGTTGTACGTTACACGTTGTACGTTGTACGTTATACGTTGTACGTTATACGTTATACGTTATACGTTGTACGTTATACGTTGTATGTTATACGTTGTACGTTATACGTTGTATGTTATACGTTATACGCTGTACGTTATACGTTATACGTTGTACGTTATACGTTATACGTTATACGTTATACGCTGTACGTTATACGTTATACGCTGTACGTTATACGTTATACGTTATACGTTATACGTTATACGTTATACGTTATACGTTATACGTTATACGTTATACGTTATACGTTATACGTTATACGTTATACGTTATACGTTATACGTTATACGTTATACGTTATACGTTATACGTTATACGTTATACGTTATACGTTATACGTTATACGTTATACGCTGTACGTTATACGCTGTACGTTACACGTTGTACGTTGTACGTTGTACGTTGTACGTTATACGTCATACGTTACACGTTATACGTTATACGTTATACGCTGTACGTTATACGCTGTACGTTATACGCTGTACGTTATACGCTGTACGTTATACGCTGTACGTTATACGTTGTACGTTATACGTTATACGTTATACGTTATACGTTATACGTTATACGCTGTACGTTATACGCTGTACGTTATAAGTTATACGTTATACGTTATCCGTTACCCGTTGTACGTTGTACGTTATACGTTGTACATTATACGTTGTACGTTATACGTTATACGCTGTACGTTATACGTTATACGTTACACGTTGTACGTTATACGTTATACGTTATACGTTATACGTTATACGCTGTACGTTATACGCTGTACGTTATAAGTTATACGTTATACGTTATCCGTTACCCGTTGTACGTTGTACGTTATACGTTGTACATTATACGTTGTACGTTATACGTTATACGCTGTACGTTATACGTTATACGTTACACGTTGTACGTTGTACGTTGTACGTTATACGTTGTACGTTATACGTTGTACGTTATACGTTGTACGTTATACGTTGTACGTTATACGTTGTATGTTATACGTTATACGCTGTACGTTATACGCTGTACGTTATACGCTGTACGTTATACGTTATACGTTATACGTTACACGTTGTACGTTGTACGTTATACGTTGAACGTTATACGTTGTACGTTATTCGTTATACGTTACAGGTTGTACGTTGTACGTTATACGTTGTACGTTATACGTTGTACGTTATACGTTATACGTTGTACGTTATACGTTGTATGTTATACGTTATACGTTATACGTTGTACGTTATATATTGTACGTTATATGTTATACGTTACACGTTGTACGATGTACGTTATACGTTATACGTTATACGTTATACGTTATACGTTATACGTTATACGTTATACGTTATACGGTATACGGTATACGTTATACGTTGTACGTTATACGTTATACGTTATACTATATACGTTATAGGTTATACGATACACGTTGTACGTTGTACGTTATACGTTGTACGTTATACGTTGTACGTTGTACGTTATACGTTGTACGTTATACGCTGTACGTTATACCTTATACGTTATACGCTGTACGTTATACGCTGTACGTTATACGTTATACGTTATACGATATACGTTATAGGTTATACGATACACGTTGTACGTTGTACGTTATACGTTGTACGTTATACGTTGTACGTTGTACGTTATACGTTGTACGTTATACCTTATACGTTATACGTTATACGCTGTACGTTATACGCTGTACGTTATACGCTGTACGTTATGCGCTGTACGTTATACGTTATACGTTATACGTTACACGTTGTACGTTGTACGTTATACGTTGTACGTTATACGTTATACGTTATACGTTGTACGTTATACGTTGTATGTTATACGTTGTACGTTATACGTTGTATGTTATACGTTATACGCTGTACGTTATACGTTATACGTTGTACGTTATACGTTATACGTTATACGTTATACGCTGTACGTTATACGTTATACGCTGTACGTAATACGTTATACGTTATATGTTATACGTTATACGTTATACGTTATACGTTATACGTTATACGTTATACGTTATACGTTATACGTTATACGTTATACGTTATACGTTATACGTTATACGTTATACGTTATACGTTATACGTTATACGTTATACGTTATACGTTATACGTTATACGTTATACGTTATACGTTATACGTTATACGTTATACGTTATACGTTATACGTTATACGCTGTACGTTATACGCTGTACGTTACACGTTGTACGTTGTACGTTATACGTCATACGTTACACGTTATACGTTATACGTTATACGCTGTACGTTATACGCTGTACGTTATACGCTGTACGTTATACGCTGTACGTTATACGCTGTACGTTATACGTTGTACGTTATACGTTATACGTTATACGTTATACGCTGTACGTTATACGCTGTACGTTATAAGTTATACGTTATACGTTATACGTTACCCGTTGTACGTTGTACGTTATACGTTGTACATTATACGTTGTACGTTATACGTTATACGCTGTACGTTATACGTTATACGTTACACGTTGTACGTTGTACGTTATACGTTGTACGTTATACGTTGTACGTTATACGTTGTACGTTATACGTTGTACGTTATACGTTGTATGTTATACGTTATACGCTGTACGTCATACGCTGTACGTTATACGCTGTACGTTATACGTTATACGTTATACGTTACACGTTGTACGTTGTACGTTATACGTTGTACGTTATACGTTGTACGTTATTCGTTATACGTTACAGGTTGTACGTTGTACGTTATACGTTGTACGTTATACGTTGTACGTTATACGTTATACGTTGTACGTTATACGTTGTATGTTATACGTTATACGCTGTACGTTATACGTTATACGTTATACGTTATACGTTATACGTTATACGTTATACGCTGTACGTTATACGCTGTACGTTATACGTTATACGTTATACGTTCTACGTTATACGCTGTACGTTATACCTTATACGTTATACGCTGTACGTTATACGCTGTACGTTATACGTTATACGTTACACGTTATACGTTATACGTTATACGCTGTACGTTAAACGCTGTACGTTATACGTTATACGTTACACGTTGTACGTTGTACGTTATACGTTGTACGTTATACGTTATACGATGTACGTTATACGTTATACGTTATACGTTATACGTTATACGATATACGTTATAGGTTATACGTTATACGTTATACGTTATACGTTATACGCTGTACGTTATACGCTGTACGTTATACGTTATACGTTATACGTTGTACGTTATACGCTGTACGTTATACCTTATACGTTATACGCTGTACGTTATATGCTGTAGGTTATACGTTATACGTTACACGTTATACGTTATACGTTATACGCTGTACGTTAAACGCTGTACGTTATACGTTATACGTTATACGTTACACGTTGTACGTTGTACGTTATACGTTGTACGTTATACGTTATACGCTGTACGTTATACGTTACACGTTGTACGTTGTACGTTATACGTTGTACGTTATACGTTATACGTTATATGTTATACGTTATACGTTATACGTTATACGCTGTACGTTATACGCTGTACGTTACACGCTGTACGTTATACGCTGTACGTTACACGTTGTACGTTGTACGTTATACGTCATACGTTACACGTTATACGTTATACGTTACACGTTATACGTTATACGTTATACGCTGTACGTTAAACGCTGTACGTTATACGTTATACGTTATACGTTACACGTTGTACGTTGTACGTTATACGTTGTACGTTGTACGTTATACGTCATACGTTACACGTTATACGTTATACGTTATACGTTATACGCTGTACGTTATACGCTGTACGTTATACGCTGTACGTTATACGTTATACGTTACACGTTGTACGTTGTACGTTATACGTTGTACGTTATACGTTGTACGTTATACGTTGTACGTTATACGTTGTATGTTATATGTTATACGCGGTACGTTATACGCTGTACGTTATACGCTGTACGTTATACGTTAGACGTCACACGTTATACGTTATACGTTATACGCTGTACGTTATACGCTGTACGTTATACGCTGTACGTTATACGTTATACGTTATACGTTACACGTTGTACGTTGTACGTTATACGTTGTACGTTATACGTTGTACGTTATTCGTTATACGTTACAGGTTGTACGTTGTACGTTATACGCTGTACGTTATACCTTATACGTTATACGCTGTACGTTATACGCTGTACGTTATACGTTATACGTTACACGTTATACGTTATACGTTATACGCTGTACGTTAAACGCTGTACGTTATACGTTATACGTTACACGTTGTACGTTGTACGTTATACGTTGTACGTTATACGTTATACGCTGTACGTTATACGTTATACGTTATACGTTATACGTTATACGTTATACGATATACGTTATAGGTTATACGTTATACGTTATACGTTATACGCTGTACGTTATACGCTGTACGTTATACGTTATACGTTATACGTTGTACGTTATACGCTGTACGTTATACCTTATACGTTATACGCTGTACGTTATACGCTGTACGTTATACGTTATACGTTACACGTTATATGTTATACGTTATACGCTGTACGTTAAACGCTGTACGTTATACGTTATACGTTATACGTTACTCGTTGTACGTTGTACGTTATACGTTGTACGTTATACGTTATACGCTGTACGTTATACGTTATACGTTATACGTTATACGTTATACGATATACGTTATAGGTTATACGATACACGTTGTACGTTGTACGTTATACGTTGTACGTTATACGTTGTACGTTGTACGTTATACGTTGTACGTTATACCTTATACGTTATACGTTATACGCTGTACGTTATACGCTGTACGTTATACGCTGTACGTTATACGCTGTACGTTATACGTTGTACGTTATACGTTATACGTTATACGTTATACGCTGTACGTTATACGCTGTACGTTATAAGTTATACGTTATACGTTATACGTTACCCGTTGTACGTTGTACGTTATACGTTGTACATTATACGTTGTACGTTATACGTTATACGCTGTACGTTATACGTTATACGTTACACGTTGTACGTTGTACGTTATACGTTGTACGTTATACGTTGTACGTTATACGTTGTACGTTATACGTTGTACGTTATACGTTGTATGTTATACGTTATACGCTGTACGTTATACGCTGTACGTTATACGCTGTACGTTATACGTTATACGTTATACGTTACACGTTGTACGTTGTACGTTATACGTTGTACGTTATACGTTGTACGTTATTCGTTATACGTTACAGGTTGTACGTTGTACGTTATACGTTGTACGTTATACGTTGTACGTTATACGTTATACGTTGTACGTTATACGTTGTATGTTATACGTTATACGCTGTACGTTATACGTTATACGTTATACGTTATACGTTATACGTTATACGTTATACGCTGTACGTTATACGCTGTACGTTATACGTTATACGTTATACGTTCTACGTTATACGCTGTACGTTATACCTTATACGTTATACGCTGTACGTTATACGCTGTACGTTATACGTTATACGTTACACGTTATACGTTATACGCTGTACGTTAAACGCTGTACGTTATACGTTATACGTTACACGTTGTACGTTGTACGTTATACGTTGTACGTTATACGTTATACGCTGTACGTTATACGTTATACGTTATACGTTATACGTTATACGATATACGTTATAGGTTATACGTTATACGTTATACGTTATACGTTATACGCTGTACGTTATACGCTGTACGTTATACGTTATACGTTATACGTTGTACGTTATACGCTGTACGTTATACCTTATACGTTATACGCTGTACGTTATATGCTGTAGGTTATACGTTATACGTTACACGTTATACGTTATACGTTATACGCTGTACGTTAAACGCTGTACGTTATACGTTATACGTTATACGTTACACGTTGTACGTTGTACGTTATACGTTGTACGTTATACGTTATACGCTGTACGTTATACGTTACACGTTGTACGTTGTACGTTATACGTTGTACGTTATACGTTATACGTTATATGTTATACGTTATACGTTATACGTTATACGCTGTACGTTATACGCTGTACGTTACACGCTGTACGTTATACGCTGTACGTTACACGTTGTACGTTGTACGTTATACGTCATACGTTACACGTTATACGTTATACGTTACACGTTATACGTTATACGTTATACGCTGTACGTTAAACGCTGTACGTTATACGTTATACGTTATACGTTACACGTTGTACGTTGTACGTTATACGTTGTACGTTGTACGTTATACGTCATACGTTACACGTTATACGTTATACGTTATACGTTATACGCTGTACGTTATACGCTGTACGTTATACGCTGTACGTTATACGTTATACGTTACACGTTGTACGTTGTACGTTATACGTTGTACGTTATACGTTGTACGTTATACGTTGTACGTTATACGTTGTATGTTATATGTTATACGCTGTACATTATACGTTATACGTTGTACGTTATACGTTATACGTTATACGTTATACGCTGTACGTTATACGCTGTACGTTATACGTTATACGTTATACGTTGTACGTTATACGCTGTACGTTATACCTTATACGTTATACGTTATACGCTGTACGTTATACGCTGTACGTTATACGTTATACGTCACACGTTATACGTTATACGTTATACGCGGTACGTTATACGCTGTACGTTATACGCTGTACGTTATACGTTAGACGTCACACGTTATACGTTATACGTTATACGCTGTACGTTATACGCTGTACGTTATACGCTGTACGTTATACGTTATACGTTATACGTTACACGTTGTACGTTGTACGTTATACGTTGTACGTTATACGTTGTACGTTATTCGTTATACGTTACAGGTTGTACGTTGTACGTTATACGTTGTACGTTATACGTTGTACGTTATACGTTATACGTTGTACGTTATACGTTGTATGTTATACGTTATACGCTGTACGTTATACGTTATACGTTATACGTTATACGTTATACGTTATACGCTGTACGTTATACGCTGTACGTTATACGTTATACGTTATACGTTCTACGTTATACGCTGTACGTTAAACGCTGTACGTTATACGTTATACGTTATACGTTACACGTTGTACGTTGTACGTTATACGTTGTACGTTATACGTTATACGCTGTACGTTATACGTTACACGTTGTACGTTGTACGTTATACGTTGTACGTTATACGTTATACGTTATATGTTATACGTTATACGTTATACGTTATACGCTGTACGTTATACGCTGTACGTTACACGCTGTACGTTATACGCTGTACGTTACACGTTGTACGTTGTACGTTATACGTCATACGTTACACGTTATACGTTATACGTTAGACGTTATACGTTATACGTTATACGCTGTACGTTAAACGCTGTACGTTATACGTTATACGTTATACGTTACACGTTGTACGTTGTACGTTATACGTTGTACGTTGTACGTTATACGTCATACGTTACACGTTATACGTTATACGTTATACGTTATACGCTGTACGTTATACGCTGTACGTTATACGCTGTACGTTATACGTTATACGTTACACGTTGTACGTTGTACGTTATACGTTGTACGTTATACGTTGTACGTTATACGTTGTACGTTATACGTTGTATGTTATATGTTATACGCTGTACATTATACGTTATACGTTGTACGTTATACGTTATACGTTATACGTTATACGCTGTACGTTATACGCTGTACGTTATACGTTATACGTTATACGTTGTACGTTATACGCTGTACGTTATACCTTATACGTTATACGTTATACGCTGTACGTTATACGCTGTACGTTATACGTTATAAGTCACACGTTATACGTTATACGTTATACGCGGTACGTTATACGCTGTACGTTATACGCTGTACGTTATACGTTAGACGTCACACGTTATACGTTATACGTTATACGCTGTACGTTATACGCTGTACGTTATACGCTGTACGTTATACGTTATACGTTATACGTTACACGTTGTACGTTGTACGTTATACGTTGTACGTTATACGTTGTACGTTATTCGTTATACGTTACAGGTTGTACGTTGTACGTTATACGTTGTACGTTATACGTTGTACGTTATACGTTATACGTTGTACGTTATACGTTGTATGTTATACGTTATACGCTGTACGTTATACGTTATACGTTATACGTTATACGTTATACGTTATACGCTGTACGTTATACGCTGTACGTTATACGTTATACGTTATACGTTCTACGTTATACGCTGTACGTTATACCTTATACGTTATACGCTGTACGTTATACGCTGTACGTTATACGTTATACGTTACACGTTATACGTTATACGTTATACGCTGTACGTTAAACGCTGTACGTTATACGTTATACGTTACACGTTGTACGTTGTACGTTATACGTTGTACGTTATACGTTATACGCTGTACGTTATACGTTATACGTTATACGTTATACGTTATACGTTATACGATATACGTTATAGGTTATACGTTATACGTTATACGTTATACGCTGTACGTTATACGCTGTACGTTATACGTTATACGTTATACGTTGTACGTTATACGCTGTACGTTATACCTTATACGTTATACGCTGTACGTTATACGCTGTACGTTATACGTTATACGTTACACGTTATATGTTATACGTTATACGCTGTACGTTAAACGCTGTACGTTATACGTTATACGTTATACGTTACACGTTGTACGTTGTACGTTATACGTTGTACGTTATACGTTATACGCTGTACGTTATACGTTATACGTTATACGTTATACGTTATACGATATACGTTATAGGTTATACGATACACGTTGTACGTTGTACGTTATACGTTGTACGTTATACGTTGTACGTTACACGTTTTAAGTTGTACGTTATACCTTATACGTTATACGTTATACGCTGTACGTTATACGCTGTACGTTATACGTTATACGTCACACGTTATACGTTATACGTTATACGCTGTACGTTATACGCTGTACTTTATACGTTGTACGTTATACGTTGTACGTTATACCTTATACGTTATACGTTATACGCTGTACGTTATACGCTGTACGTTATACGCTGTACGTTATACGCTGTACGTTATACGTTGTACGTTATACGTTATACGTTATACGTTATACGCTGTACGTTATACGCTGTACGTTATAAGTTATACGTTATACGTTATACGTTACCCGTTGTACGTTGTACGTTATACGTTGTACATTATACGTTGTACGTTATACGTTATACGCTGTACGTTATACGTTATACGTTACACGTTGTACGTTGTACGTTATACGTTGTACGTTATACGTTGTACGTTATACGTTGTACGTTATACGTTGTACGTTATACGTTGTATGTTATACGTTATACGCTGTACGTTATACGCTGTACGTTATACGCTGTACGTTATACGTTATACGTTATACGTTACACGTTGTACGTTGTACGTTATACGTTGTACGTTATACGTTGTACGTTATTCGTTATACGTTACAGGTTGTACGTTGTACGTTATACGTTGTACGTTATACGTTGTACGTTATACGTTATACGTTGTACGTTATACGTTGTATGTTATACGTTATACGCTGTACGTTATACGTTATACGTTATACGTTATACGTTATACGTTATACGTTATACGCTGTACGTTATACGCTGTACGTTATACGTTATACGTTATACGTTCTACGTTATACGCTGTACGTTATACCTTATACGTTATACGCTGTACGTTATACGCTGTACGTTATACGTTATACGTTACACGTTATACGTTATACGCTGTACGTTAAACGCTGTACGTTATACGTTATACGTTACACGTTGTACGTTGTACGTTATACGTTGTACGTTATACGTTATACGCTGTACGTTATACGTTATACGTTATACGTTATACGTTATACGATATACGTTATAGGTTATACGTTATACGTTATACGTTATACGTTATACGCTGTACGTTATACGCTGTACGTTATACGTTATACGTTATACGTTGTACGTTATACGCTGTACGTTATACCTTATACGTTATACGCTGTACGTTATATGCTGTAGGTTATACGTTATACGTTACACGTTATACGTTATACGTTATACGCTGTACGTTAAACGCTGTACGTTATACGTTATACGTTACACGTTGTACGTTGTACGTTATAAGTTGTACGTTATACGTTATACGCTGTACGTTATACGTTACACGTTGTACGTTGTACGTTATACGTTGTACGTTATACGTTATACGTTATATGTTATACGTTATACGTTATACGTTATACGCTGTACGTTATACGCTGTACGTTACACGCTGTACGTTATACGCTGTACGTTACACGTTGTACGTTGTACGTTATACGTCATACGTTACACGTTATACGTTATACGTTACACGTTATACGTTATACGTTATACGCTGTACGTTAAACGCTGTACGTTATACGTTATACGTTATACGTTACACGTTGTACGTTGTACGTTATACGTTGTACGTTGTACGTTATACGTCATACGTTACACGTTATACGTTATACGTTATACGTTATACGCTGTACGTTATACGCTGTACGTTATACGCTGTACGTTATACGTTATACGTTACACGTTGTACGTTGTACGTTATACGTTGTACGTTATACGTTGTACGTTATACGTTGTACGTTATACGTTGTATGTTATATGTTATACGCTGTACATTATACGTTATACGTTGTACGTTATACGTTATACGTTATACGTTATACGCTGTACGTTATACGCTGTACGTTATACGTTATACGTTATACGTTGTACGTTATACGCTGTACGTTATACCTTATACGTTATACGTTATACGCTGTACGTTATACGCTGTACGTTATACGTTATACGTCACACGTTATACGTTATACGTTATACGCGGTACGTTATACGCTGTACGTTATACGCTGTACGTTATACGTTAGACGTCACACGTTATACGTTATACGTTATACGCTGTACGTTATACGCTGTACGTTATACGCTGTACGTTATACGTTATACGTTATACGTTACACGTTGTACGTTGTACGTTATACGTTGTACGTTATACGTTGTACGTTATTCGTTATACGTTACAGGTTGTACGTTGTACGTTATACGTTGTACGTTATACGTTGTACGTTATACGTTATACGTTGTACGTTATACGTTGTATGTTATACGTTATACGCTGTACGTTATACGTTATACGTTATACGTTATACGTTATACGTTATACGCTGTACGTTATACGCTGTACGTTATACGTTATACGTTATACGTTCTACGTTATACGCTGTACGTTATACCTTATACGTTATACGCTGTACGTTATACGCTGTACGTTATACGTTATACGTTACACGTTATACGTTATACGTTATACGCTGTACGTTAAACGCTGTACGTTATACGTTATACGTTACACGTTGTACGTTGTACGTTATACGTTGTACGTTATACGTTATACGCTGTACGTTATACGTTATACGTTATACGTTATACGTTATACGTTATACGATATACGTTATAGGTTATACGTTATACGTTATACGTTATACGCTGTACGTTATACGCTGTACGTTATACGTTATACGTTATACGTTGTACGTTATACGCTGTACGTTATACCTTATACGTTATACGCTGTACGTTATACGCTGTACGTTATACGTTATACGTTACACGTTATATGTTATACGTTATACGCTGTACGTTAAACGCTGTACGTTATACGTTATACGTTATACGTTACACGTTGTACGTTGTACGTTATACGTTGTACGTTATACGTTATACGCTGTACGTTATACGTTATACGTTATACGTTATACGTTATACGATATACGTTATAGGTTATACGATACACGTTGTACGTTGTACGTTATACGTTGTACGTTATACGTTGTACGTTACACGTTTTAAGTTGTACGTTATACCTTATACGTTATACGTTATACGCTGTACGTTATACGCTGTACGTTATACGTTATACGTCACACGTTATACGTTATACGTTATACGCTGTACGTTATACGCTGTACTTTATACGTTGTACGTTATACGTTGTACGTTATACCTTATACGTTATACGTTATACGCTGTACGTTATACGCTGTACGTTATACGCTGTACGTTATACGCTGTACGTTATACGTTGTACGTTATACGTTATACGTTATACGTTATACGCTGTACGTTATACGCTGTACGTTATAAGTTATACGTTATACGTTATACGTTACCCGTTGTACGTTGTACGTTATACGTTGTACATTATACGTTGTACGTTATACGTTATACGCTGTACGTTATACGTTATACGTTACACGTTGTACGTTGTACGTTATACGTTGTACGTTATACGTTGTACGTTATACGTTGTACGTTATACGTTGTACGTTATACGTTGTATGTTATACGTTATACGCTGTACGTTATACGCTGTACGTTATACGCTGTACGTTATACGTTATACGTTATACGTTACACGTTGTACGTTGTACGTTATACGTTGTACGTTATACGTTGTACGTTATTCGTTATACGTTACAGGTTGTACGTTGTACGTTATACGTTGTACGTTATACGTTGTACGTTATACGTTATACGTTGTACGTTATACGTTGTATGTTATACGTTATACGCTGTACGTTATACGTTATACGTTATACGTTATACGTTATACGTTATACGTTATACGCTGTACGTTATACGCTGTACGTTATACGTTATACGTTATACGTTCTACGTTATACGCTGTACGTTATACCTTATACGTTATACGCTGTACGTTATACGCTGTACGTTATACGTTATACGTTACACGTTATACGTTATACGCTGTACGTTAAACGCTGTACGTTATACGTTATACGTTACACGTTGTACGTTGTACGTTATACGTTGTACGTTATACGTTATACGCTGTACGTTATACGTTATACGTTATACGTTATACGTTATACGATATACGTTGTGCGTTATACGTTATACGTTATACGTTATACGTTATACGCTGTACGTTATACGCTGTACGTTATACGTTATACGTTATACGTTGTACGTTATACGCTGTACGTTATACCTTATACGTTATACGCTGTACGTTATATGCTGTAGGTTATACGTTATACGTTACACGTTATACGTTATACGTTATACGCTGTACGTTAAACGCTGTACGTTATACGTTATACGTTATACGTTACACGTTGTACGTTGTACGTTATAAGTTGTACGTTATACGTTATACGCTGTACGTTATACGTTACACGTTGTACGTTGTACGTTATACGTTGTACGTTATACGTTATACGTTATATGTTATACGTTATACGTTATACGTTATACGCTGTACGTTATACGCTGTACGTTACACGCTGTACGTTATACGCTGTACGTTACACGTTGTACGTTGTACGTTATACGTCATACGTTACACGTTATACGTTATACGTTACACGTTATACGTTATACGTTATACGCTGTACGTTAAACGCTGTACGTTATACGTTATACGTTATACGTTACACGTTGTACGTTGTACGTTATACGTTGTACGTTGTACGTTATACGTCATACGTTACACGTTATACGTTATACGTTATACGTTATACGCTGTACGTTATACGCTGTACGTTATACGCTGTACGTTATACGTTATACGTTACACGTTGTACGTTGTACGTTATACGTTGTACGTTATACGTTGTACGTTAAACGTTGTACGTTATACGTTGTATGTTATATGTTATACGCTGTACATTATACGTTATACGTTGTACGTTATACGTTATACGTTATACGTTATACGCTGTACGTTATACGCTGTACGTTATACGTTATACGTTATACGTTGTACGTTATACGCTGTACGTTATACCTTATACGTTATACGTTATACGCTGTACGTTATACGCTGTACGTTATACGTTATACGTCACACGTTATACGTTATACGTTATACGCGGTACGTTATACGCTGTACGTTATACGCTGTACGTTATACGTTAGACGTCACACGTTATACGTTATACGTTATACGCTGTACGTTATACGCTGTACGTTATACGCTGTACGTTATACGTTATACGTTATACGTTACACGTTGTACGTTGTACGTTATACGTTGTACGTTATACGTTGTACGTTATTCGTTATACGTTACAGGTTGTACGTTGTACGTTATACGTTGTACGTTATACGTTGTACGTTATACGTTATACGTTGTACGTTATACGTTGTATGTTATACGTTATACGCTGTACGTTATACGTTATACGTTATACGTTATACGTTATACGTTATACGCTGTACGTTATACGCTGTACGTTATACGTTATACGTTATACGTTCTACGTTATACGCTGTACGTTAAACGCTGTACGTTATACGTTATACGTTATACGTTACACGTTGTACGTTGTACGTTATACGTTGTACGTTATACGTTATACGCTGTACGTTATACGTTACACGTTGTACGTTGTACGTTATACGTTGTACGTTATACGTTATACGTTATACGTTATACGTTATACGTTGTACGTTATACGCTGTACGTTATACGCTGTACGTTACACGCTGTACGTTATACGCTGTACGTTACACGTTGTACGTTGTACGTTATACGTCATACGTTACACGTTATACGTTATACGTTACACGTTATACGTTATACGTTATACGCTGTACGTTAAACGCTGTACGTTATACGTTATACGTTATACGTTACACGTTGTACGTTGTACGTTATACGTTGTACGTTGTACGTTATACGTCATACGTTACACGTTATACGTTATACGTTATACGTTATACGCTGTACGTTATACGCTGTACGTTATACGCTGTACGTTATACGTTATACGTTACACGTTGTACGTTGTACGTTATACGTTGTACGTTATACGTTGTACGTTATACGTTGTACGTTATACGTTGTATGTTATATGTTATACGCTGTACATTATACGTTATACGTTGTACGTTATACGTTATACGTTATACGTTATACGCTGTACGTTATACGCTGTACGTTATACGTTATACGTTATACGTTGTACGTTATACGCTGTACGTTATACCTTATACGTTATACGTTATACGCTGTACGTTATACGCTGTACGTTATACGTTATACGTCACACGTTATACGTTATACGTTATACGCGGTACGTTATACGCTGTACGTTATACGCTGTACGTTATACGTTAGACGTCACACGTTATACGTTATACGTTATACGCTGTACGTTATACGCTGTACGTTATACGCTGTACGTTATACGTTATACGTTATACGTTACACGTTGTACGTTGTACGTTATACGTTGTACGTTATACGTTGTACGTTATTCGTTATACGTTACAGGTTGTACGTTGTACGTTATACGTTGTACGTTATACGTTGTACGTTATACGTTATACGTTGTACGTTATACGTTGTATGTTATACGTTATACGCTGTACGTTATACGTTATACGTTATACGTTATACGTTATACGTTATACGCTGTACGTTATACGCTGTACGTTATACGTTATACGTTATACGTTCTACGTTATACGCTGTACGTTATACCTTATACGTTATACGCTGTACGTTATACGCTGTACGTTATACGTTATACGTTACACGTTATACGTTATACGTTATACGCTGTACGTTAAACGCTGTACGTTATACGTTATACGTTACACGTTGTACGTTGTACGTTATACGTTGTACGTTATACGTTATACGCTGTACGTTATACGTTATACGTTATACGTTATACGTTATACGTTATACGATATACGTTATAGGTTATACGTTATACGTTATACGTTATACGCTGTACGTTATACGCTGTACGTTATACGTTATACGTTATACGTTGTACGTTATACGCTGTACGTTATACCTTATACGTTATACGCTGTACGTTATACGCTGTACGTTATACGTTATACGTTACACGTTATATGTTATACGTTATACGCTGTACGTTAAACGCTGTACGTTATACGTTATACGTTATACGTTACACGTTGTACGTTGTACGTTATACGTTGTACGTTATACGTTATACGCTGTACGTTATACGTTATACGTTATACGTTATACGTTATACGATATACGTTATAGGTTATACGATACACGTTGTACGTTGTACGTTATACGTTGTACGTTATACGTTGTACGTTACACGTTTTAAGTTGTACGTTATACCTTATACGTTATACGTTATACGCTGTACGTTATACGCTGTACGTTATACGTTATACGTCACACGTTATACGCTGTACGTTATACGCTGTACTTTATACGTTGTACGTTATACGTTATACGTTACACGTTATACGTTATACGTTATACGCTGTACGTTATACGCTGTACGTTATACGCTGTACGTTATACGCTGTACGTTATACGTTATACGTTATACGTTACACGTTGTACGTTGTACGTTATACGTTGCACGTTATACGTTATACGTTATACGTTGTACGTTATACGTTGTATGTTATACGTTGTACGTTATACGTTGTATGTTATACGTTATACGCTGTACGTTATACGTTATACGTTGTACGTTATACGTTATACGTTATACGTTATACGCTGTACGTTATACGTTATACGCTGTACGTTATACGTTATACGTTATATGTTATACGTTATACGTTATACGTTATACGTTATACGTTATACGTTATACGTTATACGTTATACGTTATACGTTATACGTTATACGTTATACGTTATACGTTATACGTTATACGCTGTACGTTATACGCTGTACGTTATACGCTGTACGTTATACGCTGTACGTTATACGCTGTACGTTACACGTTGTACGTTATACGTTACACGTTGTACGTTGTACGTTATACGTTGCACGTTATACGTTATACGTTATACGTTGTACGTTATACGTTATACGTTGTACGTTATACGTTATACGTTATACGTTATACGCTGTACGTTATACGTTATACGCTGTACGTTATACGTTATACGTTATATGTTATACGTTATACGTTATACGTTATACGTTATACGTTATACGTTATACGTTATACGTTATACGTTATACGTTATACGTTATACGTTATACGTTATACGTTATACGTTATACGTTATACGCTGTACGTTATACGCTGTACGTTATACGCTGTACGTTATACGCTGTACGTTATACGCTGTACGTTACACGTTGTACGTTGTACGTTATACGTCATACGTTACACGTTATACGTTATACGTTATACGTTATACGCTGTACGTTATACGCTGTACGTTATACGCTGTACGTTATACGTTGTACGTTACACGTTGTACGTTGTACGTTATACGTTGTACGTTATACGTTGTACGTTATACGTTGTACGTTATACGTTGTATGTTATACGTTATACGCTGTACGTTATACGTTATACGTTGTACGTTATACGTTATACGTTATACGTTATACGCTGTACGTTATACGTTGTACGTTATACGTTATACGTTATACGTTATACGCTGTACGTTATACGCTGTACGTTATACGTTATACGTTATACGTTGTACGTTATACGCTGTACGTTATACCTTATACGTTATACGTTATACGCTGTACGTTATACGCTGTACGTTATACGTTATACGTCACACGTTATACGTTATACGTTATACGCTGTACGTTATACGCTGTACGTTATACGCTGTACGTTATACGTTAGACGTCACACGTTATACGTTATACGTTATACGCTGTACGTTATACGCTGTACGTTATACGCTGTACGTTATACGTTATACGTTATACGTTACACGTTGTACGTTGTACGTTATACCTTATACGTTATACGTTATACGCTGTACGTTATACGCTGTACGTTATACGTTATACGTAACACGTTATACGTTATACGTTATACGCTGTACGTTATACGCTGTACGTTATACGTTATACGTTATACGTTATATGTTATACGTTATACGTTATACGTTATACGTTATACGTTATACGTTATACGTTATACGTTATACGTTATACGTTATACGTTATACGTTATACGTTATACGTTATACGTTATACGTTATACGTTATACGTTATACGTTATACGTTATACGTTATACGTTATACGCTGTACGTTATACGCTGTACGTTATACGCTCTACGTTATACGCTGTACGTTACACGTTGTACGTTATACGTTATACGTTATACGTTATACGCTGTACGTTATACGCTGTACGTTATACGTTATACGTTGTACGTTATACGTTGTACGTTATACGTTGTACGTTATACGTTGTATGTTATACGTTACACGCTGTACGTTATACGTTATACGTTACACGTTGTACGTTGTACGTTGTACGTTGTACGTTATACGTTGTACGTTATACGTTGTACGTTATACGTTGTATGTTATACGTTATACGCTGTACGTTATACGTTATACGTTGTACGTTATACGTTATACGTTATACGTTATACGTTATACGCTGTACGTTATACGCTGTACGTTATACGTTATACGTTATACGTTATACGTTGTACGTTATACGCTGTACGTTATCCTTATACGTTATACGTTATACGCTGTACGTTATACGCTGTACGTTATACGTTATACGTCACACGTTATACGTTATACGTTATACGCTGTACGTTACACGTTGTACGTTGTACGTTATACTTTGTACGTTATACGTTGTACGTTATTCGTTATACGTTACACGTTGTACGTTGTACGTTATACGTTGTACGTTATACGCTGTACGTTATACGCTGTACGTTACACGTTGTACGTTGTACGTTATACGTCATACGTTACACGTTATACGTTATACGTTATACGTTATACGCTGTACGTTATACGCTGTACGTTATACGTTATACGTTGTACGTTATACGTTGTACGTTATACGTTGTACGTTATACGTTGTATGTTATACGTTACACGCTGTACGTTATACGTTATACGTTACACGTTGTACGTTGTACGTTATACGTTGTACGTTATACGTTGTACGTTATACGTTGTACGTTATACGTTGTATGTTATACGTTATACGCTGTACGTTATACGTTATACGTTGTACGTTATACGTTATACGTTATACGTTATACGTTATACGCTGTACGTTATACGCTGTACGTTATACGTTATACGTTATACGTTATACGTTGTACGTTATACGCTGTACGTTATACCTTATACGTTATACGTTATACGCTGTACGTTATACGCTGTACGTTATACGTTATACGTCACACGTTATACGTTATACGTTATACGCTGTACGTTACACGTTGTACGTTGTACGTTATACTTTGTACGTTATACGTTGTACGTTATTCGTTATACGTTACACGTTGTACGTTGTACGTTATACGTTGTACGTTATACGCTGTACGTTATACGCTGTACGTTACACGTTGTACGTTGTACGTTATACGTCATACGTTACACGTTATACGTTATACGTTATACGTTATACGCTGTACGTTATACGCTGTACGTTATACGCTGTACGTTATACGTTGTACGTTACACGTTGTACGTTGTACGTTATACGTTGTACGTTATACGTTGTACGTTATACGTTGTACGTTATACGTTGTATGTTATACGTTATACGCTGTACGTTATACGTTATACGTTGTACGTTATACGTTATACGTTATACGTTATACGCTGTACGTTGTACGCTGTACGTTATACGTTATACGTTATACGTTGTACGTTATACGCTGTACGTTATACCTTATACGTTATACGTTATACGCTGTACGTTATACGCTGTACGTTATACGTTATACGTCACACGTTATACGTTATACGTTATACGCTGTACGTTATACGCTGTACGTTATACGCTGTACGTTATACGTTAGACGTCACACGTTATACGTTATACATTATACGCTGTACGTTATACGCTGTACGTTATACGCTGTACGTTATACGCTGTACGTTATACGTTATACGTTATACGTTACACGTTGTACGTTGTACGTTATACGTTGTACTTTATACGTTGTACGTTATTCGTTATACGTTACACGTTGTACGTTGTACGTAATACGTTGTACGTTATACGTTGTACGTTATACGTTATAAGTTGTACGTTATACGTTGTATGTTATACGTTATACGCTGTACGTTATACGTTATACGTTATACGTTATACGTTATACGTTATACGCTGTACGTTATACGCTGTACTTTATACGTTATACGTTATACGTTGTACGTTATACGCTGTACGTTATACCTTATACGTTATACGCTGTACGTTATACGCTGTACGTTATACGCTGTACGTTATACGTTATACGTTACACGTTATACGTTATACGTTATACGCTGTACGTTATACGTTGTACGTTGTACGTTATACGTTGTACGTTATACGTTGTACGTTATACGTTGTACGTTATATGTTGTACGTTATATGTTATACGTTACACGTTGTACGATGTACGTTATACGTTATACGTTATACGTTATACGTTATACGTTATACGTTATACGTTATACGTTATACGTTATACGTTATACGTTATACGTTATACGTTATACGATATACGGTATACGTTATACGTTGTACGTTATACGTTATACGTTATACGATATACGTTATAGGTTATACGATACACGTTGTACGTTGTACGTTATACGTTGTACGTTATACGTTGTACGTTGTACGTTATACGTTGTACGTTATACGTTGTACGTTATATGTTGTACGATATATGTTATACGTTACACGTTGTACGATGTACGTTATACGTTATACGTTATACGTTATACGTTATACGTTATACGTTATACGTTATACGTTATACGTTGTACGTTATACCTTATACGTTATTGGCTGTACGTTATACGTTGTACGTTATACTTTATACGCTGTACGTTATACGCTGTACGTTATACGCTGTACGTTATACGCTGTACGTTATACGTTGTACGTTATACGTTATACGTTATACGCTATACCCTGTACGTTATACGCTGTACGTTATAAGTTATACGTTATACGTTATACGTTACCCGTTGTACGTTGTACGTTATACGTTGTACATTATACGTTGTACGTTATACGTTATACGCTGTACGTTATACGTTATACGTTACACGTTGTACGTTGTACGTTATACGTTGTACGTTATACGTTATACGTTATACGTTATACGTTATACGTTATACGTTATACGTTATACGTTATACGTTATATGTTATACGTTATACGTTATACGCTGTACGTTATACGCTGTACGTTATACGCTGTACGTTATACGCTGTACGTTATACGTTGTACGTTATACGTTGTATGTTATACGTTGTACGTTATACGTTGTATGTTATACGTTATACGCTGTACGTTATACGTTATACGTTGTACGTTATACGTTATACGTTATACGTTATACGCTGTACGTTATACGTTATACGCTGTACGTTATACGTTATACGTTATATGTTATACGTTATACGTTATACGTTATACGTTATACGTTATACGTTATACGTTATACGTTATACGTTATACGTTATACGTTATACGTTATATGTTATACGTTATACGTTATACGCTGTACGTTATACGCTGTACGTTATACGCTGTACGTTATACGCTGTACGTTACACGTTGTACGTTGTACGTTATACGTCATACGTTACACGTTATACGTTATAGGTTATACGTTATACGCTGTACGTTATACGCTGTACGTTATACGCTGTACGTTATACGTTGTACGTTACACGTTGTACGTTGTACGTTATACGTTGTACGTTATACGTTGTACGTTATACGTTGTACGTTATACGTTGTATGTTATACGTTATACGCTGTACGTTATACGTTATACGTTGTACGTTATACGTTATACGTTATACGTTATACGCTGTACGTCATACGTTGTACGTTATACGTTATACGTTATACGTTATACGCTGTACGTTATACGCTGTACGTTATACGTTATACGTTGTACGTTATACGCTGTACGTTATACCTTATACGTTATACGTTATACGCTGTACGTTATACGCTGTACGTTATACGTTATACGTTATACGTTATACGTTATACGCTGTACGTTATACGCTGTACGTTATACGCTGTACGTTATACGTTAGACGTCACACGTTATACGTTACACGTTGTACGTTGTACGTTATACGTTGCACGTTATACGTTATACGTTATACGTTGTACGTTATACGTTGTATGTTATACGTTGTACGTTATACGTTGTATGTTATACGTTATACGCTGTACGTTATACGTTATACGTTGTACGTTATACGTTATACGTTATACGTTATACGCTGTACGTTATACGCTGTACGTTATACGTTATACGTTATATGTTATACGTTATACGTTATACGTTATACGTTATACGTTATACGTTATACGTTATACGTTATACGTTATACGTTATACGTTATACGTTATACGTTATACGTTATACGTTATACGTTATACGTTATACGTTATACGTTATACGCTGTACGTTATACGCTGTACGTTATACGCTGTACGTTATACGCTGTACGTTACACGTTGTACGTTGTACGTTATACGTCATACGTTACACGTTATACGTTATACGTTATACGTTATACGCTGTACGTTATACGCTGTACGTTATACGCTGTACGTTATACGTTGTACGTTACACGTTGTACGTTGTACGTTATACGTTGTACGTTATACGTTGTACGTTATACGTTGTACGTTATACGTTGTACGTTATACGCTGTATGTTATACGTTATACGCTGTACGTTATACGTTATACGTTGTACGTTATACGTTATACGTTATACGTTATACGCTGTACGTCATACGTTGTACGTTATACGTTATACGTTATACGTTATACGCTGTACGTTATACGCTGTACGTTATACGTTATACGTTATACGTTGTACGTTATACGCTGTACGTTATACCTTATACGTTATACGTTATACGCTGTACGTTATACGCTGTACGTTATACGTTATACGTCACACGTTATACGTTATACGTTATACGCTGTACGTTTTACGCTGTACGTTATACGCTGTACGTTATACGTTAGACGTCACACGTTATACGTTATACGTTATACGCTGTACGTTATACGCTGTACGTTATACGCTGTACGTTATACGTTATACGTTATACGTTACACGTTGTACGTTGTACGTTATACGTTGTACGTTATACGTTGTACGTTATTCGTTATACGTTACACGTTGTACGTTGTACGTTATACGTTGTACGTTATACGTTGTACGTTATACGTTATAAGTTGTACGTTATACGTTGTATCTTATACGTTATACGCTGTACGTTATACGTTATACGTTATACGTTATACGTTATACGCTGTACGTTATACGCTGTACGTTATACGTTATACGTTATACGTTGTACGTTATACGCTGTACGTTATACCTTATACGTTATACGCTGTACGTTATACGCTGTACGTTATACGCTGTACGTTATACGTTATACGTTACACGTTATACGTTATACGTTATACGCTGTACGTTATACGTTGTACGTTGTACGTTATACGTTGTACGTTATACGTTGTACGTTATACGTTGTACGTTATATGTTGTACGTTATATGTTATACGTTACACGTTGTACGATGTACGTTATACGTTATACGTTATACGTTATACGTTATACGTTATACGTTATACGGTATACGGTATACGTTATACGTTGTACGTTATACGTTATACGTTATACGATATACGTTATAGGTTATACGATACACGTTGTACGTTGTACGTTATACGTTGTACGTTATACGTTGTACGTTGTACGTTATACGTTGTACGTTATACGCTGTACGTTATACCTTATACGTTATACGCTGTACGTTATACGTTATACGTTATACGTTATACGCTGTACGTTAAACGCTGTACGTTATACGTTATACGTTATACGTTACACGTTGTACGTTGTACGTTATACGTTGTACGTTATACGTTATACGCTGTACGTTATACGTTATACGTTATACGTTATACGTTATACGATATACGTTATACGTTACACGTTGTACGTTGTACGTTATACGTTGTACTTTATACGTTGTACGTTATTCGTTATACGTTACACGTTGTACGTTGTACGTTATACGTTGTACGTTATACGTTGTACGTTATACGTTATAAGTTGTACGTTATACGTTGTATGTTATACGTTATACGCTGTACGTTATACGTTATACGTTATACGTTATACGTTATACGTTATACGCTGTACGTTATACGCTGTACTTTATACGTTATACGTTATACGTTGTACGTTATACGCTGTACGTTATACCTTATACGTTATACGCTGTACGTTATACGCTGTACGTTATACGCTGTACGTTATACGTTATACGTTACACGTTATACGTTATACGTTATACGCTGTACGTTATACGTTGTACGTTGTACGTTATACGTTGTACGTTATACGTTGTACGTTATACGTTGTACGTTATATGTTGTACGTTATATGTTATACGTTACACGTTGTACGATGTACGTTATACGTTATACGTTATACGTTATACGTTATACGTTATACGTTATACGTTATACGTTATACGTTATACGTTATACGTTATACGTTATACGTTATACGTTATACGATATACGGTATACGTTATACGTTGTACGTTATACGTTATACGTTATACGATATACGTTATAGGTTATACGATACACGTTGTACGTTGTACGTTATACGTTGTACGTTATACTTTGTACGTTGTACGTTATACGTTGTACGTTATACGTTGTACGTTATATGTTGTACGATATATGTTATACGTTACACGTTGTACGATGTACGTTATACGTTATACGTTATACGTTATACGTTATACGTTATACGTTATACGTTATACGTTATACGTTGTACGTTATACCTTATACGTTATTGGCTGTACGTTATACGTTGTACGTTATACTTTATACGCTGTACGTTATACGCTGTACGTTATACGCTGTACGTTATACGCTGTACGTTATACGTTGTACGTTATACGTTATACGTTATACGCTATACCCTGTACGTTATACGCTGTACGTTATAAGTTATACGTTATACGTTATACGTTACCCGTTGTACGTTGTACGTTATACGTTGTACATTATACGTTGTACGTTATACGTTATACGCTGTACGTTATACGTTATACGTTACACGTTGTACGTTGTACGTTATACGTTGTACGTTATACGTTATACGTTATACGTTATACGTTATACGTTATACGTTATACGTTATACGTTATACGTTATATGTTATACGTTATACGTTATACGCTGTACGTTATACGCTGTACGTTATACGCTGTACGTTATACGCTGTACGTTATACGTTGTACGTTATACGTTGTATGTTATACGTTGTACGTTATACGTTGTATGTTATACGTTATACGCTGTACGTTATACGTTATACGTTGTACGTTATACGTTATACGTTATACGTTATACGCTGTACGTTATACGTTATACGCTGTACGTTATACGTTATACGTTATATGTTATACGTTATACGTTATACGTTATACGTTATACGTTATACGTTATACGTTATACGTTATACGTTATACGTTATACGTTATACGTTATACGTTATATGTTATACGTTATACGTTATACGCTGTACGTTATACGCTGTACGTTATACGCTGTACGTTATACGCTGTACGTTACACGTTGTACGTTGTACGTTATACGTCATACGTTACACGTTATACGTTATAGGTTATACGTTATACGCTGTACGTTATACGCTGTACGTTATACGCTGTACGTTATACGTTGTACGTTACACGTTGTACGTTGTACGTTATACGTTGTACGTTATACGTTGTACGTTATACGTTGTACGTTATACGTTGTATGTTATACGTTATACGCTGTACGTTATACGTTATACGTTGTACGTTATACGTTATACGTTATACGTTATACGCTGTACGTCATACGTTGTACGTTATACGTTATACGTTATACGTTATACGCTGTACGTTATACGCTGTACGTTATACGTTATACGTTGTACGTTATACGCTGTACGTTATACCTTATACGTTATACGTTATACGCTGTACGTTATACGCTGTACGTTATACGTTATACGTTATACGTTATACGTTATACGCTGTACGTTATACGCTGTACGTTATACGCTGTACGTTATACGTTAGACGTCACACGTTATACGTTACACGTTGTACGTTGTACGTTATACGTTGCACGTTATACGTTATACGTTATACGTTGTACGTTATACGTTGTATGTTATACGTTGTACGTTATACGTTGTATGTTATACGTTATACGCTGTACGTTATACGTTATACGTTGTACGTTATACGTTATACGTTATACGTTATACGCTGTACGTTATACGCTGTACGTTATACGTTATACGTTATATGTTATACGTTATACGTTATACGTTATACGTTATACGTTATACGTTATACGTTATACGTTATACGTTATACGTTATACGTTATACGTTATACGTTATACGTTATACGTTATACGTTATACGTTATACGTTATACGTTATACGCTGTACGTTATACGCTGTACGTTATACGCTGTACGTTATACGCTGTACGTTACACGTTGTACGTTGTACGTTATACGTCATACGTTACACGTTATACGTTATACGTTATACGTTATACGCTGTACGTTATACGCTGTACGTTATACGCTGTACGTTATACGTTGTACGTTACACGTTGTACGTTGTACGTTATACGTTGTACGTTATACGTTGTACGTTATACGTTGTACGTTATACGCTGTATGTTATACGTTATACGCTGTACGTTATACGCTGTACGTTATACGCTGTACGTTATACGTTAGACGTCACACGTTATACGTTACACGTTGTACGTTGTACGTTATACGTTGCACGTTATACGTTATACGTTATACGTTGTACGTTATACGTTGTATGTTATACGTTGTACGTTATACGTTGTATGTTATACGTTATACGCTGTACGTTATACGTTATACGTTGTACGTTATACGTTATACGTTATACGTTATACGCTGTACGTTATACGCTGTACGTTATACGTTATACGTTATATGTTATACGTTATACGTTATACGTTATACGTTATACGTTATACGTTATACGTTATACGTTATACGTTATACGTTATACGTTATACGTTATACGTTATACGTTATACGTTATACGTTATACGTTATACGTTATACGTTATACGCTGTACGTTATACGCTGTACGTTATACGCTGTACGTTATACGCTGTACGTTACACGTTGTACGTTGTACGTTATACGTCATACGTTACACGTTATACGTTATACGTTATACGTTATACGCTGTACGTTATACGCTGTACGTTATACGCTGTACGTTATACGTTGTACGTTACACGTTGTACGTTGTACGTTATACGTTGTACGTTATACGTTGTACGTTATACGTTGTACGTTATACGCTGTATGTTATACGTTATACGCTGTACGTTATACGTTATACGTTGTACGTTATACGTTATACGTTATACGTTATACGCTGTACGTCATACGTTGTACGTTATACGTTATACGTTATACGTTATACGCTGTACGTTATACGCTGTACGTTATACGTTATACGTTATACGTTGTACGTTATACGCTGTACGTTATACCTTATACGTTATACGTTATACGCTGTACGTTATACGCTGTACGTTATACGTTATACGTCACACGTTATACGTTATACGTTATACGCTGTACGTTTTACGCTGTACGTTATACGCTGTACGTTATACGTTAGACGTCACACGTTATACGTTATACGTTATACGCTGTACGTTATACGCTGTACGTTATACGCTGTACGTTATACGTTATACGTTATACGTTACACGTTGTACGTTGTACGTTATACGTTGTACGTTATACGTTGTACGTTATTCGTTATACGTTACACGTTGTACGTTGTACGTTATACGTTGTACGTTATACGTTGTACGTTATACGTTATAAGTTGTACGTTATACGTTGTATGTTATACGTTATACGCTGTACGTTATACGTTATACGTTATACGTTATACGTTATACGCTGTACGTTATACGCTGTACGTTATACGTTATACGTTATACGTTGCACGTTATACGCTGTACGTTATACCTTATACGTTATACGCTGTACGTTATACGCTGTACGTTATACGCTGTACGTTATACGTTATACGTTACACGTTATACGTTATACGTTATACGCTGTACGTTATACGTTGTACGTTGTACGTTATACGTTGTACGTTATACGTTGTACGTTATACGTTGTACGTTATATGTTGTACGTTATATGTTATACGTTACACGTTGTACGATGTACGTTATACGTTATACGTTATACGTTATACGTTATACGTTATACGTTATACGGTATACGGTATACGTTATACGTTGTACGTTATACGTTATACGTTATACGATATACGTTATAGGTCATACGATACACGTTGTACGTTGTACGTTATACGTTGTACGTTATACGTTGTACGTTGTACGTTATACGTTGTACGTTATACGCTGTACGTTATACCTTATACGTTATACGCTGTACGTTATACGCTGTACGTTATACGTTATACGTTATACGTTATACGCTGTACGTTAAACGCTGTACGTTATACGTTATACGTTATACGTTACACGTTGTACGTTGTACGTTATACGTTGTACGTTATACGTTATACGCTGTACGTTATACGTTATACGTTATACGTTATACGTTATACGATATACGTTATAGGTTATACGATACACGTTGTACGTTGTACGTTATACGTTGTACGTTATACGTTGTACGTTGTACGTTATACGTTGTACGTTATACCTTATACATTATACGTTATACGCTGTACGTTATACGCTGTACGTTATACGTTATACGTCACACGTTATACGTTATACGTTATACGCTGTACGTTATACGCTGTACGTTATACGCTGTACGTTATACGTTAGACGTCACACGTTATACGTTATACGTTATACGCTGTACGTTATACGCTGTACGTTATACGCTGTACGTTATACGTTATACGTTATACGTTACACGTTTTACGTTGTACGTTATACCTTATACGTTATACGTTATACGCTGTACGTTATACGCTGTACGTTATACGTTATACGTAACACGTTATACGTTATACGTTATACGCTGTACGTTATACGCTGTAAGTTATACGTTATACGTTATACGTTATATGTTATACGTTATACGTTATACGTTATACGTTATACGTTATACGTTATACGTTATACGTTATACGTTATACGTTATACGTTATACGTTATACGTTATACGTTATACGTTATACGTTATACGCTGTACGTTATACGCTGTACGTTATACGCTGTACGTTATACGCTGTACGTTACACGTTGTACGTTGTACGTTATACGTCATACGTTACACGTTATACGTTATACGTTATACGTTATACGCTGTACGTTATACGCTGTACGTTATACGTTATACGTTGTACGTTATACGTTGTACGTTATACGTTGTACGTTATACGTTGTACGTTATACGTTGTATGTTATACGTTACACGCTGTACGTTATACGTTATACGTTACACGTTGTACGTTGTACGTTATACGTTGTACGTTATACGTTGTACGTTATACGTTGTACGTTATACGTTGTATGTTATACGTTATACGCTGTACGTTATACGTTATACGTTGTACGTTATACGTTATACGTTATACGTTATACGCTGTACGTTATACGCTGTACGTTATACGTTATACGTTATACGTTGTACGTTATACGCTGTACGTTATACCTTATACGTTATACGTTATACGCTGTACGTTATACGCTGTACGTTATACGTTATACGTCACACGTTATACGTTATACGTTATACGCTGTACGTTACACGTTGTACGTTGTACGTTATACGTTATACGCTGTACGTTATACGCTGTACGTTATACGCTGTACGTTATACGTTATACGTTATACGTTATACGCTGTACGTTATACGCTGTACGTTATACGCTGTACGTTATACGTTAGACGTCACACGTTATACGTTACACGTTGTACGTTGTACGTTATACGTTGCACGTTATACGTTATACGTTATACGTTGTACGTTATACGTTGTATGTTATACGTTGTACGTTATACGTTGTATGTTATACGTTATACGCTGTACGTTATACGCTGTACGTTATACGCTGTACGTTATACGTTAGACGTCACACGTTATACGTTACACGTTGTACGTTGTACGTTATACGTTGCACGTTATACGTTATACGTTATACGTTGTACGTTATACGTTGTATGTTATACGTTGTACGTTATACGTTGTATGTTATACGTTATACGCTGTACGTTATACGTTATACGTTGTACGTTATACGTTATACGTTATACGTTATACGCTGTACGTTATACGCTGTACGTTATACGTTATACGTTATATGTTATACGTTATACGTTATACGTTATACGTTATACGTTATACGTTATACGTTATACGTTATACGTTATACGTTATACGTTATACGTTATACGTTATACGTTATACGTTATACGTTATACGTTATACGTTATACGTTATACGTTATACGCTGTACGTTATACGCTGTACGTTATACGCTGTACGTTATACGCTGTACGTTACACGTTGTACGTTGTACGTTATACGTCATACGTTACACGTTATACGTTATACGTTATACGTTATACGCTGTACGTTATACGCTGTACGTTATACGCTGTACGTTATACGTTGTACGTTACACGTTGTACGTTGTACGTTATACGTTGTACGTTATACGTTGTACGTTATACGTTGTACGTTATACGCTGTATGTTATACGTTATACGCTGTACGTTATACGTTATACGTTGTACGTTATACGTTATACGTTATACGTTATACGCTGTACGTCATACGTTGTACGTTATACGTTATACGTTATACGTTATACGCTGTACGTTATACGCTGTACGTTATACGTTATACGTTATACGTTGTACGTTATACGCTGTACGTTATACCTTATACGTTATACGTTATACGCTGTACGTTATACGCTGTACGTTATACGTTATACGTCACACGTTATACGTTATACGTTATACGCTGTACGTTTTACGCTGTACGTTATACGCTGTACGTTATACGTTAGACGTCACACGTTATACGTTATACGTTATACGCTGTACGTTATACGCTGTACGTTATACGCTGTACGTTATACGTTATACGTTATACGTTACACGTTGTACGTTGTACGTTATACGTTGTACGTTATACGTTGTACGTTATTCGTTATACGTTACACGTTGTACGTTGTACGTTATGCGTTGTACGTTATACGTTGTACGTTATACGTTATAAGTTGTACGTTATACGTTGTATGTTATACGTTATACGCTGTACGTTATACGTTATACGTTATACGTTATACGTTATACGCTGTACGTTATACGCTGTACGTTATACGTTATACGTTATACGTTGCACGTTATACGCTGTACGTTATACCTTATACGTTATACGCTGTACGTTATACGCTGTACGTTATACGCTGTACGTTATACGTTATACGTTACACGTTATACGTTATACGTTATACGCTGTACGTTATACGTTGTACGTTGTACGTTATACGTTGTACGTTATACGTTGTACGTTATACGTTGTACGTTATATGTTGTACGTTATATGTTATACGTTACACGTTGTACGATGTACGTTATACGTTATACGTTATACGTTATACGTTATACGTTATACGTTATACGGTATACGGTATACGTTATACGTTGTACGTTATACGTTATACGTTATACGATATACGTTATAGGTTATACGATACACGTTGTACGTTGTACGTTATACGTTGTACGTTATACGTTGTACGTTGTACGTTATACGTTGTACGTTATACGCTGTACGTTATACCTTATACGTTATACGCTGTACGTTATACGCTGTACGTTATACGTTATACGTTATACGTTATACGCTGTACGTTAAACGCTGTACGTTATACGTTATACGTTATACGTTACACGTTGTACGTTGTACGTTATACGTTGTACGTTATACGTTATACGCTGTACGTTATACGTTATACGTTATACGTTATACGTTATACGATATACGTTATAGGTTATACGATACACGTTGTACGTTGTACGTTATACGTTGTACGTTATACGTTGTACGTTGTACGTTATACGTTGTACGTTATACCTTATACATTATACGTTATACGCTGTACGTTATACGCTGTACGTTATACGTTATACGTCACACGTTATACGTTATACGTTATACGCTGTACGTTATACGCTGTACGTTATACGCTGTACGTTATACGTTAGACGTCACACGTTATACGTTATACGTTATACGCTGTACGTTATACGCTGTACGTTATACGCTGTACGTTATACGTTATACGTTATACGTTACACGTTTTACGTTGTACGTTATACCTTATACGTTATACGTTATACGCTGTACGTTATACGCTGTACGTTATACGTTATACGTAACACGTTATACGTTATACGTTATACGCTGTACGTTATACGCTGTAAGTTATACGTTATACGTTATACGTTATATGTTATACGTTATACGTTATACGTTATACGTTATACGCTGTACGTTATACGCTGTACGTTATACGTTATACGTCACACGTTATACGTTATACGTTATACGCTGTACGTTACACGTTGTACGTTGTACGTTATACTTTGTACGTTATACGTTGTACGTTATTCGTTATACGTTACACGTTGTACGTTGTACGTTATACGTTGTACGTTATACGTTGTACGTTATACGTTATAAGTTGTACGTTATACGTTGTATGTTATACGTTATACGCTGTACGTTATACGTTATACGTTATACGTTATACGTTATACGTTATACGTTATACGTTATACGCTGTACGTTATACGCTGTACTTTATACGTTATACGTTATACGTTGTACGTTATACGCTGTACGTTATACCTTATACGTTATACGTTATACGCTGTACGTTATACGCTGTACGTTATACGTTATACGTCACACGTTATACGTTATACGTTATACGCTGTACGTTTTACGCTGTACGTTATACGCTGTACGTTATACGTTAGACGTCACACGTTATACGTTATACGTTATACGCTGTACGTTATACGCTGTACGTTATACGCTGTACGTTATACGTTATACGTTATACGTTACACGTTGTACGTTGTACGTTATACGTTGTACGTTATACGTTGTACGTTATTCGTTATACGTTACACGTTGTACGTTGTACGTTATGCGTTGTACGTTATACGTTGTACGTTATACGTTATAAGTTGTACGTTATACGTTGTATGTTATACGTTATACGCTGTACGTTATACGTTATACGTTATACGTTATACGTTATACGCTGTACGTTATACGCTGTACGTTATACGTTATACGTTATACGTTGCACGTTATACGCTGTACGTTATACCTTATACGTTATACGCTGTACGTTATACGCTGTACGTTATACGCTGTACGTTATACGTTGTACGTTATACGTTATACGTTATACGTTATACGTTGTACGTTGTACGTTATACGTTGTACGTTATACGTTGTACGTTATACGTTGTACGTTATATATTGTACGTTATATGTTATACGTTACACGTTGTACGATGTACGTTATACGTTATACGTTATACGTTATACGTTATACGTTATACGTTATACGGTATACGGTATACGTTATACGTTGTACGTTATACGTTATACGTTATACGATATACGTTATAGGTTATACGATACACGTTGTACGTTGTACGTTATACGTTGTACGTTATACGTTGTACGTTATACGTTATACGTTATACGTTATACGCTGTACGTTATACCTTATACGTTATACGCTGTACGTTATACGCTGTACGTTATACGTTATACGTTATACGTTATACGCTGTACGTTATACGCTGTACGTTATACGTTATACGTTATACGTTACACGTTGTACGTTGTACGTTATACGTTGTACGTTATACGTTATACGCTGTACGTTATACGTTATACGTTATACGTTATACGTTATACGATATACGTTATAGGTTATACGATACACGTTGTACGTTGTACGTTATACGTTGTACGTTATACGTTGTACGTTGTACGTTATACGTTGTACGTTATACCTTATACATTATACGTTATACGCTGTACGTTATACGCTGTACGTTATACGTTATACGTCACACGTTATACGTTATACGTTATACGCTGTACGTTATACGCTGTACGTTATACGCTGTACGTTATACGTTAGACGTCACACGTTATACGTTATACGTTATACGCTGTACGTTATACGCTGTACGTTATACGCTGTACGTTATACGTTATACGTTATACGTTACACGTTTTACGTTGTACGTTATACCTTATACGTTATACGTTATACGCTGTACGTTATACGCTGTACGTTATACGTTATACGTAACACGTTATACGTTATACGTTATACGCTGTACGTTATACGCTGTAAGTTATACGTTATACGTTATACGTTATATGTTATACGTTATACGTTATACGTTATACGTTATACGTTATACGTTATACGTTATACGTTATACGTTATACGTTATACGTTATACGTTATACGTTATACGTTATACGTTATACGTTATACGCTGTACGTTATACGCTGTACGTTATACGCTGTACGTTATACGCTGTACGTTACACGTTGTACGTTGTACGTTATACGTCATACGTTACACGTTATACGTTATACGTTATACGTTATACGCTGTACGTTATACGCTGTACGTTATACGTTATACGTTGTACGTTATACGTTGTACGTTATACGTTGTACGTTATACGTTGTACGTTATACGTTGTATGTTATACGTTACACGCTGTACGTTATACGTTATACGTTACACGTTGTACGTTGTACGTTATACGTTGTACGTTATACGTTGTACGTTATACGTTGTACGTTATACGTTGTATGTTATACGTTATACGCTGTACGTTATACGTTATACGTTGTACGTTATACGTTATACGTTATACGTTATACGCTGTACGTTATACGCTGTACGTTATACGTTATACGTTATACGTTATACGTTGTACGTTATACGCTGTACGTTATACCTTATACGTTATACGTTATACGCTGTACGTTATACGCTGTACGTTATACGTTATACGTCACACGTTATACGTTATACGTTATACGCTGTACGTTACACGTTGTACGTTGTACGTTATACTTTGTACGTTATACGTTGTACGTTATTCGTTATACGTTACACGTTGTACGTTGTACGTTATACGTTGTACGTTATACGCTGTACGTTATACGCTGTACGTTACACGTTGTACGTTGTACGTTATACGTCATACGTTACACGTTATACGTTATACGTTATACGTTATACGCTGTACGTTATACGCTGTACGTTATACGCTGTACGTTATACGTTGTACGTTACACGTTGTACGTTGTACGTTATACGTTGTACGTTATACGTTGTACGTTATACGTTGTACGTTATACGTTGTATGTTATACGTTATACGCTGTACGTTATACGTTATACGTTGTACGTTATACGTTATACGTTATACGTTATACGCTGTACGTTGTACGCTGTACGTTATACGTTATACGTTATACGTTGTACGTTATACGCTGTACGTTATACCTTATACGTTATACGTTATACGCTGTACGTTATACGCTGTACGTTATACGTTATACGTCACACGTTATACGTTATACGTTATACGCTGTACGTTATACGCTGTACGTTATACGCTGTACGTTATACGTTAGACGTCACACGTTATACGTTATACATTATACGCTGTACGTTATACGCTGTACGTTATACGCTGTACGTTATACGCTGTACGTTATACGTTATACGTTATACGTTACACGTTGTACGTTGTACGTTATACGTTGTACGTTTTACGTTGTACGTTATTCGTTATACGTTACACGTTGTACGTTGTACGTTATACGTTGTACGTTATACGTTGTACGTTATACGTTATAAGTTGTACGTTATACGTTGTATGTTATACGTTATACGCTGTACGTTATACGTTATACGTTATACGTTATACGTTATACGTTATACGTTATACGCTGTACGTTATACGCTGTACTTTATACGTTATACGTTATACGTTGTACGTTATACGCTGTACGTTATACCTTATACGTTATACGCTGTACGTTATACGCTGTACGTTATACGCTGTACGTTATACGTTATACGTTACACGTTATACGTTATACGTTATACGCTGTACGTTATACGTTGTACGTTGTACGTTATACGTTGTACGTTATACGTTGTACGTTATACGTTGTACGTTATACGTTGTACGTTATATGTTGTACGTTATATGTTATACGTTACACGTTGTACGATGTACGTTATACGTTATACGTTATACGTTATACGTTATACGTTATACGTTATACGTTATACGTTATACGTTATACGTTATACGTTATACGATATACGGTATACGTTATACGTTGTACGTTATACGTTATACGTTATACGATATACGTTATAGGTTATACGATACACGTTGTACGTTGTACGTTATACGTTGTACGTTATACGTTGTACGTTGTACGTTATACGTTGTACGTTATACGTTGTACGTTATATGTTGTACGATATATGTTATACGTTACACGTTGTACGATGTACGTTATACGTTATACGTTATACGTTATACGTTATACGTTATACGTTATACGTTATACGTTGTACGTTATACCTTATACGTTATTGGCTGTACGTTATACGTTGTACGTTATACTTTATACGCTGTACGTTATACGCTGTACGTTATACGCTGTACGTTATACGCTGTACGTTATACGTTGTACGTTATACGTTATACGTTATCTATACCCTGTACGTTATACGCTGTACGTTATAAGTTATACGTTATACGTTATACGTTACCCGTTGTACGTTGTACGTTATACGTTGTACATTATACGTTGTACGTTATACGTTATACGCTGTACGTTATACGTTATACGTTACACGTTGTACGTTGTACGTTATACGTTGTACGTTATACGTTGTACGTTATACGTTGTATGTTATACGTTATACGCTGTACGTTATACGTTATACGTTGTACGTTATACGTTATACGTTATACGTTATACGCTGTACGTTATACGCTGTACGTTATACGTTATACGTTATACGTTATACGTTGTACGTTATACGTTATACGTTATACGTTATACGCTGTACGTTATACGCTGTACGTTATACGTTATACGTTATACGTTATACGTTGTACGTTATACGCTGTACGTTATACCTTATACGTTATACGTTATACGCTGTACGTTATACGCTGTACGTTATACGTTATACGTCACACGTTATACGTTATACGTTATACGCTGTACGTTACACGTTGTACGTTGTACGTTATACTTTGTACGTTATACGTTGTACGTTATTCGTTATACGTTACACGTTGTACGTTGTACGTTATACGTTGTACGTTATACGTTGTACGTTATACGTTATAAGTTGTACGTTATACGTTGTATGTTATACGTTATACGCTGTACGTTATACGTTATACGTTATACGTTATACGTTATACGTTATACGTTATACGTTATACGCTGTACGTTATACGCTGTACTTTATACGTTATACGTTATACGTTGTACGTTATACGCTGTACGTTATACCTTATACGTTATACGCTGTACGTTATACGCTGTACGTTATACGCTGTACGTTATACGTTATACGTTACACGTTATACGTTATACGTTATACGCTGTACGTTATACGTTGTACGTTGTACGTTATACGTTGTACGTTATACGTTGTACGTTATACGTTGTACGTTATATGTTGTACGTTATATGTTATACGTTACACGTTGTACGATGTACGTTATACGTTATACGTTATACGTTATACGTTATACGTTATACGTTATACGTTATACGTTATACGTTATACGGTATACGGTATACGTTATACGTTGTACGTTATACGTTATACGTTATACGATATACGTTATAGGTTATACGATACACGTTGTACGTTGTACGTTATACGTTGTACGTTATACGTTGTACGTTATACGTTGTACGTTATATGGTGTACGTTATATGTTATACGTTACACGTTGTACGATGTACGTTATACGTTATACGTTATACGTTATACGTTATACGTTATACGTTATACGGTATACGGTATACGTTATACGTTGTACGTTATACGTTATACGTTATACGATATACGTTATAGGTTATACGATACACGTTGTACGTTGTACGTTATACGTTGTACGTTATACGTTGTACGTTGTACGTTATACGTTGTACGTTATACGCTGTACGTTATACCTTATACGTTATACGCTGTACGTTATACGCTGTACGTTATACGTTATACGTTATACGTTATACGCTGTACGTTAAACGCTGTACGTTATACGTTATACGTTATACGTTACACGTTGTACGTTGTACGTTATACGTTGTACGTTATACGTTATACGCTGTACGTTATACGTTATACGTTATACGTTATACGTTATACGTTATACGATATACGTTATAGGTTATACGATACACGTTGTACGTTGTACGTTATACGTTGTACGTTATACGTTGTACGTTGTACGTTATACGTTGTACGTTATACCTTATACGTTATACGTTATACGCTGTACGTTATACGCTGTACGTTATACGTTATACGTCACACGTTATACGTTATACGTTATACGCTGTACGTTATACGCTGTACGTTATACGCTGTACGTTATACGTTAGACGTCACACGTTATACGTTATACGTTATACGCTGTACGTTATACGCTGTACGTTATACGCTGTACGTTATACGCTGTACGTTATACGTTATACGTTATACGTTACACGTTGTACGTTGTACGTTATACGTTATACGTTGCACGTTATACGTTATACGTTATACGTTGTACGTTATACGTTGTATGTTATACGTTGTACGTTATACGTTGTATGTTATACGTTATACGCTGTACGTTATACGTTATACGTTGTACGTTATACGTTATACGTTATACGTTATACGCTGTACGTTATACGTTATACGCTGTACGTTATACGTTATACGTTATATGTTATACGTTATACGTTATACGTTATACGTTATACGTTATACGTTATACGTTATACGTTATACGTTATACCTTATACGTTATACGTTATACGTTATACGTTATACGTTATACGTTATACGTTATACGTTATACGTTATACGCTGTACGTTATACGCTGTACGTTATACGCTGTACGTTATACGTTGTACGTTACACGTTATACGTTGTACGTTATACGTTGTATGTTATACGTTATACGCTGTACGTTATACGTTATACGTTGTACGTTATACGTTATACGTTATACGTTATACGCTGTACGTTATACGCTGTACGTTATACGTTATACGTTATACGTTGTACGTTATACGCTGTACGTTATACCTTATACGTTATACGTTATACGCTGTACGTTATACGTTATACGTCACACGTTATACGTTATACGTTATACGCTGTACGTTATACGCTGTACGTTATACGTTAGACGTCACACGTTATACGTTATACGTTATACGCTGTACGTTATACGCTGTACGTTATACGCTGTACGTTATACGTTATACGTTATACGTTACACGTTGTACGTTGTACGTTATACGTTGTACGTTATACGTTGTACGTTATACGTTATACGTTGTACGTTATACGTTGTATGTTATACGTTATACGCTGTACGTTATACGTTATACGTTATACGTTATACGTTATACGTTATACGTTATACGCTGTACGTTATACGCTGTACGTTATACGTTATACGTTATACGTTGTACGTTATACGCTGTACGTTATACCTTATACGTTATACGCTGTACGTCATACGCTGTACGTTATACGTTATACGTTACACGTTATACGTTATACGTTATACGCTGTACGTTAAACGCTGTACGTTATACGTTATACGTTATACGTTATACGTTACACGTTGTACGTTGTACGTTATATGTTGTACGTTATACGTTATACGCTGAACGTTATACGTTATACGTTACACGTTATACGTTATACGTTATACGTTATACGTTATACGTTATACGTTATACGTTATACGTTATACGTTATACGTTATACGTTATACGTTATACGCTGTACGTTATACGCTGTACGTTATACGCTGTACGTTATACGCTGTACGTTATACGCTGTACGTTATACGTTGTACGTTATACGTTATACGTTACACGTTATACGTTATACGTTATACGCTGTACGTTATAAGTTATACGTTATACGTTATACGTTACACGTTGTACGTTGTACGTTATACGTTGTACGTTATACGTTGTACGTTATACGTTGTACGTTATACGTTGTACGTTATACGTTGTACGTTATACGTTGTATGTTATACGTTATACGCTGTACGTTATACGTTATACGTTATACGTTGTACGTTATACGTTATACGTTATACGTTATACGCTGTACGTTATACGCTGTACGTTATACGCTGTACGTTATACGCTGTACGTTAAACGCTGTACGTTATACGCTGTACGTTAAAGGTTATACGTTATACGTTATACGTTATACGTTATACGTTATACGTTATACGTTATACGTTATACGTTATACGTTATACGTTATACGTTATACGTTATACGTTATACGTTATACGTTATACGTTATACGTTATACGTTATACGTTATACGTTATAGGCTGTACGTTATACGCTGTACGTTATACGCTGTACGTTATACGCTGTACGTTATACGCTGTACGTTATACGTTGTACGTTATACGTTATACGTTATACGTTACACGTTATACGTTACACGTTGTACGTTGTACGTTATACGTTGTACGTTATACGTTGTACGTTATACGTTGTACGTTATACGTTATACGTTATACGTTATACGTTGTACGTTATATGTTGTACGTTATATGTTATACGTTACACGTTGTACGATGTACGTTATACGTTATACGTTATACGTTATACGTTATACGTTATACGTTATACGGTATACGGTATACGTTATACGTTGTACGTTATACGTTATACGTTATACGATATACGTTATAGGTTATACGATACACGTTGTACGTTGTACGTTATACGTTGTACGTTATACGTTGTACGTTGTACGTTATACGTTGTACGTTATACCTTATACGTTATACGTTATACGCTGTACGTTATACGCTGTACGTTATACGTTATACGTCACACGTTATACGTTATACGTTATACGCTGTACGTTATACGCTGTACGTTATACGCTGTACGTTATACGTTAGACGTCACACGTTATACGTTATACGTTATACGCTGTACGTTAAACGCTGTACGTTATACGTTATACGTTATACGTTACACGTTGTACGTTGTACGTTATACGTTGTACGTTATACGTTATACGCTGTACGTTATACGTTATACGTTATACGTTATACGTTATACGATATACGTTATAGGTTATACGATACACGTTGTACGTTGTACGTTATACGTTGTACGTTATACGTTGTACGTTGTACGTTATACGTTGTACGTTATACCTTATACGTTATACGTTATACGCTGTACGTTATACGCTGTACGTTATACGTTATAGGTCACACGTTATACGTTATACGTTATACGCTGTACGTTATACGCTGTACGTTATACGCTGTACGTTATACGTTAGACGTCACACGTTATACGTTATACGTTATACGCTGTACGTTATACGCTGTACGTTATACGCTGTACGTTATACGTTATACGTTATACGTTATACGTTACACGTTTTACGTTGTACGTTATACCTTATACGTTATACGTTATACGCTGTACGTTATACGCTGTACGTTATACGTTATACGTCACACGTTATACGTTATACGTTATACGCTGTACGTTATACGCTGTACTTTATACGTTGTACGTTATACGTTATACGTTACACGTTATACGTTATACGTTATACGCTGTACGTTATACGCTGTACGTTATACGCTGTACGTTATACGCTGTACGTTATACGTTATACGTTATACGTTACACGTTGTACGTTGTACGTTATACGTTGCACGTTATACGTTATACGTTATACGTTGTACGTTATACGTTGTATGTTATACGTTGTACGTTATACGTTGTATGTTATACGTTATACGCTGTACGTTATACGTTATAAGTTGTACGTTATACGTTATACGTTATACGTTATACGCTGTACGTTATACGTTATACGCTGTACGTTATACGTTATACGTTATATGTTATACGTTATACGTTATACGTTATACGTTATACGTTATACGTTATAAGTTATACGTTATACGTTATACGTTATACGCTGTACGTTATACGCTGTACGTTATACGCTGTACGTTATACGCTGTACGTTATACGCTGTACGTTATACGCTGTACGTTACACGTTGTACGTTGTACGTTATACGTCATACGTTACACGTTATACGTTATACGTTATACGTTATACGCTGTACGTTATACGCTGTACGTTATACGCTGTACGTTATACGCTGTACGTTATTCGTTGTACGTTACACGTTGTACGTTGTACGTTATACGTTGTACGTTATACGTTGTACGTTATACGTTGTACGTTATACGTTGTATGTTATACGTTATACGCTGTACGTTATACGTTATACGTTGTACGTTATACGTTATACGTTATACGTTATACGTTATACGCTGTACGTTATACGTTGTACGTTATACGTTATACGTTATACGTTATACGCTGTACGTTATACGCTGTACGTTATACGTTATACGTTATACGTTGTACGTTATACGCTGTACGTTATACCTTATACGTTATACGTTATACGCTGTACGTTATACGCTGTACGTTATACGTTATACGTCACACGTTATACGTTATACGTTATACGCTGTACGTTATACGCTGTACGTTATACGCTGTACGTTATACGTTAGACGTCACACGTTATACGTTATACGTTATACGCTGTACGTTATACGCTGTACGTTATACGCTGTACGTTATACGTTATACGTTATACGTTACACGTTGTACGTTGTACGTTATACGTTGTACGTTATACGTTGTACGATATTCGTTATACGTTACACGTTGTACGTTGTACGTTATACGTTGTACGTTATACGTTGTACGTTATACGTTATAAGTTGTACGTTATACGTTGTATGTTATACGTTATACGCTGTACGTTATACGTTATACGTTATACGTTATACGTTGTACGTTATACGTTATACGCTGTACGTTATACGTTATACGTTATACGTTATACGATATACGTTATAGGTTATACGATACACGTTGTACGTTGTACGTTATACGTTGTACGTTATACGTTGTACGTTGTACGTTATACGTTGTACGTTATACCTTATACGTTATACGTTATACGCTGTACTTTATACGCTGTACGTTATACGTTATACGTCACACGTTATACGTTATACGTTATACGCTGTACGTTATACGCTGTACGTTATACGCTGTACGTTATACGTTAGACGTCACACGTTATACGTTATACGTTATACGCTGTACGTTATACGCTGTACGTTATACGCTGTACGTTATACGCTGTACGTTATACGTTAGACGTCACACGTTATACGTTATACGTTATACGCTGTACGTTATACGCTGTACGTTATACGCTGTACGTTATACGTTATACGTTATACGTTACACGTTGTACGTTGTACGTTATACGTTGTACGTTATACGTTGTACGTTATTCGTTATACGTTACACGTTGTACGTTGTACGTTATACGTTGTACGTTATACGTTGTACGTTATACGTTATAAGTTGTACGTTATACGTTGTATGTTATACGTTATACGCTGTACGTTATACGTTATACGTTATACGTTATACGTTATACGTTATACGTTATACGTTATACGTTATACGTTATACGTTATACGTTACACGTTGTACGTTGTACGTTTTACGTTGTATGTTATACGTTATACGCTGTACGTTATACGTTGTACGTTATACGTTGTATGTTATACGTTATACGTTGTACGTTATACGTTGTATGTTATACGTTATACGCTGTACGTTATACGTTATACGTTATATGTTATACGTTATACGTTATACGTTATATGTTATACGTTATACGTTATACGTTATACGATATACGTTATAGGTTATACGATACACGTTGTACGTTGTACGTTATACGTTGTACGTTATACGTTGTACGTTGTACGTTATACGTTGTACGTTATACGTTGTACGTTATACGTTGTACGTTATACGTTACACGTTGTACGTTGTACGTTATACGTTGTACGTTATACGTTATACGTTATATGTTATACGTTATACGTTATACGTTATACGTTATACGTTATACGTTATACGATACACGTTATACGTTATACCTTATACGTTATACGTTATACGTTATACGCTGTACGTTATACGCTGTACGTTATACGCTGTACGTTATACGCTGTACGTTATACGTTGTACGTTATACGTTGTACGTTATACGTTGTACGTTATACGTTATACGTTGTACGTTATATGTTGTACGTTATATGTTGTCCGTAATATGTTATACGTTACACGTTGTACGATGTACGTTATACGTTCTACGTTACACGTTGTACGTTATACGTTATACGTTATACGTTATACGTTATACGTTATACGATATTCGTTATACGTTATACGTTACACGTTGTACGTTGTACGTTATACGTTGTACGTTATACGTTGTACGTTGTACGTTATACGTTGTACGTTATACGTTGTACATTATACGTTGTACGTTATACGTTGTACGTTATACGTTATACGTTATACGTTATACGTTGTACGTTATATGTTGTACGTTATATGTTATACGTTACACGTTGTACGATGTACGTTATACGTTATACGTTATACGTTATACGTTATACGTTATACGTTATACGTTATACGTTATACGGTATACGGTATACGTTATACGTTGTACGTTATATCTTATACGTTATTCGCTGTACATTATACGCTGTACGTTATACGTTATACGTTACACGTTATACGTTATACGTTATACGTTATACGCTGTACGTTATACGCTGTACGTTATACGTTATACGTTATACGTTACACGTTGTACGTTGTACGTTATACGTTGTATGTTATACGTTATACGCTGTACGTTATACGTTGTACGTTATACGTTGTATGTTATACGTTATACGTTGTACGTTATACGTTATACGTTATACGTTATACGTTATACGTTAAACGCTGTACGTTATACGTTATACGCTGTACGTTATACGTTATACGTTATATGTTATACGTTATACGTTATACGTTATACGTTATACGTTATACGTTGTACGTTATACGTTGTACGTTGTACGTTATACGTTGTACGTTATACGTTGTACGTTATACGTTGTACGTTATACGTTGTACGTTATATGTTGTACGTTATATGTTATACGTTACACGTTGTACGATGTACGTTATACGTTATACGTTATACGTTATACGTTATACGTTATACGGTATACGGTATACGTTATACGTTGTACGTTATACGTTATACGTTATACGTTATACGTTATACGTTATACGTTATACGATATACGTTATAGGTTATACGATACACGTTGTACGTTGTACGTTATACGTTGTACGTTATACGTTGTACGTTGTACGTTATACGTTGTACGTTATACGTTGTACGTTATACGTTGCACGTTATACGTTGTACGTTATACGTTATACGTTATACGTTATACGTTGTACGTTATACGTTATACGCTGTACGTTATACGTTATACGTTATATGTTATACGTTATACGTTATACGTTATACGTTATACGTTATACGTTATACGGTATACGTTATATGTTATACGTTATACGTTATACGTTATACGTTATGCGTTATACGTTATACGTTATACGTTATACGTTATACGTTATACGTTATACGTTATACGTTATACGTTATACGTTATACGTTACACGTTGTACGTTGTACGTTTTACGTTGTATGTTATACGTTATACGCTGTACGTTATACGTTGTACGTTATACGTTGTATGTTATACGTTATACGTTGTACGTTATACGTTGTATGTTATACGTTATACGCTGTACGTTATACGTTGTACGTTATACGTTGTACGTTGTACGTTATACGTTGTACGTTATACGTTGTACGTTATACGTTGTACGTTATACGTTGTACGTTATACGTTATACGTTATACGTTATACGTTGTACGTTATACGTTATACGCTGTACGTTATACGTTATACGTTATATGTTATACGTTATACGTTATACGTTATACGTTATACGTTATACGTTATACGTTATACGTTATACGTTATACGTTATACGTTATACGTTATACGTTATACGTTATACGTTATACGTTATACGTTATACGTTATACGTTATACGTTATACGTTATACGTTATACGTTATACGTTATACGTTATACGTTATACGTTATACGTTATACGTTACACGTTGTACGTTGTACGTTATACGTTGTATGTTATACGTTATACGCTGTACGTTATACGTTGTACGTTATACGTTGTACGTTATACGTTGTATGTTATACGTTATACGCTGTACGTTATACGTTGTACGTTATACGTTATACGTTATACGTTATACGTTATACGGTATACGGTATACGTTATACGTTGTACGTTATACGTTATACGTTATACGTTATACGTTATACGTTATACGATATACGTTATAGGTTATACGATACACGTTGTACGTTGTACGTTATACGTTGTACGTTATACGTTGTACGTTGTACGTTATACGTTGTACGTTATACGTTGTACGTTATACGTTGTACGTTATACGTTATACGTTATACGTTATACGTTATACGTTATACGTTGTACGTTATACGTTATACGCTGTACGTTATACGTTATACGTTATATGTTATACGTTATACGTTATACGTTATACGTTATACGTTATACGTTATACGTTATACGTTATACGTTATACGTTATACGTTATACGTTATACGTTATACGTTATACGTTATACGTTATACGTTATACGTTATACGTTATACGTTATACGTTATACGTTATACGTTATACGTTATACGTTATACGTTATACGTTATACGTTATACGTTATACGTTATACGTTATACGTTATACGTTATACGATATACGTTATACGTTATACGTTATACGTTATACGTTATACGTTATACGTTATACGTTACACGTTGTACGTTGTACGTTTTACGTTGTATGTTATACGTTATACGCTGTACGTTATACGTTGTACGTTATACGTTGTATGTTATACGTTATACGTTGTACGTTATACGTTGTATTTTATACGTTATACGCTGTACGTTATACGTTATACGTTGTACGTTATACGTTATACGCTGTACGTTATACGTTATACGTTATATGTTATACGTTATACGTTATACGTTATATGTTATACGTTATACGTTATACGTTATACGTTATACGTTATACGATATACGTTATACGCTGTACGTTATACGTTATACGTTATACGTTACACGTTGTACGTTGTACGTTATACGTTGTACGTTATACGTTATACGTTATACGTTATACGTTATACGTTATACGTTATACGTTATACGTTATACGTTATACGTTATACGTTATACGTTATACGTTATACGTTATACGTTATACGTTATACGTTATACGTTATACGATATACGTTATACGTTATACGTTATACGTTATACGTTATACGTTATACGTTATACGTTACACGTTGTACGTTGTACGTTTTACGTTGTATGTTATACGTTATACGCTGTACGTTATACGTTGTACGTTATACGTTGTATGTTATACGTTATACGTTGTACGTTATACGTTGTATTTTATACGTTATACGCTGTACGTTATACGTTATACGTTGTACGTTATACGTTATACGCTGTACGTTATACGTTATACGTTATATGTTATACGTTATACGTTATACGTTATACGATATACGTTATAGGTTATACGATACACGTTGTACGTTGTACGTTATACGTTGTACGTTATACGTTGTACGTTGTACGTTATACGTTGTACGTTATACGTTGTACGTTATACGTTGTACGTTATACGTTGTACGTTATACGTTATACGTTATACGTTATACGTTGTACGTTATACGTTATACGCTGTACGTTATACGTTATACGTTATATGTTATACGTTATACGTTATACGTTATACGTTATACGTTATACGTTATACGGTATACGTTATACGTTATACGTTATACGTTATACGTTATACGTTATGCGTTATACGTTATACGTTATACGTTATACGTTATACGTTATACGTTATACGTTATACGTTATACGTTGTATGTTATACGTTATACGTTGTACGTTATACGTTGTATGTTATACGTTATACGCTGTACGTTATACGTTGTACGTTATACGTTGTACGTTGTACGTTATACGTTGTACGTTATACGTTGTACGTTATACGTTGTACGTTATACGTTGTACGTTATACGTTATACGTTATACGTTATACGTTGTACGTTATACGTTATACGCTGTACGTTATACGTTATACGTTATATGTTATACGTTATACGTTATACGTTATACGTTATACGTTATACGTTATACGTTATACGTTATACGTTATACGTTATACGTTATACGTTATACGTTATACGTTATACGTTATACGTTATACGTTATACGTTATACGTTATACGTTATACGTTATACGTTATACGTTATACGTTATACGTTATACGTTATACGTTATACGTTATACGTTACACGTTGTACGTTGTACGTTATACGTTGTATGTTATACGTTATACGCTGTACGTTATACGTTGTACGTTATACGTTGTACGTTATACGTTGTATGTTATACGTTATACGCTGTACGTTATACGTTGTACGTTATACGTTATACGTTATACGTTATACGTTATACGGTATACGGTATACGTTATACGTTGTACGTTATACGTTATACGTTATACGTTATACGTTATACGTTATACGATATACGTTATAGGTTATACGATACACGTTGTACGTTGTACGTTATACGTTGTACGTTATACGTTGTACGTTGTACGTTATACGTTGTACGTTATACGTTGTACGTTATACGTTGTACGTTATACGTTATACGTTATACGTTATACGTTATACGTTATACGTTGTACGTTATACGTTATACGCTGTACGTTATACGTTATACGTTATATGTTATACGTTATACGTTATACGTTATACGTTATACGTTATACGTTATACGTTATACGTTATACGTTATACGTTATACGTTATACGTTATACGTTATACGTTATACGTTATACGTTATACGTTATACGTTATACGTTATACGTTATACGTTATACGTTATACGTTATACGTTATACGTTATACGTTATACGTTATACGTTATACGTTATACGTTATACGTTATACGATATACGTTATACGTTATACGTTATACGTTATACGTTATACGTTATACGTTATACGTTACACGTTGTACGTTGTACGTTTTACGTTGTATGTTATACGTTATACGCTGTACGTTATACGTTGTACGTTATACGTTGTATGTTATACGTTATACGTTGTACGTTATACGTTGTATTTTATACGTTATACGCTGTACGTTATACGTTATACGTTGTACGTTATACGTTATACGCTGTACGTTATACGTTATACGTTATATGTTATACGTTATACGTTATACGTTATATGTTATACGTTATACGTTATACGTTATACGTTATACGTTATACGTTATACGTTATACGTTATACGATATACGTTATACGCTGTACGTTATACGTTATACGTTATACGTTACACGTTGTACGTTGTACGTTATACGTTGTACGTTATACGTTATATGCTGTACGTTATACGTTATACGTTATATGTTATACGTTATACGTTATACGTTATACGTTATACGTTATACGTTATACGATATACGTTATACGTTATACGTTACACGTTGTACGTTGTAAGTTATACGTTGTACGTTATACGTTGTACGTTGTACGTTGTACGTTATACGTTGTACGTTATACGTTGTACGTTATACGTTGTACGTTATACGTTATACGTTATACGTTATACGTTATACGTTATATGTTATACGTTATACGTTATACGTTATACGTTATACGTTATACGATACACGTTATACGTTATACGTTATACGTTATACGTTATACGTTATACGCTGTACGTTATACGCTGTACGTTATACGCTGTACGTTATACGCTGTACGTTATACGTTGTACGTTATACGTTGTACGTTATACGTTGTACGTTATACGTTATACGCTGTACGTTATACGTTATACGTTATATGTTATACGTTATACGTTATACGTTATACGTTATACGTTATACGTTATACGATACACGTTATACGTTATACGTTATACGTTATACGTTATACGTTATACGCTGTACGTTATACGCTGTACGTTATACGCTGTACGTTATACGTTGTACGTTATACGTTGTACGTTATACGTTGTACGTTATACGTTATACGTTGTACGTTATATGTTGTACGTTATATGTTGTACGTTATATGTTATACGTTACACGTTGTACGATGTACGTTATACGTTATACGTTACACGTTGTACGTTATACGTTATACGTTATACGTTATACGTTATACGTTATACGATATACGTTATACGTTATACGTTACACGTTGTACGTTGTACGTTATACGTTGTACGTTATACGTTGTACGTTGTACGTTATACGTTGTACGTTATACGTTGTACGTTATACGTTGTACGTTATACGTTGTACGTTATACGTTATACGTTATACGTTATACGTTGTACGTTATATGTTGTACGTTATATATTATACGTTACACGTTGTACGATGTACGTTATACGTTATACGTTATACGTTATACGTTATACGTTATACGTTATACGTTATACGTTATACGTTATACGTTATACGTTATACGTTATACGTTATACGTTATACGGTATACGGTATACGTTATACCTTATACGTTATTCGCTGTACGTTATTCGCTGTACGTTATACGCTGTACGTTATACGTTATACGTTACACGTTATACGTTATACGTTATACGTTATACGCTGTACGTTATACGCTGTACGTTATACGTTATACGTTATACGTTACACGTTGTACGTTGTACGTTATACGTTGTATGTTATACGTTATACGCTGTACGTTATACGTTGTACGTTATACGTTGTATGTTATACGTTATACGTTGTACGTTATACGTTATACGTTATACGTTATACGCTGTACGTTATACGTTATACGCTGTACGTTATACGTTATACGTTATATGTTATACGTTATACGTTATACGTTATACGTTATACGTTGTACGTTATACGTTATACGTTGTACGTTATATGTTGTACGTTATATGTTGTACGTTATACGTTGTACGTTATACGTTGTACGTTATACGTTGTACGTTATACGTTATACGTTGTACGTTATATGTTGTACGTTATATGTTGTACGTTATATGTTATACGTTACACGTTGTACGATGTACGTTATACGTTATACGTTACACGTTGTACGTTATACGTTATACGTTATACGTTATACGTTATACGTTATACGATATACGTTGTACGTTATACGTTGTACGTTATACGTTGTACGTTGTACGTTATACGTTGTACGTTATACGTTGTACGTTATACGTTGTACGTTATACGTTGTACGTTATACGTTATACGTTATACGTTATACGTTGTACGTTATATGTTGTACGTTATATATTATACGTTACACGTTGTACGATGTACGTTATACGTTATACGTTATACGTTATACGTTATACGTTATACGTTATACGTTATACGTTATACGTTATACGGTATACGGTATTCGTTATACCTTATACGTTATTCGCTGTACGTTATTCGCTGTACGTTATACGCTGTACGTTATACGTTATACGTTACACGTTATACGTTATACGTTATACGTTATACGCTGTACGTTATACGCTGTACGTTATACGTTATACGTTATACGTTACACGTTGTACGTTGTACGTTATACGTTGTATGTTATACGTTATACGCTGTACGTTATACGTTGTACGTTATACGTTGTATGTTATACGTTATACGTTGTACGTTATACGTTATACGTTATACGTTATACGTTATACGCTGTACGTTATACGTTATACGCTGTACGTTATACGTTATACGCTGTACGTTATACGTTATACGTTATATGTTATACGTTATACGTTATACGTTATACGTTATACGTTATACGTTGTACGTTATACGTTGTACGTTGTACGTTATACGTTGTACGTTATACGTTGTACGTTATACGTTGTACGTTATACGTTGTACGTTATATGTTGTACGTTATATGTTATACGTTACACGTTGTACGATGTACGTTATGCGTTATACGTTATACGTTATACGTTATACGTTATACGTTATACGGTATACGGTATACGTTATACGTTGGACGTTATACGTTATACGTTATACGTTATACGTTATACGTTATACGATATACGTTATAGGTTATACGATACACGTTGTACGTTGTACGTTATACGTTGTACGTTATACGTTATACGTTATACGTTATACGTTGTACGTTATACGTTATACGCTGTACGTTATACGTTATACGTTATATGTTATACTTTATACGTTATACGTTATACGTTATACGTTATACGTTATACGTTATACGTTATACGTTATACGTTATACGTTATACGTTATACGTTATACGTTACACGTTGTACGTTGTACGTTTTACGTTGTATGTTATACGTTATACGCTGTACGTTATACGTTGTACGTTATACGTTGTATGTTATACGTTATACGTTGTACGTTATACGTTGTATGTTATACGTTATACGCTGTACGTTATACGTTATACGCTGTACGTTATACGCTGTACGTTATACGCTGTACGTTATACGTTATACGTTATACGGTATACGTTATACGTTGTACGTTATACGTTATACGTTATACGTTATACGTTATACGATATACGTTATAGGTTATACGATACACGTTGTACGTTGTACGTTATACGTTGTACGTTATACGTTGTACGTTGTACGTTATACGTTGTACGTTATACGTTGTACGTTATACGTTGTACGTTATACGTTGTACGTTATACGTTATACGTTATACGTTATACGTTGTACGTTATACGTTATACGCTGTACGTTATACGTTATACGTTATATGTTATACGTTATACGTTATACGTTATACGTTATACGTTATACGTTATACGTTATACGTTATACGTTACACGTTATACGTTATACGTTATACGTTATACGTTATACGTTATACGTTATACGTTATACGTTATACGTTATACGTTACACGTTGTACGTTGTACGTTATACGTTGTATGTTATACGTTATACGCTGTACGTTATACGTTGTACGTTATACGTTGTACGTTATACGTTGTATGTTATACGTTATACGCTGTACGTTATACGTTGTACGTTATACGTTATACGTTATACGTTATACGCTGTACGTTATACGTTATACGCTGTACGTTATACGTTATATGTTATACGTTATACGTTATATGTTATATGTTATATGTTATACGTTATACGTTATACGTTATACGTTATACGTTATACGTTATACGTTATACGTTATACGTTATACGTTATACGTTATACGTTATACGTTATACGTTATACGTTATACGTTATACGTTATACGTTATACGTTATACGTTATACGTTATACGTTATACGTTATACGTTATACGTTATACGTTATACGTTATACGTTATAAGTTATACGTTATACGTTATACGTTATACGTTATACGTTATACGTTATACGTTATACGTTATACGTTATACGTTATACGTTATACGTTATACGTTATACGTTATACGATATACGTTATACGTTATACGTTACACGTTGTACGTTGTAAGTTATACGTTGTACGTTATACGTTGTACGTTGTACGTTGTACGTTATACGTTGTACGTTATACGTTGTACGTTATACGTTATACGCTGTACGTTATACGTTATACGTTATACAATACACGTTATACGTTATACGTTATACGTTATACGTTATACGTTATACGCTGTACGTTATACGCTGTACGTTATACGCTGTACGTTATACGCTGTACGTTATACGTTGTACGTTATACGTTGTACGTTATACGTTGTACGTTATACGTTATACGCTGTACGTTATACGTTATACGTTATATGTTATACGTTATACGTTATACGTTATACGTTATACGTTATACGATACACGTTATACGTTATACGTTATACGTTATACGTTATACGTTATACGCTGTACGTTATACGCTGTACGTTATACGCTGTACGTTATACGTTGTACGTTATACGTTGTACGTTATACGTTGTACGTTATACGTTATACGTTGTACGTTGTATGTTGTACGTTATATGTTGTACGTTATATGTTATACGTTACACGTTGTACGATGTACGTTATACGTTATACGTTACACGTTGTACGTTATACGTTATACGTTATACGTTATACGTTATACGTTATACGTTATACGATATACGTTATACGTTATACGTTACACGTTGTACGTTGTACGTTATACGTTGTACGTTATACGTTGTACGTTGTACGTTATACGTTGTACGTTATACGTTGTACGTTATACGTTGTACGTTATACGTTGTACGTTATACGTTGTACGTTATACGTTGTACGTTATACGTTATACGTTATACGTTATACGTTGTACGTTATATGTTGTACGTTATATGTTATACGTTACACGTTGTACGATGTACGTTATACGTTATACGTTATACGTTATACGTTATACGTTATACGTTATACGTTATACGTTATACGGTATACGGTATACGTTATACCTTATACGTTATTCGCTGTACGTTATTCGCTGTACGTTATACGCTGTACGTTATACGTTATACGTTACACGTTATACGTTATACGTTATACGTTATACGCTGTACGTTATACGCTGTACGTTATACGTTATACGTTATACGTTACACGTTGTACGTTATACGTTATACGCTGTACGTTATACGTTATACGTTATATGTTATACGTTATACGTTATACGTTATACGTTATACGTTATACGTTATACGTTATACGTTATACGTTATACGTTATACGTTATACGTTATACGTTATACGTTATACGTTACACGTTGTACGTTGTACGTTTTACGTTGTATGTTATACGTTATACGCTGTACGTTATACGTTGTACGTTATACGTTGTATGTTATACGTTATACGTTGTACGTTATACGTTGTATGTTATACGTTATACGCTGTACGTTATACGTTATACGCTGTACGTTATACGCTGTACGTTATACGCTGTACGTTATACGTTAAACGTTATACGGTATACGTTATACGTTGTACGTTATACGTTATACGTTATACGTTATACGTTATACGATATACGTTATAGGTTATACGATACACGTTGTACGTTGTACGTTATACGTTGTACGTTATACGTTGTACGTTGTACGTTATACGTTGTACGTTATACGTTGTACATTATACGTTGTACGTTATACGTTGTACGTTATACGTTATACGTTGTACGTTATATGTTGTACGTTATATGTTGTACGTTATATGTTATACGTTACACGTTGTACGATGTACGTTATACGTTATACGTTACACGTTGTACGTTATACGTTATACGTTATACGTTATACGTTATACGTTATACGATATACGTTATACGTTATACGTTACACGTTGTACGTTGTACGTTATACGTTGTACGTTATACGTTGTACGTTGTACGTTATACGTTGTACGTTATACGTTGTACGTTATACGTTGTACGTTATACGTTGTACGTTATACGTTATACGTTATACGTTATACGTTGTACGTTATATGTTGTACGTTATATATTATACGTTACACGTTGTACGATGTACGTTATACGTTATACGTTATACGTTATACGTTATACGTTATACGTTATACGTTATACGTTATACGTTATACGTTATACGTTATACGTTATACGTTATACGGTATACGGTATACGTTATACCTTATACGTTATTCGCTGTACGTTATTCGCTGTACGTTATACGCTGTACGTTATACGTTATACGTTACACGTTATACGTTATACGTTATACGTTATACGCTGTACGTCATACGCTGTACGTTATACGTTATACGTTATACGTTACACGTTGTACGTTGTACGTTATACGTTGTATGTTATACGTTATACGCTGTACGTTATACGTTGTACGTTATACGTTGTATGTTATACGTTATACGTTGTACGTTATACGTTATACGTTATACGTTATACGCTGTACGTTATACGTTATACGCTGTACGTTATACGTTATACGTTATATGTTATACGTTATACGTTATACGTTATACGTTATACGTTGTACGTTATACGTTATACGTTGTACGTTATATGTTGTACGTTATATGTTGTACGTTATACGTTGTACGTTATACGTTGTACGTTATACGTTGTACGTTGTACGTTATACGTTGTACGTTGTACGTTATACGTTGTACGTTATACGTTGTACGTTATACGTTGTACGTTATACGTTGTACGTTATACGTTATACGTTACACGTTGTACGTTATACGTTATACGTTATACGTTATACGTTATACGTTATACGATATACGTTATACGTTATACGTTACACGTTGTACGTTGTACGTTATACGTTGTACGTTATACGTTGTACGTTGTACGTTATACGTTGTACGTTATACGTTGTACGTTATACGTTGTACGTTATACGTTGTACGTTATACGTTATACGTTATACGTTATACGTTGTACGTTATATGTTGTACGTTATATATTATACGTTACACGTTGTACGATGTACGTTATACGTTATACGTTATACGTTATACGTTATACGTTATACGTTATACGTTATACGTTATACGTTATACGTTATACGGTATACGGTATACGTTATACCTTATACGTTATTCGCTGTACGTTATTCGCTGTACGTTATACGCTGTACGTTATACGTTATACGTTACACGTTATACGTTATACGTTATACGTTATACGCTGTACGTTATACGCTGTACGTTATACGTTATACGTTATACGTTACACGTTGTACGTTGTACGTTATACGTTGTATGTTATACGTTATACGCTGTACGTTATACGTTGTACGTTATACGTTGTATGTTATACGTTATACGTTGTACGTTATACGTTATACGTTATACGTTATACGTTATACGCTGTACGTTATACGTTATACGCTGTACGTTATACGTTATACGCTGTACGTTATACGTTATACGTTATATGTTATACGTTATACGTTATACGTTATACGTTATACGTTATACGTTGTACGTTATACGTTGTACGTTGTACGTTATACGTTGTACGTTATACGTTGTACGTTATACGTTGTACGTTATACGTTGTACGTTATATGTTGTACGTTATATGTTATACGTTACACGTTGTACGATGTACGTTATGCGTTATACGTTATACGTTATACGTTATACGTTATACGTTATACGGTATACGGTATACGTTATACGTTGGACGTTATACGTTATACGTTATACGTTATACGTTATACGTTATACGTTATACGATATACGTTATAGGTTATACGATACACGTTGTACGTTGTACGTTATACGTTGTACGTTATACGTTATACGTTATACGTTATACGTTGTACGTTATACGTTATACGCTGTACGTTATACGTTATACGTTATATGTTATACTTTATACGTTATACGTTATACGTTATACGTTATACGTTATACGTTATACGTTATACGTTATACGTTATACGTTATACGTTATACGTTATACGTTATACGTTATACGTTATACGTTATAAGTTACACGTTGTACGTTGTACGTTTTACGTTGTATGTTATACGTTATACGCTGTACGTTATACGTTGTACGTTATACGTTGTATGTTATACGTTATACGTTGTACGTTATACGTTGTATGTTATACGTTATACGCTGTACGTTATACGTTATACGCTGTACGTTATACGCTGTACGTTATACGCTGTACGTTATACGTTATACGTTATACGGTATACGTTATACGTTGTACGTTATACGTTATACGTTATACGTTATACGTTATACGATATACGTTATAGGTTATACGATACACGTTGTACGTTGTACGTTATACGTTGTACGTTATACGTTGTACGTTGTACGTTATACGTTGTACGTTATACGTTGTACGTTATACGTTGTACGTTATACGTTGTACGTTATACGTTGTACGTTATACGTTATACGTTATACGTTATACGTTGTACGTTATACGTTATACGCTGTACGTTATACGTTATACGTTATATGTTATACGTTATACGTTATACGTTATACGTTATACGTTATACGTTATACGTTATACGTTATACGTTACACGTTATACGTTATAAGTTATACGTTATACGTTATACGTTATACGTTATACGTTATACGTTATACGTTATACGTTACACGTTGTACGTTGTACGTTATACGTTGTATGTTATACGTTATACGCTGTACGTTATACGTTGTACGTTATACGTTGTACGTTATACGTTGTATGTTATACGTTATACGCTGTACGTTATACGTTGTACGTTATACGTTATACGTTATATGTTATACGTTATACGTTATACGTTATACGTTATACGTTATACGTTATATGTTATACGTTATACGTTATATGTTATACGTTGTACGTTATACGTTGTACGTTATACGTTGTACGTTATACGTTGTACGTTATATGTTGTACGTTATATGTTATACGTTACACGTTGTACGATGTACGTTATGCGTTATACGTTATACGTTATACGTTATACGTTATACGTTATACGGTATACGGTATACGTTATACGTTGGACGTTATACGTTATACGTTATACGTTATACGTTATACGTTATACGTTATACGATATACGTTATAGGTTATACGATACACGTTGTACGTTGTACGTTATACGTTGTACGTTATACGTTATACGTTATACGTTATACGTTGTACGTTATACGTTATACGCTGTACGTTATACGTTATACGTTATATGTTATACTTTATACGTTATACGTTATACGTTATACGTTATACGTTATACGTTATACGTTATACGTTATACGTTATACGTTATACGTTATACGTTATACGTTATACGTTATACGTTATACGTTACACGTTGTACGTTGTACGTTTTACGTTGTATGTTATACGTTATACGCTGTACGTTATACGTTGTACGTTATACGTTGTATGTTATACGTTATACGTTGTACGTTATACGTTGTATGTTATACGTTATACGCTGTACGTTATACGTTATACGCTGTACGTTATACGCTGTACGTTATACGCTGTACGTTATACGTTATACGTTATACGGTATACGTTATACGTTGTACGTTATACGTTATACGTTATACGTTATACGTTATACGATATACGTTATAGGTTATACGATACACGTTGTACGTTGTACGTTATACGTTGTACGTTATACGTTGTACGTTGTACGTTATACGTTGTACGTTATACGTTGTACGTTATACGTTGTACGTTATACGTTGTACGTTATACGTTGTACGTTATACGTTATACGTTATACGTTATACGTTGTACGTTATACGTTATACGCTGTACGTTATACGTTATACGTTATATGTTATACGTTATACGTTATACGTTATACGTTATACGTTATACGTTATACGTTATACGGTATACGGTATACGTTATACCTTATACGTTATTCGCTGTACGTTATTCGCTGTACGTTATACGCTGTACGTTATACGTTATACGTTACACGTTATACGTTATACGTTATACGTTATACGCTGTACGTTATACGCTGTACGTTATACGTTATACGTTATACGTTACACGTTGTACGTTGTACGTTATACGTTGTATGTTATACGTTATACGCTGTACGTTATACGTTGTACGTTATACGTTGTATGTTATACGTTATACGTTGTACGTTATACGTTATACGTTATACGTTATACGTTATACGCTGTACGTTATACGTTATACGCTGTACGTTATACGTTATACGCTGTACGTTATACGTTATACGTTATATGTTATACGTTATACGTTATACGTTATACGTTATACGTTATACGTTGTACGTTATACGTTGTACGTTGTACGTTATACGTTGTACGTTATACGTTGTACGTTATACGTTGTACGTTATACGTTGTACGTTATATGTTGTACGTTATATGTTATACGTTACACGTTGTACGATGTACGTTATGCGTTATACGTTATACGTTATACGTTATACGTTATACGTTATACGGTATACGGTATACGTTATACGTTGGACGTTATACGTTATACGTTATACGTTATACGTTATACGTTATACGTTATACGATATACGTTATAGGTTATACGATACACGTTGTACGTTGTACGTTATACGTTGTACGTTATACGTTATACGTTATACGTTATACGTTGTACGTTATACGTTATACGCTGTACGTTATACGTTATACGTTATATGTTATACTTTATACGTTATACGTTATACGTTATACGTTATACGTTATACGTTATACGTTATACGTTATACGTTATACGTTATACGTTATACGTTATACGTTATACGTTATACGTTACACGTTGTACGTTGTACGTTTTACGTTGTATGTTATACGTTATACGCTGTACGTTATACGTTGTACGTTATACGTTGTATGTTATACGTTATACGTTGTACGTTATACGTTGTATGTTATACGTTATACGCTGTACGTTATACGTTATACGCTGTACGTTATACGCTGTACGTTATACGCTGTACGTTATACGTTATACGTTATACGGTATACGTTATACGTTGTACGTTATACGTTATACGTTATACGTTATACGTTATACGATATACGTTATAGGTTATACGATACACGTTGTACGTTGTACGTTATACGTTGTACGTTATACGTTGTACGTTGTACGTTATACGTTGTACGTTATACGTTGTACGTTATACGTTGTACGTTATACGTTGTACGTTATACGTTGTACGTTATACGTTATACGTTATACGTTATACGTTGTACGTTATACGTTATACGCTGTACGTTATACGTTATACGATATACGTTATACGTTATACGTTACACGTTGTACGTTGTAAGTTATACGTTGTACGTTATACGTTGTACGTTGTCCGTTGTACGTTATACGTTGTACGTTATACGTTGTACGTTATACGTTATACGTTATACGCTGTACGTTATACGTTATACGTTATACGATACACGTTATACGTTATACGTTATACGTTATACGTTATACGTTATACGCTGTACGTTATACGCTGTACGTTATACGCTGTACGTTATACGCTGTACGTTATACGTTGTACGTTATACGTTGTACGTTATACGTTGTACGTTATACGTTATACGCTGTACGTTATACGTTATACGTTATATGTTATACGTTATACGTTATACGTTATACGTTATACGTTATACGATACACGTTATACGTTATACGTTATACGTTATACGCTGTACGTTATACGCTGTACGTTATACGCTGTACGTTATACGTTGTACGTTATACGTTGTACGTTATACGTTGTACGTTATACGTTATACGTTGTACGTTATATGTTGTACGTTATATGTTGTACGTTATATGTTATACGTTACACGTTGTACGATGTACGTTATACGTTATACGTTACACGTTGTACGTTATACGTTATACGTTATACGTTATACGTTATACGTTATACGTTATACGATATACGTTATACGTTATACGTTACACGTTGTACGTTGTACGTTATACGTTGTACGTTATACGTTGTACGTTGTACGTTATACGTTGTACGTTATACGTTGTACGTTATACGTTGTACGTTATACGTTGTACGTTATACGTTGTACGTTATACGTTGTACGTTATACGTTATACGTTATACGTTATACGTTGTACGTTATATGTTGTACGTTATATGTTATACGTTACACGTTGTACGATGTACGTTATACGTTATACGTTATACGTTATACGTTATACGTTATACGTTATACGTTATACGTTATACGTTATACGGTATACGGTATACGTTATACCTTATACGTTATTCGCTGTACGTTATTCGCTGTACGTTATACGCTGTACGTTATACGTTATACGTTACACGTTATACGTTATACGTTATACGTTATACGCTGTACGTTATACGCTGTACGTTATACGTTATACGTTATACGTTACACGTTGTACGTTGTACGTTATACGTTGTATGTTATACGTTATACGCTGTACGTTATACGTTGTACGTTATACGTTGTATGTTATACGTTATACGTTGTACGTTATACGTTATACGTTATACGTTATACGTTATACGTTACACGTTGTACGTTGTACGTTTTACGTTGTATGTTATACGTTATACGCTGTACGTTATACGTTGTACGTTATACGTTGTATGTTATACGTTATACGTTGTACGTTATACGTTGTACGTTATACGTTGTACGTTATATGTTGTACGTTAACGTTGTACGTTATACGTTGTACGTTATACGTTGTACGTTATATGTTGTACGTTATATGTTATACGTTACACGTTGTACGATGTACGTTATGCGTTATACGTTATACGTTATACGTTATACGTTATACGTTATACGTTATACGTTATACGATATACGTTATAGGTTATACGATACACGTTGTACGTTGTACGTTATACGTTGTACGTTATACGTTATACGTTATACGTTATACGTTGTACGTTATACGTTATACGCTGTACGTTATACGTTATACGTTATATGTTATACGTTATACGTTATACGTTATACGTTATACGTTATACGTTATACGTTATACGTTATACGTTATACGTTATACGTTATACGTTATACGTTATACGTTATACGTTATACGTTACACGTTGTACGTTGTACGTTTTACGTTGTATGTTATACGTTATACGCTGTACGTTATACGTTGTACGTTATACGTTGTATGTTATACGTTATACGTTGTACGTTATACGTTGTATGTTATACGTTATACGCTGTACGTTATACGTTATACGCTGTACGTTATACGCTGTACGTTATACGCTGTACGTTATACGTTATACGTTATACGGTATACGTTATACGTTGTACGTTATACGTTATACGTTATACGTTATACGTTATACGATATACGTTATAGGTTATACGATACACGTTGTACGTTGTACGTTATACGTTGTACGTTATACGTTGTACGTTGTACGTTATACGTTGTACGTTATACGTTGTACATTATACGTTGTACGTTATACGTTGTACGTTATACGTTATACGTTATACGTTATACGTTGTACGTTATACGTTATACGCTGTACGTTATACGTTATACGTTATATGTTATACGTTATACGTTATACGTTATACGTTATACGTTATACGTTATACGTTATACGTTATACGTTATACGTTATACGTTATACGTTATACGTTATACGTTATACGTTATACGTTATACGTTACACGTTATACGTTATACGCTGTACGTTATACGTTATACGCTGTACGTTATACGTTATATGTTATACGTTATACGTTATATGTTATATGTTATAAGTTATACGTTATACGTTATACGTTATACGTTATACGTTATACGTTATACGTTATACGTTATACGTTATACGTTATACGTTATACGTTATACGTTATACGTTATACGTTATACGTTATACGTTATACGTTATACGTTATACGTTATACGTTATACGTTATACGTTATACTTTATACGTTATACGTTATACGTTATACGTTATACGTTATACGTTATACGTTATACGTTATACGTTATACGTTATACGTTATAGGCTGTACGTTATACGCTGTACGTTATACGCTGTACGTTATACGCTGTACGTTATACGTTGTACGTTATACGGTATACGTTATACGTTATACGCTACACCTTGTACGTTTTACGTTATACGTTGTACGTTATACGTTGTACGTTATACGTTGTACGTTATACGTTGTACGTTATACGTTATACGTTATACGTTATACGTTGTACGGCATATGTTGTAGGGTATATGTTATACGTTACACGTTGTACGATGTACGTTATACGTTATACGTTATACGTTATACGTTATACGTTGTACGGTATATGTTGTAGGTTATATGTTATACGTTACACGTTGTACGATGTACGTTATACGTTATACGTTATACGTTATACGTTATACGTTATACGGTATACGGTATACGTTATACGTTATACGTTATACGTTATACGTTATACGATATACGTTATAGGTTATACGATACACGTTGTACGTTGTACGTTATACGTTGTACGTTATACGTTGTACGTTGTACGTTATACATTGTACGTTATACGTTGTACGTTATACGTTGTACGTTATATGTTGTACGTTATATGTTATACGTTACACGTTGTACGATGTACGTTATACGTTATACGTTATACGTTATACGTTATACGTTATACGTTATACGGTATACGGTATACGTTGAACGTTATACGTTATACGTTATACGTTATACGTTATACGATATACGTTATAGGTTATACGATACACGTTGTACGTTGTACGTTATACGTTGTACGTTATACGTTGTACGTTGTACGTTATACGTTGTACGTTATACGTTGTACGTTATATGTTGTACGTTATATGTTATACGTTACACGTTGTACGATGTACGTTATACGTTATACGTTATACGTTATACGTTATACGTTATACGTTATACGTTATACGTTATACGTTATACGTTATACGTTATACGTTATACGTTATACGTTATACGTTATACGTTATACCGTTATAGGCTGTACGTTATACGCTGTACGTTATACGCTGTACGTTATACGCTGTACGTTATACGTTGTACGTTATACGGTATACGTTATACGTTATACGCTACAGCTTGTACGTTTTACGTTATACGTTGTACGTTATACGTTGTACGTTATACGTTGTACGTTATACGTTGTACGTTATACGTTATACGTTATACGTTATACGTTGTACGGTATATGTTGTAGGTTATATGTTATACGTTACACGTTGTACGATGTACGTTATACGTTATACGTTATACGTTATACGTTATACGTTATACGTTATACGGTATACGGTATACGTTATACGTTGTACGTTATACGTTATACGTTATACGTTATACGTTATACGTTATACGATATACGTTATAGGTTATACGATACACGTTGTACGTTGTACGTTATACGTTGTACGTTATACGTAGTACGTTGTACGTTATACATTGTACGTTATACGTTGTACGTTATACGTTGTACGTTATATGTTGTACGTTATATGTTATACGTTACACGTTGTACGATGTACGTTATACGTTATACGTTATACGTTATACGTTATACGTTATACGTTATACGTTATACGTTATACGTTATACGGTATACGGTACACGTTGAACGTTATACGTTATACGTTATACGTTATACGTTATACGATATACGTTATAGGTTATACGATACACGTTGTACGTTGTACGTTATACGATGTACGTTATACGTTGTACGTTGTACGTTATACGTTGTACGTTATACGTTGTACGTTATATGTTGTACGTTATATGTTATACGTTACACGTTGTACGATGTACGTTATACGTTATACGTTATACGTTATACGTTATACGTTATACGATATACGTTATAGGTTATACGATACACGTTGTACGTTGTACGTTATACGTTGTACGTTATACGTTATACGTTATACGTTATACGTTGTACGGTATATGTTGTAGGTTATATGTTATACGTTACACGTTGTACGATGTACGTTATACGTTATACGTTATACGTTATACGTTATACGTTATACGTTATACGTTATACGTTATACGGTATACGGTATACGTTATACGTTGTACGTTATACGTTATACGTTATACGTTATACGTTATACGTTATACGATATACGTTATAGGTTATACGATACACGTTGTACGTTGTACGTTATACGTTGTACGTTATACGTTGTACGTTGTACGTTATACATTGTACGTTATACGTTGTACGTTATACGTTGTACGTTATATGTTGTACGTTATATGTTATACGTTACACGTTGTACGATGTACGTTATACGTTATACGTTATACGTTATACGTTATACGTTATACGTTATACGGTATACGGTATACGTTGAACGTTATACGTTATACGTTATACGTTATACGTTATACGTTATAGGTTATACGATACACGTTGTACGTTGTACGTTATACGTTGTACGTTATACGTTGTACGTTGTACGTTATACGTTGTACGTTATACGTTGTACGTTATATGTTGTACGTTATATGTTATACGTTACACGTTGTACGATGTACGTTATACGTTATACGTTATACGTTATACGTTATACGTTATACGTTATACGTTATACGTTATACGTTATACGTTATACGTTATACGTTATACGTTATACGGTATACGGTATACGTTATACGTTATACGTTATACGTTATACGATATACGTTATAGGTTATACGATACACGTTGTACGTTGTACGTTATACGTTGTACGTTATACGTTATACGTTATACGTTACACTTTGTACGTTGTACGTTATACGTTGTACGTTATACGTTTTACGTTATACGTTGTACGTTATACGTTGTATGTTATACGTTATACGCTGTACGTTATACGTTATACGTTGTACGTTGTACGTTATACGTTGTACGTTATACGTTGTACGTTGTACGTTGTACGTTATATGTTATACGTTATACGTTATACGTTATACGTTATACGTTATACGATACACGTTATACGTTATACGTTATACGTTATACGTTATACGTTATACGTTATACGCTGTACGTTATACGCTGTCCGTTATACGCTGTACGTTATACGTTGTACGTTATACGTTGTACGTTATACGTTGTACGTTATACGTTATACGTTGTACGTTTATGTTGTACGTTATATGTTGTACGTTATATGTTATACGTTACACGTTGTACGATGTACGTTATACGTTATACGTTACACGTTGTACGTTATACGTTATACGTTATACGTTATACGTTATACGTTATACGATATACGTTATACGTTATACGTTACACGTTGTACGTTGTACGTTATACGTTGTACGTTATACGTTGTACGTTGTACGTTATACGTTGTACGTTATACGTTGTACGTTATACGTTGTACGTTATACGTTGTACGTTATACGTTATACGTTATACGTTATACGTTGTACGTTATATGTTGTACGTTATATGTTATACGTTACACGTTGTACGATGTACGTTATACGTTATACGTTATACGTTATACGTTATACGTTATACGTTATACGTTATACGTTATACGTTATACGGTATACGGTATACGTTATACCTTATACGTTATTCGCTGTACGTTATTCGCTGTACGTTATACGCTGTACGTTATACGTTATACGTTACACGTTATACGTTATACGTTATACGTTATACGCTGTACGTTATACGCTGTACGTTATACGTTATACGTTATACGTTACACGTTATACGGTATACGGTACACGTTGAACGTTATACGTTATACGTTATACGTTATACGTTATACGATATACGTTATAGGTTATACGATACACGTTGTACGTTGTACGTTATACGTTGTACGTTATACGTAGTACGTTGTACGTTATACATTGTACGTTATACGTTGTACGTTATACGTTGTACGTTATATGTTGTACGTTATATGTTATACGTTACACGTTGTACGATGTACGTTATACGTTATACGTTATACGTTATACGTTATACGTTATACGTTATACGTTATACGTTATACGTTATACGTTATACGGTATACGGTACACGTTGAACGTTATACGTTATACGTTATACGTTATACGTTATACGATATACGTTATAGGTTATACGATACACGTTGTACGTTGTACGTTATACGATGTACGTTATACGTTGTACGTTGTACGTTATACGTTGTACGTTATACGTTGTACGTTATATGTTGTACGTTATATGTTATACGTTACACGTTGTACGATGTACGTTATACGTTATACGTTATACGTTATACGTTATACGTTATACGTTATACGTTATACGTTATACGGTATACGGTATACGTTATACGTTGTACGTTATACGTTATACGTTATACGTTATACGTTATACGTTATACGATATACGTTATAGGTTATACGATACACGTTGTACGTTGTACGTTATACGTTGTACGTTATACGTTGTACGTTGTACGTTATACATTGTACGTTATACGTTGTACGTTATACGTTGTACGTTATATGTTGTACGTTATATGTTATACGTTACACGTTGTACGATGTACGTTATACGTTATACGTTATACGTTATACGTTATACGTTATACGTTATACGGTATACGGTATACGTTGAACGTTATACGTTATACGTTATACGTTATACGTTATACGTTATAGGTTATACGATACACGTTGTACGTTGTACGTTATACGTTGTACGTTATACGTTGTACGTTGTACGTTATACGTTGTACGTTATACGTTGTACGTTATATGTTGTACGTTATATGTTATACGTTACACGTTGTACGATGTACGTTATACGTTATACGTTATACGTTATACGTTATACGTTATACGTTATACGTTATACGTTATACGTTATACGTTATACGTTATACGTTATACGTTATACGGTATACGGTATACGTTATACGTTATACGTTATACGTTATACGATATACGTTATAGGTTATACGATACACGTTGTACGTTGTACGTTATACGTTGTACGTTATACGTTATACGTTATACGTTACACTTTGTACGTTGTACGTTATACGTTGTACGTTATACGTTTTACGTTATACGTTGTACGTTATACGTTGTATGTTATACGTTATACGCTGTACGTTATACGTTATACGTTGTACGTTGTACGTTATACGTTGTACGTTATACGTTGTACGTTGTACGTTGTACGTTATATGTTATACGTTATACGTTATACGTTATACGTTATACGTTATACGATACACGTTATACGTTATACGTTATACGTTATACGTTATACGTTATACGTTATACGCTGTACGTTATACGCTGTCCGTTATACGCTGTACGTTATACGTTGTACGTTATACGTTGTACGTTATACGTTGTACGTTATACGTTATACGTTGTACGTTTATGTTGTACGTTATATGTTGTACGTTATATGTTATACGTTACACGTTGTACGATGTACGTTATACGTTATACGTTACACGTTGTACGTTATACGTTATACGTTATACGTTATACGTTATACGTTATACGATATACGTTATACGTTATACGTTACACGTTGTACGTTGTACGTTATACGTTGTACGTTATACGTTGTACGTTGTACGTTATACGTTGTACGTTATACGTTGTACGTTATACGTTGTACGTTATACGTTGTACGTTATACGTTATACGTTATACGTTATACGTTGTACGTTATATGTTGTACGTTATATGTTATACGTTACACGTTGTACGATGTACGTTATACGTTATACGTTATACGTTATACGTTATACGTTATACGTTATACGTTATACGTTATACGTTATACGGTATACGGTATACGTTATACCTTATACGTTATTCGCTGTACGTTATTCGCTGTACGTTATACGCTGTACGTTATACGTTATACGTTACACGTTATACGTTATACGTTATACGTTATACGCTGTACGTTATACGCTGTACGTTATACGTTATACGTTATACGTTACACGTTGTACGTTGTACGTTATACGTTGTATGTTATACGTTATACGCTGTACGTTATACGTTGTACGTTATACGTTGTATGTTATACGTTATACGTTGTACGTTATACGTTATACGTTATACGTTATACGTTATACGCTGTACGTTATACGTTATACGCTGTACGTTATACGTTATACGTTATATGTTATACGTTATACGTTATACGTTATACGTTATACGTTATACGTTATACGTTGTACGTTATACGTTGTACGTTGTACGTTATACGTTGTACGTTATACGTTGTACGTTATACGTTGTACGTTATACGTTGTACGTTATATGTTGTACGTTATATGTTATACGTTACACGTTGTACGTTGTACGTTATACGTTATACGTTATACGTTATACGTTATACGTTATACGTTATACGTTATACGTTATACGTTATACGTTATACGTTATACGTTATACGTTATACGTTATACGTTATACGTTATACGTTATACGTTATACGTTATACGTTATACGTTATACGTTATACGTTATACGTTATACGTTATACGTTATACGTTATACGTTATACGTTATACGTTATACGTTATACGTTATACGTTATACGTTATACGTTATACGTTATACGTTACACGTTGTACGTTGTACGTTTTACGTTGTATGTTATACGTTATACGCTGTACGTTATACGTTGTACGTTATACGTTGTATGTTATACGTTATACGTTGTACGTTATACGTTGTATGTTATACGTTATACGCTGTACGTTATACGTTATACGCTGTACGTTATACGCTGTACGTTATACGCTGTACGTTATACGTTATACGTTATACGGTATACGTTATACGTTGTACGTTATACGTTATACGTTATACGTTATACGTTATACGATATACGTTATAGGTTATACGATACACGTTGTACGTTGTACGTTATACGTTGTACGGTATACGTTGTACGTTGTACGTTATACGTTGTACGTTATACGTTGTACGTTATATGTTGTACGTTATATGTTATACGTTACACGTTGTACGATGTACGTTATACGTTATACGTTATACGTTATACGTTATACGTTATACGTTATACGTTATACGTTGTACGTTATACCTTATACGTTATTCGCTGTACGTTATACGCTGTACGTTATACGTTATACGTTACACGTTATACGTTATACGTTATACGCTGTACGTTATAAGTTATACGTTATACGTTATACGTTACACGTTGTACGTTGTACGTTATACGTTGTACGTTATACGTTGTAGGTTATACGTTGTACGTTATACGTTGTATGTTATACGTTATACGCTGTACTTTATACGTTATACGTTATACGTTATACGTTATACGTTATACGTTATACGTTATACGGTATACGGTATACGTTATACGTTGTACGTTATACGTTATACGTTATACGTTATACGTTATACGTTATACGATATACGTTATAGGTTATACGATACACGTTGTACGTTGTACGTTATACGTTGTACGTTATACGTTGTACGTTGTACGTTATACATTGTACGTTATACGTTGTACGTTATACGTTGTACGTTATATGTTGTACGTTATATGTTATACGTTACACGTTGTACGATGTACGTTATACGTTATACGTTATACGTTATACGTTATACGTTATACGTTATACGGTATACGGTATACGTTGAACGTTATACGTTATACGTTATACGTTATACGTTATACGATATACGTTATAGGTTATACGATACACGTTGTACGTTGTACGTTATACGTTGTACGTTATACGTTGTACGTTGTACGTTATACGTTGTACGTTATACGTTGTACGTTATATGTTGTACGTTATATGTTATACGTTACACGTTGTACGATGTACGTTATACGTTATACGTTATACGTTATACGTTATACGTTATACGTTATACGTTATACGTTATACGTTATACGTTATACGTTATACGTTATACGTTATACGTTATACGGTATACGGTATACGTTATACGTTATACGTTATACGTTATACGATATACGTTATAGGTTATACGATACACGTTGTACGTTGTACGTTATACGTTGTACGTTATACGTTATACGTTATACGTTACACTTTGTACGTTGTACGTTATACGTTGTACGTTATACGTTTTACGTTATACGTTGTACGTTATACGTTGTATGTTATACGTTATACGCTGTACGTTATACGTTATACGTTGTACGTTGTACGTTATACGTTGTACGTTATACGTTGTACGTTGTACGTTGTACGTTATATGTTATACGTTATACGTTATACGTTATACGTTATACGTTATACGATACACGTTATACGTTATACGTTATACGTTATACGTTATACGTTATACGCTGTACGTTATACGCTGTCCGTTATACGCTGTACGTTATACGTTGTACGTTATACGTTGTACGTTATACGTTGTACGTTATACGTTGTACGTTATACGTTGTACGTTATACGTTATACGTTGTACGTTATATGTTGTACGTTATATGTTGTACGTTATATGTTATACGTTACACGTTGTACGATGTACGTTATACGTTATACGTTACACGTTGTACGTTATACGTTATACGTTATACGTTATACGTTATACGTTATACGATATACGTTATACGTTATACGTTACACGTTGTACGTTGTACGTTATACGTTGTACGTTATACGTTGTACGTTGTACGTTATACGTTGTACGTTATACGTTGTACGTTATACGTTGTACGTTATACGTTGTACGTTATACGTTATACGTTATACGTTATACGTTGTACGTTATATGTTGTACGTTATATGTTATACGTTACACGTTGTACGATGTACGTTATACGTTATACGTTATACGTTATACGTTATACGTTATACGTTATACGTTATACGTTATACGTTATACGTTATACGTTATACGGTATACGGTATACGTTATACCTTATACGTTATTCGCTGTACGTTATTCGCTGTACGTTATACGCTGTACGTTATACGTTATACGTTACACGTTATACGTTATACGTTATACGTTATACGCTGTACGTTATACGCTGTACGTTATACGTTATACGTTATACGTTACACGTTGTACGTTGTACGTTATACGTTGTATGTTATACGTTATACGCTGTACGTTATACGTTGTACGTTATACGTTGTACGATGTACGTTATACGTTATACGTTACACGTTGTACGTTATACGTTATACGTTATACTTTATACGTTATACGTTATACGATATACGTTATACGTTATACGTTACACGTTGTACGTTGTACGTTATACGTTGTACGTTATACGTTGTACGTTGTACGTTATACGTTGTACGTTATACGTTGTACGTTATACGTTGTACGTTATACGTTGTACGTTATACGTTATACGTTATACGTTATACGTTGTACGTTATATGTTGTACGTTATATGTTATACGTTACACGTTGTACGATGTACGTTATACGTTATACGTTATACGTTATACGTTATACGTTATACGTTATACGTTATACGTTATACGTTATACGTTATACGTTATACGTTATACGTTATACGTTATACGGTATACGGTATACGTTATACCTTATACGTTATTCGCTGTACGTTATTCGCTGTACGTTATACGCTGTACGTTATACGTTATACGTTACACGTTATACGTTATACGTTATACGTTATACGCTGTACGTTATACGCTGTACGTTATACGTTATACGTTATACGTTACACGTTGTACGTTGTACGTTATACGTTGTATGTTATACGTTATACGCTGTACGTTATACGTTGTACGTTATACGTTGTATGTTATACGTTATACGTTGTACGTTATACGTTATACGTTATACGTTATACGTTATACGCTGTACGTTATACGTTATACGCTGTACGTTATACGTTATACGTTATATGTTATACGTTATACGTTATACGTTATACGTTATACGTTATACGTTGTACGTTATACGTTGTACGTTGTACGTTATACGTTGTACGTTATACGTTGTACGTTATACGTTGTACGTTATACGTTGTACGTTATATGTTGTACGTTATATGTTATACGTTACACGTTGTACGTTGTACGTTGTACGTTATACGTTATACGTTATACGTTATACGTTATACGTTATACGTTATACGTTATACGTTATACGTTATACGTTATACGTTATACGTTATACGTTATACGTTATACGTTATACGTTATACGTTATACGTTATACGTTATACGTTATACGTTATACGTTACACGTTATACGTTATACGTTATACGTTATACGTTATACGTTATACGTTATACGTTATACGTTATACGTTATACGTTATACGTTATACGTTATACGTTATACGTTATACGTTATACGTTATACGTTATACGTTATACGTTATACGTTACACGTTGTACGTTGTACGTTTTACGTTGTATGTTATACGTTATACGCTGTACGTTATACGTTGTACGTTATACGTTGTATGTTATACGTTATACGTTGTACGTTATACGTTGTATGTTATACGTTATACGCTGTACGTTATACGTTATACGCTGTACGTTATACGCTGTACGTTATACGCTGTACGTTATACGTTATACGTTATACGGTATACGTTATACGTTGTACGTTATACGTTATACGTTATACGTTATACGTTATACGATATACGTTATAGGTTATACGATACACGTTGTACGTTGTACGTTATACGTTGTACGTTATACGTTGTACGTTGTACGTTATACGTTGTACGTTATACGTTATACGTTATACGTTGTACGTTATACGTTGTACGTTATACGTTATACGTTATACGTTATACGTTATACGTTGTACGTTATACGTTATACGCTGTACGTTATACGTTATACGTTATATGTTATACGTTATACGTTATACGTTATACGTTGTACGGTATATGTTGTAGGTTATATGTTATACGTTACACGTTGTACGATGTACGTTATACGTTATACGTTATACGTTTTACGTTATACGTTATACGGTATACGGTATACGTTATACGTTGTACGTTATACGTTATAGGTTATACGATACACGTTGTACGTTGTACGTTATACGTTGTACGTTATACGTTGTACGTTGTACGTTATACATTGTACGTTATACGTTGTACGTTATACGTTGTACGTTATATGTTGTACGTTATATGTTATACGTTACACGTTATACGATGTACGTTATACGTTATACGTTATACGTTATACGTTATACGTTATACGTTATACGGTATACGGTATACGTTGAACGTTATACGTTATACGTTATACGTTATACGTTATACGATATACGTTATAGGTTATACGATACACGTTGTACGTTGTACGTTATACGTTGTACGGTATACGTTGTACGTTGTACGTTATACGTTGTACGTTATACGTTGTACGTTATACGTTGTACGTTATACGTTGTACGTTATACGTTATACGTTATACGTTATACGTTATACGTTGTACGTTATACGTTGTACGTTATACGTTGTACGTTATACGTTGTACGTTGTACGTTATACGTTATACGTTATACGTTATACGTTGTACGTTATACGTTATACGCTGTACGTTATACGTTATACGTTATATGTTATACGTTATACGTTATACGTTATACGTTGTACGGTATATGTTGTAGGTTTTATGTTATACGTTACACGTTGTACGATGTACGTTATACGTTATACGTTATACGTTGTACGTTATACGTTATACGGTATACGGTATACGTTATACGTTGTACGTTATACGTTATAGGTTATACGATACACGTTGTACGTTGTACGTTATACGTTGTACGTTATACGTTGTACGTTGTACGTTATACATTGTACGTTATACGTTGTACGTTATACGTTGTACGTTATATGTTGTACGTTATATGTTATACGTTACACGTTGTACGATGTACGTTATACGTTATACGTTATACGTTATACGTTATACGTTATACGTTATACGTTATACGTTATACGTTGTACGTTATACCTTATACGTTATTCGCTGTACGTTATACGCTGTACGTTATACGTTATACGTTACACGTTATACGTTATACGTTATACGCTGTACGTTATAAGTTATACGTTATACGTTATACGTTACACGTTGTACGTTGTACGTTATACGTTGTACGTTATACGTTGTACGTTATACGTTGTACGTTTATACGTTGTATGTTATACGTTATACGCTGTACTTTATACGTTATACGTTATACGTTATACGTTATACGTTATACGTTATACGTCACACGTTATACGTTATACGTTATACGCTGTACGTTATACGCTGTACGTTATACGCTGTACGTTATACGTTAGACGTCACACGTTATACGTTATACGTTATACGCTGTACGTTATACGCTGTACGTTATACGCTGTACGTTATACGTTATACGTTATACGTTACACGTTGTACGTTGTACGTTATACGTTGTACGTTATACGTTGTACGTTATTCGTTATACGTTACACGTTGTACGTTGTACGTTATACGTTGTACGTTATACGTTGTACGTTATACGTTATACGTTGTACGTTATACGTTGTATGTTATACGTTATACGCTGTACGTTATACGTTATACGTTATACGTTATACGTTATACGCTGTACGTTATACGCTGTACGTTATACGTTATACGTTATACGCTGTACGTTATACGCTGTACGTTATACGCTGTACGTTATACGTTATACGTTATATGTTATACGTTATACGTTATACGTTATACGTTGTACGGTATATGTTGTAGGTTATATGTTATACGTTACACGTTGTACGATGTACGTTATACGTTATACGTTATACGTTGTACGTTATACGTTATACGGTATACGGTATACGTTATACGTTGTACGTTATACGTTATAGGTTATACGATACACGTTGTACGTTGTACGTTATACGTTGTACGTTATACGTTGTACGTTGTACGTTATACATTGTACGTTATACGTTGTACGTTATACGTTGTACGTTATATGTTGTACGTTATATGTTATACGTTACACGTTGTACGATGTACGTTATACGTTATACGTTATACGTTATACGTTATACGTTATACGTTATACGTTATACGTTATACGTTATACGTTATACGTTATACGTTATACGTTATACGTTATACGTTATACGTTATACGTTATACGTTATACGTTATACGTTATACGTTATACGTTATACGTTATACGTTATACGTTATACGTTATACGTTATACGTTATACGTTATACGTTATACGTTATACGTTATACGTTATACGTTATACGTTATACGTTATACGTTATACGTTATACGTTATACGTTATACGTTATACGTTACACGTTGTACGTTGTACGTTTTACGTTGTATGTTATACGTTATACGCTGTACGTTATACGTTGTACGTTATACGTTGTATGTTATACGTTATACGTTGTACGTTATACGTTGTATGTTATACGTTATACGCTGTACGTTATACGTTATACGCTGTACGTTATACGCTGTACGTTATACGCTGTACGTTATACGTTATACGTTATACGGTATACGTTATACGTTGTACGTTATACGTTATACGTTATACGTTATACGTTATACGATATACGTTATAGGTTATACGATACACGTTGTACGTTGTACGTTATACGTTGTACGTTATACGTTGTACGTTGTACGTTATACGTTGTACGTTATACGTTGTACGTTATACGTTGTACGTTATACGTTGTACGTTATACGTTATACGTTATACGTTATACGTTATACGTTGTACGTTATACGTTATACGCTGTACGTTATACGTTATACGTTATATGTTATACGTTATACGTTATACGTTATACGTTGTACGGTATATGTTGTAGGTTATATGTTATACGTTACACGTTGTACGATGTACGTTATACGTTATACGTTATACGTTTTACGTTATACGTTATACGGTATACGGTATACGTTATACGTTGTACGTTATACGTTATAGGTTATACGATACACGTTGTACGTTGTACGTTATACGTTGTACGTTATACGTTGTACGTTGTACGTTATACATTGTACGTTATACGTTGTACGTTATACGTTGTACGTTATATGTTGTACGTTATATGTTATACGTTACACGTTATACGATGTACGTTATACGTTATACGTTATACGTTATACGTTATACGTTATACGTTATACGGTATACGGTATACGTTGAACGTTATACGTTATACGTTATACGTTATACGTTATACGATATACGTTATAGGTTATACGATACACGTTGTACGTTGTACGTTATACGTTGTACGGTATACGTTGTACGTTGTACGTTATACGTTGTACGTTATACGTTGTACGTTATACGTTGTACGTTATACGTTGTACGTTATACGTTATACGTTATACGTTATACGTTATACGTTGTACGTTATACGTTGTACGTTATACGTTGTACGTTATACGTTGTACGTTATACGTTGTACGTTGTACGTTATACGTTATACGTTGTACGTTATACGTTATACGCTGTACGTTATACGTTATACGTTATATGTTATACGTTATACGTTATACGTTATACGTTGTACGGTATATGTTGTAGGTTTTATGTTATACGTTACACGTTGTACGATGTACGTTATACGTTATACGTTATACGTTGTACGTTATACGTTATACGGTATACGGTATACGTTATACGTTGTACGTTATACGTTATAGGTTATACGATACACGTTGTACGTTGTACGTTATACGTTGTACGTTATACGTTGTACGTTGTACGTTATACATTGTACGTTATACGTTGTACGTTATACGTTGTACGTTATATGTTGTACGTTATATGTTATACGTTACACGTTGTACGATGTACGTTATACGTTATACGTTATACGTTATACGTTATACGTTATACGTTATACGTTATACGTTGTACGTTATACCTTATACGTTATTCGCTGTACGTTATACGCTGTACGTTATACGTTATACGTTACACGTTATACGTTATACGTTATACGCTGTACGTTATAAGTTATACGTTATACGTTATACGTTACACGTTGTACGTTGTACGTTATACGTTGTACGTTATACGTTGTACGTTATACGTTGTACGTTTATACGTTGTATGTTATACGTTATACGCTGTACTTTATACGTTATACGTTATACGTTATACGTTATACGTTATACGTTATACGTCACACGTTATACGTTATACGTTATACGCTGTACGTTATACGCTGTACGTTATACGCTGTACGTTATACGTTAGACGTCACACGTTATACGTTATACGTTATACGCTGTACGTTATACGCTGTACGTTATACGTTGTACGTTATACGTTATACGTTATACGTTAAACGTTGTACGTTGTACGTTATACGTTGTACGTTATACGTTGTACGTTATTCGTTATACGTTACACGTTGTACGTTGTACGTTATACGTTGTACGTTATACGTTGTACGTTATACGTTATACGTTGTACGTTATACGTTGTATGTTATACGTTATACGCTGTACGTTATACGTTATACGTTATACGTTATACGTTATACGCTGTACGTTATACGCTGTACGTTATACGTTATACGTTATACGCTGTACGTTATACGCTGTACGTTATACGCTGTACGTTATACGTTATACGTTATATGTTATACGTTATACGTTATACGTTATACGTTGTACGGTATATGTTGTAGGTTATATGTTATACGTTACACGTTGTACGATGTACGTTATACGTTATACGTTATACGTTGTACGTTATACGTTATACGGTATACGGTATACGTTATACGTTGTACGTTATACGTTATAGGTTATACGATACACGTTGTACGTTGTACGTTATACGTTGTACGTTATACGTTGTACGTTGTACGTTATACATTGTACGTTATACGTTGTACGTTATACGTTGTACGTTATATGTTGTACGTTATATGTTATACGTTACACGTTGTACGATGTACGTTATACGTTATACGTTATACGTTATACGTTATACGTTATACGTTATACGTTATACGTTGTACGTTATACCTTATACGTTATTCGCTGTACGTTATACGCTGTACGTTATACGTTATACGTTACACGTTATACGTTATACGTTATACGCTGTACGTTATAAGTTATACGTTATACGTTATACGTTACACGTTGTACGTTGTACGTTATACGTTGTACGTTATACGTTGTACGTTATACGTTGTACGTTATACGTTGTATGTTATACGTTATACGCTGTACTTTATACGTTATACGTTATACGTTATACGTTATACGTTATACGTTATACGTCACACGTTATACGTTATACGTTATACGCTGTACGTTATACGCTGTACGTTATACGCTGTACGTTATACGTTAGACGTCACACGTTATACGTTATACGTTATACGCTGTACGTTATACGCTGTACGTTATACGCTGTACGTTATACGTTATACGTTATACGTTACACGTTGTACGTTGTACGTTATACGTTGTACGTTATACGTTGTACGTTATTCGTTATACGTTACACGTTGTACGTTGTACGTTATACGTTGTACGTTATACGTTGTACGTTATACGTTATACGTTGTACGTTATACGTTGTATGTTATACGTTATACGCTGTACGTTATACGTTATACGTTATACGTTATACGTTATACGCTGTACGTTATACGCTGTACGTTATACGTTATACGTTATACGCTGTACGTTATACGCTGTACGTTATACGCTGTACGTTATACGTTATACGTTATACGTTACACGTTGTACGTTGTACGTTATACGTTGTACGTTATACGTTATACGTTACACGTTGTACGTTGTACGTTATACGTTGTACGTTATACGTTGTACGTTATACGTTATACGTTGTACGTTATACGTTGTATGTTATACGTTATACGCTGTACGTTATACGTTGTACGTTATATGTTGTACGTTATATGTTATACGTTACACGTTGTACGATGTACGTTATACGTTATACGTTATACGTTATACGTTATACGGTATACGGTATACGTTATACGTTGTACGTTATACGTTATACGTTATACGTTATACGTTATACGATATACGTTATAGGTTATACGATACACGTTGTACGTTGTACGTTATACGTTGTACGTTATACGTTGTACGTTGTACGTTATACGTTATAGGTTATACGATACACGTTGTACGTTGTACGTTATACGTTGTACGTTATACGTCAGGCGTGGGCAGGTTAGGGGCCCCTGAAACGCCTGCTTCTCCCACCAACCTTTCTTTCATTCAACGCGCGTCTTCGTCGCGACCGTGCCACGACCGTGCATGCCTCGCGTCTTCGTTGCCCCCACAGAAGTCTTCGCGAGACCTGCGCACTGCTCTCAACGGGCGAAGCGCGTTCTTTCTCCATGGTAACGGTGGATGCTGGTGGGAGGCAGTAGGCGCTATGGTAGGGACGGCTTTGTCTCAATTGAGACTAAAATGCCCAGGCCTGTTATACGTTGTACGTTGTACGTTATACGTTGTACGTTATACGTTGTACGTTATACGTTGTACGTTATACGTTATACGTTATACGTTATACGTTGTACGTTATACGTTATACGCTGTACGTTATACGTTATACGTTATATGTTATACGTTATACGTTATACGTTATACGTTATACGTTATACGTTATACGTTATACGTTATACGTTATACGTTATACGTTATACGTTTTACGTTATACGTTATACGTTATACGTTATACGTTATACGTTATACGTTATACGTTATACGTTACACGTTGTACGTTGTACGTTATACGTTGTATGTTATACGTTATACGCTGTACGTTATACATTGTACGTTATACGTTGTATGTTATACGTTATACGTTGTACGTTATACGTTGTATGTTATACGTTATACGCTGTACGTTATACGTTATACGTTGTACGTTATACGTTATACGTTATACGTTATACGCTGTACGTTATACGTTATACGCTGTACGTTATACGTTATACGTTATATGTTATACGTTATACGTTATACGTTATACGTTATACGTTATACGTTATACGTTATACGTTATACGTTATACGTTATACGTTATACGTTATACGTTATACGTTATACGTTATACGTTATACGTTATACGTTATACGTTATACGTTATACGTTATACGTTATACGTTATACGTTATACGTTATACGTTATACGTTATACGTTATACGTTATACGTTATACGTTATACGTTATACGTTATACGTTATACGTTATACGTTATACGTTATACGTTATACGTTATACGTTATACGTTATACGTTATACGTTATACGTTATACGTTATACGTTATACGTTATACGTTATACGTTATACGTTATACGTTATACGTTATACGTTATACGTTATACGTTATACGTTATACGTTATACGTTATACGTTATACGTTATACGTTATACGTTATACGTTATACGTTATACGTTATACGTTATACGTTATACGTTGTACGTTATACGTTGTACGTTGTACGTTATACGTTGTACGTTATACGTTGTACGTTATACGTTGTACGTTATATGTTGTACGTTATATGTTATACGTTACACGTTGTACGATGTACGTTATACGTTATACGTTATACGTTATACGTTATACGTTATACGTTATACGGTATACGGTATACGTTATACGTTATACGTTATACGTTATACGTTATACGTTATACGTTGTACGTTATACGTTGTACGTTGTACGTTATACGTTGTACGTTATACGTTGTACGTTATACGTTGTACGTTATACGTTGTACGTTATATGTTGTACGTTATATGTTATACGTTACACGTTGTACGATGTACGTTATACGTTATACGTTATACGTTATACGTTATACGTTATACGTTATACGGTATACGGTATACGTTATACGTTGTACGTTATACGTTATACGTTATACGTTATACGTTATACGTTATACGATATACGTTATAGGTTATACGATACACGTTGTACGTTGTACGTTATACGTTGTACGTTATACGTTGTACGTTGTACGTTATAGGTTGTACGTTATACGTTATACGTTATACGTTATACGTTGTACGTTATACGTTATACGCTGTACGGTATACGTTATACGTTATATGTTATACGTTATACTTTATACGTTATACGTTATACGTTATACGTTATACGTTATACTTTATACGTTATACGTTATACGTTATACGTTATACGTTTTACGTTATACGTTATACGTTATACGTTATACGTTATACGTTATACGTTGTACGTTATACGTTGTACGTTATACGTTATACGCTGTACGTTATACATTGTACGTTATACGTTGTATGTTATACGTTATACGTTGTACGTTATACGTTGTATGTTATACGTTATACGCTGTACGTTATACGTTATACGTTGTACGTTATACGTTATACGTTATACGTTATATGCTGTATGTTATACGTTATACGCTGTACGTTATACGTTATACGTTATACGTTATACGTTATACGTTATACGTTATACGTTATACGTTATACGTTATACGTTATACGTTATACGTTATACGTTATACGTTATACGTTATACGTTATACGTTGTACGTTATACGTTGTACGTTGTACGTTATACGTTGTACGTTATACGTTGTACGTTATACGTTGTACGTTATATGTTGTACGTTATATGTTATACGTTACACGTTGTACGATGTACGTTATACGTTATACGTTATACGTTATACGTTATACGTTATACGTTATACGGTATACGGTATACGTTATACGTTATACGTTATACGTTATACGTTGTACGTTATACGTTGTACGTTGTACGTTATACGTTGTACGTTATACGTTGTACGTTATACGTTGTACGTTATACGTTGTACGTTATATGTTGTACGTTATATGTTATACGTTACACGTTGTACGATGTACGTTATACGTTATACGTTATACGTTATACGTTATACGTTATACGTTATACGGTATACGGTATACGTTATACGTTGTACGTTATACGTTATACGTTATACGTTATACGTTATACGATATACGTTATAGGTTATACGATACACGTTGTACGTTGTACGTTATACGTTGTACGTTATACGTTGTACGTTGTACGTTATACGTTATAGGTTATACGATACACGTTGTACGTTGTACGTTATACGTTGTACGTTATACGTTGTACGTTGTACGTTATACGTTGTACGTTATACGTTGTACGTTATACGTTGTACGTTATACGTTGTACGTTATACGTTATACGTTATACGTTATACGTTGTACGTTATACGTTATACGCTGTACGTTATACGTTATACGTTATATGTTATACGTTATACGTTATACGTTATACGTTATACGTTATACGTTATACGTTATACGTTATACGTTATACGTTATACGTTATACGTTATACGTTATACGTTTTACGTTATACGTTATACGTTATACGTTATACGTTATACGTTATACGTTACACGTTGTACGTTGTACGTTATACGTTGTATGTTATACGTTATACGCTGTACGTTATACATTGTACGTTATACGTTGTATGTTATACGTTATACGTTGTACGTTATACGTTGTATGTTATACGTTATACGCTGTACGTTATACGTTATACGTTGTACGTTATACGTTATACGTTATACGTTATACGTTATACGTTATACGTTATACGTTATACGTTATACGTTATACGTTATACGTTATACGTTATACGTTATACGTTATACGTTATACGTTATACGTTATACGTTATACGTTATACGTTATACGTTATACGTTATACGTTATACGTTATACGTTATACGTTATACGTTATACGTTATACGTTATACGTTATACGTTATACGTTATACGTTATACGTTATACGTTATACGTTATACGTTATACGTTATACGTTATACGTTATACGTTATACGTTATACGTTATACGTTATACGTTATACGTTATACGTTATACGTTATACGTTATACGTTGTACGTTATACGTTGTACGTTGTACGTTATACGTTGTACGTTATACGTTGTACGTTATACGTTGTACGTTATACGTTGTACGTTATATGTTGTACGTTATATGTTATACGTTACACGTTGTACGATGTACGTTATACGTTATACGTTATACGTTATACGTTATACGTTATACGTTATACGTTATACGGTATACGGTATACGTTATACGTTATACGTTATACGTTATACGTTGTACGTTATACGTTGTACGTTGTACGTTATACGTTGTACGTTATACGTTGTACGTTATACGTTGTACGTTATACGTTGTACGTTATATGTTGTACGTTATATGTTATACGTTACACGTTGTACGATGTACGTTATACGTTATACGTTATACGTTATACGTTATACGTTATACGTTATACGGTATACGGTATACGTTATACGTTGTACGTTATACGTTATACGTTATACGTTATACGTTATACGATATACGTTATAGGTTATACGATACACGTTGTACGTTGTACGTTATACGTTGTACGTTATACGTTGTACGTTGTACGTTATACGTTATAGGTTATACGATACACGTTGTACGTTGTACGTTATACGTTGTACGTTATACGTCAGGCGTGGGCAGGTTAGGGGCCCCTGAAACGCCTGCTTCTCCCACCAACCTTTCTTTCATTCAACGCGCGTCTTCGTCGCGACCGTGCCACGACCGTGCATGCCTCGCGTCTTCGTTGCCCCCACAGAAGTCTTCGCGAGACCTGCGCACTGCTCTCAACGGGCGAAGCGCGTTCTTTCTCCATGGTAACGGTGGATGCTGGTGGGAGGCAGTAGGCGCTATGGTAGGGACGGCTTTGTCTCAATTGAGACTAAAATGCCCAGGCCTGTTATACGTTGTACGTTGTACGTTATACGTTGTACGTTATACGTTGTACGTTATACGTTGTACGTTATACGTTATACGTTATACGTTATACGTTGTACGTTATACGTTATACGCTGTACGTTATACGTTATACGTTATATGTTATACGTTATACGTTATACGTTATACGTTATACGTTATACGTTATACGTTATACGTTATACGTTATACGTTATACGTTATACGTTTTACGTTATACGTTATACGTTATACGTTATACGTTATACGTTATACGTTATACGTTATACGTTACACGTTGTACGTTGTACGTTATACGTTGTATGTTATACGTTATACGCTGTACGTTATACATTGTACGTTATACGTTGTATGTTATACGTTATACGTTGTACGTTATACGTTGTATGTTATACGTTATACGCTGTACGTTATACGTTATACGTTGTACGTTATACGTTATACGTTATACGTTATACGCTGTACGTTATACGTTATACGCTGTACGTTATACGTTATACGTTATATGTTATACGTTATACGTTATACGTTATACGTTATACGTTATACGTTATACGTTATACGTTATACGTTATACGTTATACGTTATACGTTATACGTTATACGTTATACGTTATACGTTATACGTTATACGTTATACGTTATACGTTATACGTTATACGTTATACGTTATACGTTATACGTTATACGTTATACGTTATACGTTATACGTTATACGTTATACGTTATACGTTATACGTTATACGTTATACGTTATACGTTATACGTTATACGTTATACGTTATACGTTATACGTTATACGTTATACGTTATACGTTATACGTTATACGTTATACGTTATACGTTATACGTTATACGTTATACGTTATACGTTATACGTTATACGTTATACGTTGTACGTTATACGTTGTACGTTGTACGTTATACGTTGTACGTTATACGTTGTACGTTATACGTTGTACGTTATATGTTGTACGTTATATGTTATACGTTACACGTTGTACGATGTACGTTATACGTTATACGTTATACGTTATACGTTATACGTTATACGTTATACGGTATACGGTATACGTTATACGTTATACGTTATACGTTATACGTTATACGTTATACGTGGTACGTTATACGTTGTACGTTGTACGTTATACGTTGTACGTTATACGTTGTACGTTATACGTTGTACGTTATACGTTGTACGTTATATGTTGTACGTTATATGTTATACGTTACACATTGTACGATGTACGTTATACGTTATACGTTATACGTTATACGTTATACGTTATACGTTATACGGTATACGGTATACGTTATACGTTGTACGTTATACGTTATACGTTATACGTTATACGTTATACGTTATACGTTATACGTTATACGTTATACGATACACGTTGTACGTTGTACGTTATACGTTGTACGTTATACGTTGTACGTTGTACGTTATAGGTTGTACGTTATACGTTATACGTTATACGTTATACGTTGTACGTTATACGTTATACGCTGTACGGTATACGTTATACGTTATATGTTATACGTTATACGTTATACGTTATACGTTATACGTTATACGTTATACGTTATACTTTATACGTTATACGTTATACGTTATACGTTATACGTTTTACGTTATACGTTATACGTTATACGTTATACGTTATACGTTATACGTTGTACGTTATACGTTGTACGTTATACGTTATACGCTGTACGTTATACATTGTACGTTATACGTTGTATGTTATACGTTATACGTTGTACGTTATACGTTGTATGTTATACGTTATACGCTGTACGTTATACGTTATACGTTGTACGTTATACGTTATACGTTATACGTTATATGCTGTATGTTATACGTTATACGCTGTACGTTATACGTTATACGTTATACGTTATACGTTATACGTTATACGTTATACGTTATACGTTATACGTTATACGTTATACGTTATACGTTATACGTTATACGTTATACGTTATACGTTATACGTTATACGTTGTACGTTGTACGTTATACGTTGTACGTTATACGTTGTACGTTATACGTTGTACGTTATATGTTGTACGTTATATGTTATACGTTACACGTTGTACGATGTACGTTATACGTTATACGTTATACGTTATACGTTATACGTTATACGTTATACGGTATACGGTATACGTTATACGTTATACGTTATACGTTATACGTTGTACGTTATACGTTGTACGTTGTACGTTATACGTTGTACGTTATACGTTGTACGTTATACGTTGTACGTTATACGTTGTACGTTATATGTTGTACGTTATATGTTATACGTTACACGTTGTACGATGTACGTTATACGTTATACGTTATACGTTATACGTTATACGTTATACGGTATACGGTATACGTTATACGTTGTACGTTATACGTTATACGTTATACGTTATACGTTATACGATATACGTTATAGGTTATACGATACACGTTGTACGTTGTACGTTATACGTTGTACGTTATACGTTGTACGTTGTACGTTATACGTTATAGGTTATACGATACACGTTGTACGTTGTACGTTATACGTTGTACGTTATACGTTGTACGTTGTACGTTATACGTTGTACGTTATACGTTGTACGTTATACGTTGTACGTTATACGTTGTACGTTATACGTTATACGTTATACGTTATACGTTGTACGTTATACGTTATACGCTGTACGTTATACGTTATACGTTATATGTTATACGTTATACTTTATACGTTATACGTTATACGTTATACGTTATACGTTATACGTTATACGTTATACGTTATACGTTATACGTTATACGTTATACGTTTTACGTTATACGTTATACGTTATACGTTATACGTTATACGTTATACGTTACACGTTGTACGTTGTACGTTATACGTTGTATGTTATACGTTATACGCTGTACGTTATACATTGTACGTTATACGTTGTATGTTATACGTTATACGTTGTACGTTATACGTTGTATGTTATACGTTATACGCTGTACGTTATACGTTATACGTTGTACGTTATACGTTATACGTTATACGTTATACGTTATACGTTATACGTTATACGTTATACGTTATACGTTATACGTTATACGTTATACGTTATACGTTATACGTTATACGTTATACGTTATACGTTATACGTTATACGTTATACGTTATACGTTATACGTTATACGTTATACGTTATACGTTATACGTTATACGTTATACGTTATACGTTATACGTTATACGTTATACGTTATACGTTATACGTTATACGTTATACGTTATACGTTATACGTTATACGTTATACGTTATACGTTATACGTTATACGTTATACGTTATACGTTATACGTTATACGTTATACGTTATACGTTATACGTTATACGTTATACGTTATACGTTATACGTTGTACGTTATACGTTGTACGTTGTACGTTATACGTTGTACGTTATACGTTGTACGTTATACGTTGTACGTTATATGTTGTACGTTATATGTTATACGTTACACGTTGTACGATGTACGTTATACGTTATACGTTATACGTTATACGTTATACGTTATACGTTATACGGTATACGGTATACGTTATACGTTATACGTTATACGTTATACGTTGTACGTTATACGTTGTACGTTGTACGTTATACGTTGTACGTTATACGTTGTACGTTATACGTTGTACGTTATACGTTGTACGTTATATGTTGTACGTTATATGTTATACGTTACACGTTGTACGATGTACGTTATACGTTATACGTTATACGTTATACGTTATACGTTATACGTTATACGGTATACGGTATACGTTATACGTTGTACGTTATACGTTATACGTTATACGTTATACGTTATACGATATACGTTATAGGTTATACGATACACGTTGTACGTTGTACGTTATACGTTGTACGTTATACGTTGTACGTTGTACGTTATACGTTGTACGTTATACGTTGTACGTTATACGTTGTACGTTATACGTTGTATGTTATACGTTATACGCTGTACGTTATACATTGTACGTTATACGTTGTATGTTATACGTTATACGTTGTACGTTATACGTTGTATGTTATACGTTATACGCTGTACGTTATACGTTATACGTTGTACGTTATACGTTATACGTTATACGTTATATGCTGTACGTTATACGTTATACGCTGTACGTTATACGTTATACGTTATACGTTATACGTTATACGTTATACGTTATACGTTATACGTTATACGTTATACGTTATACGTTATACGTTATACGTTATACGTTATACGTTATACGTTATACGTTATACGTTATACGTTATACGTTATACGTTATACGTTATACGTTATACGTTATACGTTATACGTTATACGTTATACGTTATACGTTATACGTTATACGTTATACGTTATACGTTATACGTTATACGTTATACGTTTTACGTTATACGTTATACGTTATACGTTATACGTTATACGTTATACGTTGTACGTTATACGTTGTACGTTATACGTTATACGCTGTACGTTATACATTGTACGTTATACGTTGTATGTTATACGTTATACGTTGTACGTTATACGTTGTATGTTATACGTTATACGCTGTACGTTATACGTTATACGTTGTACGTTATACGTTATACGTTATACGTTATATGCTGTATGTTATACGTTATACGCTGTACGTTATACGTTATACGTTATACGTTATACGTTATACGTTATACGTTATACGTTATACGTTATACGTTATACGTTATACGTTATACGTTATACGTTATACGTTATACGTTATACGTTATACGTTATACGTTGTACGTTATACGTTGTACGTTGTACGTTATACGTTGTACGTTATACGTTGTACGTTATACGTTGTACGTTATATGTTGTACGTTATATGTTATACGTTACACGTTGTACGATGTACGTTATACGTTATACGTTATACGTTATACGTTATACGTTATACGTTATACGGTATACGGTATACGTTATACGTTATACGTTATACGTTATACGTTGTACGTTATACGTTGTACGTTGTACGTTATACGTTGTACGTTATACGTTGTACGTTATACGTTGTACGTTATACGTTGTACGTTATATGTTGTACGTTATATGTTATACGTTACACGTTGTACGATGTACGTTATACGTTATACGTTATATGTTATACGTTATACGTTATACGTTATACGTTGTACGGTATATGTTGTAGGTTATATGTTATACGTTACACGTTGTACGATGTACGTTATACGTTATACGTTATACGTTTTACGTTATACGTTATACGGTATACGGTATACGTTATACGTTGTACGTTATACGTTATAGGTTATACGATACACGTTGTACGTTGTACGTTATACGTTGTACGTTATACGTTGTACGTTGTACGTTATACATTGTACGTTATACGTTGTACGTTATACGTTGTACGTTATATGTTGTACGTTATATGTTATACGTTACACGTTATACGATGTACGTTATACGTTATACGTTATACGTTATACGTTATACGTTATACGTTATACGGTATACGGTATACGTTGAACGTTATACGTTATACGTTATACGTTATACGTTATACGATATACGTTATAGGTTATACGATACACGTTGTACGTTGTACGTTATACGTTGTACGGTATACGTTGTACGTTGTACGTTATACGTTGTACGTTATACGTTGTACGTTATACGTTGTACGTTATACGTTGTACGTTATACGTTATACGTTATACGTTATACGTTATACGTTGTACGTTATACGTTGTACGTTATACGTTGTACGTTATACGTTGTACGTTATACGTTATACGTTATACGTTATACGTTATACGTTGTACGTTATACGTTATACGCTGTACGTTATACGTTATACGTTATATGTTATACGTTATACGTTATACGTTATACGTTGTACGGTATATGTTGTAGGTTTTATGTTATACGTTACACGTTGTACGATGTACGTTATACGTTATACGTTATACGTTGTACGTTATACGTTATACGGTATACGGTATACGTTATACGTTGTACGTTATACGTTATAGGTTATACGATACACGTTGTACGTTGTACGTTATACGTTGTACGTTATACGTTGTACGTTGTACGTTATACATTGTACGTTATACGTTGTACGTTATACGTTGTACGTTATATGTTGTACGTTATATGTTATACGTTACACGTTGTACGATGTACGTTATACGTTATACGTTATACGTTATACGTTATACGTTATACGTTATACGTTATACGTTGTACGTTATACCTTATACGTTATTCGCTGTACGTTATACGCTGTACGTTATACGTTATACGTTACACGTTATACGTTATACGTTATACGCTGTACGTTATAAGTTATACGTTATACGTTATACGTTACACGTTGTACGTTGTACGTTATACGTTGTACGTTATACGTTGTACGTTATACGTTGTACGTTTATACGTTGTATGTTATACGTTATACGCTGTACTTTATACGTTATACGTTATACGTTATACGTTATACGTTATACGTTATACGTCACACGTTATACGTTATACGTTATACGCTGTACGTTATACGCTGTACGTTATACGCTGTACGTTATACGTTAGACGTCACACGTTATACGTTATACGTTATACGCTGTACGTTATACGCTGTACGTTATACGCTGTACGTTATACGTTATACGTTATACGTTACACGTTGTACGTTGTACGTTATACGTTGTACGTTATACGTTGTACGTTATTCGTTATACGTTACACGTTGTACGTTGTACGTTATACGTTGTACGTTATACGTTGTACGTTATACGTTATACGTTGTACGTTATACGTTGTATGTTATACGTTATACGCTGTACGTTATACGTTATACGTTATACGTTATACGTTATACGCTGTACGTTATACGCTGTACGTTATACGTTATACGTTATACGCTGTACGTTATACGCTGTACGTTATACGCTGTACGTTATACGTTATACGTTATATGTTATACGTTATACGTTATACGTTATACGTTGTACGGTATATGTTGTAGGTTATATGTTATACGTTACACGTTGTACGATGTACGTTATACGTTATACGTTATACGTTGTACGTTATACGTTATACGGTATACGGTATACGTTATACGTTGTACGTTATACGTTATAGGTTATACGATACACGTTGTACGTTGTACGTTATACGTTGTACGTTATACGTTGTACGTTGTACGTTATACATTGTACGTTATACGTTGTACGTTATACGTTGTACGTTATATGTTGTACGTTATATGTTATACGTTACACGTTGTACGATGTACGTTATACGTTATACGTTATACGTTATACGTTATACGTTATACGTTATACGTTATACGTTGTACGTTATACCTTATACGTTATTCGCTGTACGTTATACGCTGTACGTTATACGTTATACGTTACACGTTATACGTTATACGTTATACGCTGTACGTTATAAGTTATACGTTATACGTTATACGTTACACGTTGTACGTTGTACGTTATACGTTGTACGTTATACGTTGTACGTTATACGTTGTACGTTATACGTTGTATGTTATACGTTATACGCTGTACTTTATACGTTATACGTTATACGTTATACGTTATACGTTATACGTTATACGTTATACGTCACACGTTATACGTTATACGTTATACGCTGTACGTTATACGCTGTACGTTATACGCTGTACGTTATACGTTAGACGTCACACGTTATACGTTATACGTTATACGCTGTACGTTATACGCTGTACGTTATACGCTGTACGTTATACGTTATACGTTATACGTTACACGTTGTACGTTGTACGTTATACGTTGTACGTTATACGTTGTACGTTATTCGTTATACGTTACACGTTGTACGTTGTACGTTATACGTTGTACGTTATACGTTGTACGTTATACGTTATACGTTGTACGTTATACGTTGTATGTTATACGTTATACGCTGTACGTTATACGTTATACGTTATACGTTATACGTTATACGCTGTACGTTATACGCTGTACGTTATACGTTATACGTTATACGCTGTACGTTATACGCTGTACGTTATACGCTGTACGTTATACGTTATACGTTATACGTTACACGTTGTACGTTGTACGTTATACGTTGTACGTTATTCGTTATACGTTACACGTTGTACGTTGTACGTTATACGTTGTACGTTATACGTTGTACGTTATACGTTATACGTTGTACGTTATACGTTGTATGTTATACGTTATACGCTGTACGTTATACGTTGTACGTTATATGTTGTACGTTATATGTTATACGTTACACGTTGTACGATGTACGTTATACGTTATACGTTATACGTTATACGTTATACGGTATACGGTATACGTTATACGTTGTACGTTATACGTTATACGTTATACGTTATACGTTATACGATATACGTTATAGGTTATACGATACACGTTGTACGTTGTACGTTATACGTTGTACGTTATACGTTGTACGTTGTACGTTATACGTTATAGGTTATACGATACACGTTGTACGTTGTACGTTATACGTTGTACGTTATACGTCAGGCGTGGGCAGGTTAGGGGCCCCTGAAACGCCTGCTTCTCCCACCAACCTTTCTTTCATTCAACGCGCGTCTTCGTCGCGACCGTGCCACGACCGTGCATGCCTCGCGTCTTCGTTGCCCCCACAGAAGTCTTCGCGAGACCTGCGCACTGCTCTCAACGGGCGAAGCGCGTTCTTTCTCCATGGTAACGGTGGATGCTGGTGGGAGGCAGTAGGCGCTATGGTAGGGACGGCTTTGTCTCAATTGAGACTAAAATGCCCAGGCCTGTTATACGTTGTACGTTGTACGTTATACGTTGTACGTTATACGTTGTACGTTATACGTTGTACGTTATACGTTATACGTTATACGTTATACGTTGTACGTTATACGTTATACGCTGTACGTTATACGTTATACGTTATATGTTATACGTTATACGTTATACGTTATACGTTATACGTTATACGTTATACGTTATACGTTATGCGTTATACGTTATACGTTATACGTTTTACGTTATACGTTATACGTTATACGTTATACGTTATACGTTATACGTTATACGTTATACGTTACACGTTGTACGTTGTACGTTATACGTTGTATGTTATACGTTATACGCTGTACGTTATACATTGTACGTTATACGTTGTATGTTATACGTTATACGTTGTACGTTATACGTTGTATGTTATACGTTATACGCTGTACGTTATACGTTATACGTTGTACGTTATACGTTATACGTTATACGTTATACGCTGTACGTTATACGTTATACGCTGTACGTTATACGTTATACGTTATATGTTATACGTTATACGTTATACGTTATACGTTATACGTTATACGTTATACGTTATACGTTATACGTTATACGTTATACGTTATACGTTATACGTTATACGTTATACGTTATACGTTATACGTTATACGTTATACGTTATACGTTATACGTTATACGTTATACGTTATACGTTATACGTTATACGTTATACGTTATACGTTATACGTTATACGTTATACGTTATACGTTATACGTTATACGTTATACGTTATACGTTATACGTTATACGTTATACGTTATACGTTATACGTTATACGTTATACGTTATACGTTATACGTTATACGTTATACGTTATACGTTATACGTTATACGTTATACGTTATACGTTATACGTTATACGTTATACGTTATACGTTATACGTTATACGTTATACGTTATACGTTATACGTTATACGTTATACGTTGTACGTTATACGTTGTACGTTGTACGTTATACGTTGTACGTTATACGTTGTACGTTATACGTTGTACGTTATATGTTGTACGTTATATGTTATACGTTACACGTTGTACGATGTACGTTATACGTTATACGTTATACGTTATACGTTATACGTTATACGTTATACGGTATACGGTATACGTTATACGTTATACGTTATACGTTATACGTTATACGTTATACGTTGTACGTTATACGTTGTACGTTGTACGTTATACGTTGTACGTTATACGTTGTACGTTATACGTTGTACGTTATACGTTGTACGTTATATGTTGTACGTTATATGTTATACGTTACACGTTGTACGATGTACGTTATACGTTATACGTTATACGTTATACGTTATACGTTATACGTTATACGGTATACGGTATACGTTATACGTTGTACGTTATACGTTATACGTTATACGTTATACGTTATACGTTATACGATATACGTTATAGGTTATACGATACACGTTGTACGTTGTACGTTATACGTTGTACGTTATACGTTGTACGTTGTACGTTATAGGTTGTACGTTATACGTTATACGTTATACGTTATACGTTGTACGTTATACGTTATACGCTGTACGGTATACGTTATACGTTATATGTTATACGTTATACGTTATACGTTATACGTTATACGTTATACGTTATACGTTATACTTTATACGTTATACGTTATACGTTATACGTTATACGTTTTACGTTATACGTTATACGTTATACGTTATACGTTATACGTTATACGTTGTACGTTATACGTTGTACGTTATACGTTATACGCTGTACGTTATACATTGTACGTTATACGTTGTATGTTATACGTTATACGTTGTACGTTATACGTTGTATGTTATACGTTATACGCTGTACGTTATACGTTATACGTTGTACGTTATACGTTATACGTTATACGTTATATGCTGTATGTTATACGTTATACGCTGTACGTTATACGTTATACGTTATACGTTATACGTTATACGTTATACGTTATACGTTATACGTTATACGTTATACGTTATACGTTATACGTTATACGTTATACGTTATACGTTATACGTTGTACGTTATACGTTGTACGTTGTACGTTATACGTTGTACGTTATACGTTGTACGTTATACGTTGTACGTTATATGTTGTACGTTATATGTTATACGTTACACGTTGTACGATGTACGTTATACGTTATACGTTATACGTTATACGTTATACGTTATACGTTATACGGTATACGGTATACGTTATACGTTATACGTTATACGTTATACGTTGTACGTTATACGTTGTACGTTGTACGTTATACGTTGTACGTTATACGTTGTACGTTATACGTTGTACGTTATACGTTGTACGTTATATGTTGTACGTTATATGTTATACGTTACACGTTGTACGATGTACGTTATACGTTATACGTTATACGTTATACGTTATACGTTATACGTTATACGGTATACGGTATACGTTATACGTTGTACGTTATACGTTATACGTTATACGTTATACGTTATACGATATACGTTATAGGTTATACGATACACGTTGTACGTTGTACGTTATACGTTGTACGTTATACGTTGTACGTTGTACGTTATACGTTATAGGTTATACGATACACGTTGTACGTTGTACGTTATACGTTGTACGTTATACGTTGTACGTTGTACGTTATACGTTGTACGTTATACGTTGTACGTTATACGTTGTACGTTATACGTTGTACGTTATACGTTATACGTTATACGTTATACGTTGTACGTTATACGTTATACGCTGTACGTTATACGTTATACGTTATATGTTATACGTTATACGTTATACGTTATACGTTATACGTTATACGTTATACGTTATACGTTATACGTTATACGTTATACGTTATACGTTATACGTTATACGTTTTACGTTATACGTTATACGTTATACGTTATACGTTATACGTTATACGTTACACGTTGTACGTTGTACGTTATACGTTGTATGTTATACGTTATACGCTGTACGTTATACATTGTACGTTATACGTTGTATGTTATACGTTATACGTTGTACGTTATACGTTGTATGTTATACGTTATACGCTGTACGTTATACGTTATACGTTGTACGTTATACGTTATACGTTATACGTTATACGTTATACGTTATACGTTATACGTTATACGTTATACGTTATACGTTATACGTTATACGTTATACGTTATACGTTATACGTTATACGTTATACGTTATACGTTATACGTTATACGTTATACGTTATACGTTATACGTTATACGTTATACGTTATACGTTATACGTTATACGTTATACGTTATACGTTATACGTTATACGTTATACGTTATACGTTATACGTTATACGTTATACGTTATACGTTATACGTTATACGTTATACGTTATACGTTATACGTTATACGTTATACGTTATACGTTATACGTTATACGTTATACGTTGTACGTTATACGTTGTACGTTGTACGTTATACGTTGTACGTTATACGTTGTACGTTATACGTTGTACGTTATACGTTATATGTTATACGTTACACGTTGTACGATGTACGTTATACGTTATACGTTATACGTTATACGTTATACGTTATACGTTATACGTTATACGGTATACGGTATACGTTATACGTTATACGTTATACGTTATACGTTGTACGTTATACGTTGTACGTTGTACGTTATACGTTGTACGTTATACGTTGTACGTTATACGTTGTACGTTATACGTTGTACGTTATATGTTGTACGTTATATGTTATACGTTACACGTTGTACGATGTACGTTATACGTTATACGTTATACGTTATACGTTATACGTTATACGTTATACGGTATACGGTATACGTTATACGTTGTACGTTATACGTTATACGTTATACGTTATACGTTATACGATATACGTTATAGGTTATACGATACACGTTGTACGTTGTACGTTATACGTTGTACGTTATACGTTGTACGTTGTACGTTATACGTTATAGGTTATACGATACACGTTGTACGTTGTACGTTATACGTTGTACGTTATACGTCAGGCGTGGGCAGGTTAGGGGCCCCTGAAACGCCTGCTTCTCCCACCAACCTTTCTTTCATTCAACGCGCGTCTTCGTCGCGACCGTGCCACGACCGTGCATGCCTCGCGTCTTCGTTGCCCCCACAGAAGTCTTCGCGAGACCTGCGCACTGCTCTCAACGGGCGAAGCGCGTTCTTTCTCCATGGTAACGGTGGATGCTGGTGGGAGGCAGTAGGCGCTATGGTAGGGACGGCTTTGTCTCAATTGAGACTAAAATGCCCAGGCCTGTTATACGTTGTACGTTGTACGTTATACGTTGTACGTTATACGTTGTACGTTATACGTTGTACGTTATACGTTATACGTTATACGTTATACGTTGTACGTTATACGTTATACGCTGTACGTTATACGTTATACGTTATATGTTATACGTTATACGTTATACGTTATACGTTATACGTTATACGTTATACGTTATACGTTATACGTTATACGTTATACGTTATACGTTATACGTTATACGTTATACGTTTTACGTTATACGTTATACGTTATACGTTATACGTTATACGTTATACGTTATACGTTATACGTTACACGTTGTACGTTGTACGTTATACGTTGTATGTTATACGTTATACGCTGTACGTTATACATTGTACGTTATACGTTGTATGTTATACGTTATACGTTGTACGTTATACGTTGTATGTTATACGTTATACGCTGTACGTTATACGTTATACGTTGTACGTTATACGTTATACGTTATACGTTATACGCTGTACGTTATACGTTATACGCTGTACGTTATACGTTATACGTTATATGTTATACGTTATACGTTATACGTTATACGTTATACGTTATACGTTATACGTTATACGTTATACGTTATACGTTATACGTTATACGTTATACGTTATACGTTATACGTTATACGTTATACGTTATACGTTATACGTTATACGTTATACGTTATACGTTATACGTTATACGTTATACGTTATACGTTATACGTTATACGTTATACGTTATACGTTATACGTTATACGTTATACGTTATACGTTATACGTTATACGTTATACGTTATACGTTATACGTTATACGTTATACGTTATACGTTATACGTTATACGTTATACGTTATACGTTATACGTTATACGTTATACGTTATACGTTATACGTTATACGTTATACGTTATACGTTATACGTTATACGTTATACGTTATACGTTATACGTTATACGTTATACGTTATACGTTATACGTTGTACGTTATACGTTGTACGTTATACGTTGTACGTTGTACGTTATACGTTGTACGTTATACGTTGTACGTTATACGTTGTACGTTATATGTTGTACGTTATATGTTATACGTTACACGTTGTACGATGTACGTTATACGTTATACGTTATACGTTATACGTTATACGTTATACGTTATACGGTATACGGTATACGTTATACGTTATACGTTATACGTTATACGTTATACGTTATACGTGGTACGTTATACGTTGTACGTTGTACGTTATACGTTGTACGTTATACGTTGTACGTTATACGTTGTACGTTATACGTTGTACGTTATATGTTGTACGTTATATGTTATACGTTACACGTTGTACGATGTACGTTATACGTTATACGTTATACGTTATACGTTATACGTTATACGTTATACGGTATACGGTATACGTTATACGTTGTACGTTATACGTTATACGTTATACGTTATACGTTATACGTTATACGATATACGTTATAGGTTATACGATACACGTTGTACGTTGTACGTTATACGTTGTACGTTATACGTTGTACGTTGTACGTTATAGGTTGTACGTTATACGTTATACGTTATACGTTATACGTTGTACGTTATACGTTATACGCTGTACGGTATACGTTATACGTTATATGTTATACGTTATACGTTATACGTTATACGTTATACGTTATACGTTATACGTTATACTTTATACGTTATACGTTATACGTTATACGTTATACGTTTTACGTTATACGTTATACGTTATACGTTATACGTTATACGTTATACGTTGTACGTTATACGTTGTACGTTATACGTTATACGCTGTACGTTATACATTGTACGTTATACGTTGTATGTTATACGTTATACGTTGTACGTTATACGTTGTATGTTATACGTTATACGCTGTACGTTATACGTTATACGTTGTACGTTATACGTTATACGTTATACGTTATATGCTGTATGTTATACGTTATACGCTGTACGTTATACGTTATACGTTATACGTTATACGTTATACGTTATACGTTATACGTTATACGTTATACGTTATACGTTATACGTTATACGTTATACGTTATACGTTATACGTTATACGTTGTACGTTATACGTTGTACGTTGTACGTTATACGTTGTACGTTATACGTTGTACGTTATACGTTGTACGTTATATGTTGTACGTTATATGTTATACGTTACACGTTGTACGATGTACGTTATACGTTATACGTTATACGTTATACGTTATACGTTATACGTTATACGGTATACGGTATACGTTATACGTTATACGTTATACGTTGTACGTTGTACGTTATACGTTGTACGTTATACGTTGTACGTTATACGTTGTACGTTATACGTTGTACGTTATATGTTGTACGTTATATGTTATACGTTACACGTTGTACGATGTACGTTATACGTTATACGTTATACGTTATACGTTATACGTTATACGGTATACGGTATACGTTATACGTTGTACGTTATACGTTATACGTTATACGTTATACGTTATACGATATACGTTATAGGTTATACGATACACGTTGTACGTTGTACGTTATACGTTGTACGTTATACGTTATACGTTATAGGTTATACGATACACGTTGTACGTTGTACGTTATACGTTGTACGTTATACGTTGTACGTTGTACGTTATACGTTGTACGTTATACGTTGTACGTTATACGTTGTACGTTATACGTTGTACGTTATACGTTATACGTTATACGTTATACGTTGTACGTTATACGTTATACGCTGTACGTTATACGTTATACGTTATATGTTATACGTTATACGTTATACGTTATACGTTATACGTTATACGTTATACGTTATACGTTATACGTTATACGTTATACGTTATACGTTATACGTTATACGTTTTACGTTATACGTTATACGTTATACGTTATACGTTATACGTTATACGTTATACGTTACACGTTGTACGTTGTACGTTATACGTTGTATGTTATACGTTATACGCTGTACGTTATACATTGTACGTTATACGTTGTATGTTATACGTTATACGTTGTACGTTATACGTTGTATGTTATACGTTATACGCTGTACGTTATACGTTATACGTTGTACGTTATACGTTATACGTTATACGTTATACGTTATACGTTATACGTTATACGTTATACGTTATACGTTATACGTTATACGTTATACGTTATACGTTATACGTTATACGTTATACGTTATACGTTATACGTTATACGTTATACGTTATACGTTATACGTTATACGTTATACGTTATACGTTATACGTTATACGTTATACGTTATACGTTATACGTTATACGTTATACGTTATACGTTATACGTTATACGTTATACGTTATACGTTATACGTTATACGTTATACGTTATACGTTATACGTTATACGTTATACGTTATACGTTATACGTTATACGTTATACGTTATACGTTATACGTTATACGTTGTACGTTATACGTTGTACGTTGTACGTTATACGTTGTACGTTATACGTTGTACGTTATACGTTGTACGTTATATGTTGTACGTTATATGTTATACGTTACACGTTGTACGATGTACGTTATACGTTATACGTTATACGTTATACGTTATACGTTATACGTTATACGTTATACGGTATACGGTATACGTTATACGTTATACGTTATACGTTATACGTTGTACGTTATACGTTGTACGTTGTACGTTATACGTTGTACGTTATACGTTGTACGTTATACGTTGTACGTTATACGTTGTACGTTATATGTTGTACGTTATATGTTATACGTTACACGTTGTACGATGTACGTTATACGTTATACGTTATACGTTATACGTTATACGTTATACGGTATACGGTATACGTTATACGTTGTACGTTATACGTTATACGTTATACGTTATACGTTATACGATATACGTTATAGGTTATACGATACACGTTGTACGTTGTACGTTATACGTTGTACGTTATACGTTGTACGTTGTACGTTATACGTTGTACGTTATACGTTGTACGTTATACGTTGTACGTTATACGTTGTATGTTATACGTTATACGCTGTACGTTATACATTGTACGTTATACGTTGTATGTTATACGTTATACGTTGTACGTTATACGTTGTATGTTATACGTTATACGCTGTACGTTATACGTTATACGTTGTACGTTATACGTTATACGTTATACGTTATATGCTGTACGTTATACGTTATACGCTGTACGTTATACGTTATACGTTATACGTTATACGTTATACGTTATACGTTATACGTTATACGTTATACGTTATACGTTATACGTTATACGTTATACGTTATACGTTATACGTTATACGTTATACGTTATACGTTATACGTTATACGTTATACGTTATACGTTATACGTTATACGTTATACGTTATACGTTATACGTTATACGTTATACGTTATACGTTATACGTTATACGTTATACGTTTTACGTTATACGTTATACGTTATACGTTATACGTTATACGTTATACGTTATACGTTGTACGTTATACGTTGTACGTTATACGTTATACGCTGTACGTTATACATTGTACGTTATACGTTGTATGTTATACGTTATACGTTGTACGTTATACGTTGTATGTTATACGTTATACGCTGTACGTTATACGTTATACGTTGTACGTTATACGTTATACGTTATACGTTATATGCTGTATGTTATACGTTATACGCTGTACGTTATACGTTATACGTTATACGTTATACGTTATACGTTATACGTTATACGTTATACGTTATACGTTATACGTTATACGTTATACGTTATACGTTATACGTTATACGTTATACGTTATACGTTGTACGTTATACGTTGTACGTTGTACGTTATACGTTGTACGTTATACGTTGTACGTTATACGTTGTACGTTATATGTTGTACGTTATATGTTATACGTTACACGTTGTACGATGTACGTTATACGTTATACGTTATACGTTATACGTTATACGTTATACGTTATACGGTATACGGTATACGTTATACGTTATACGTTATACGTTATACGTTGTACGTTATACGTTGTACGTTGTACGTTATACGTTGTACGTTATACGTTGTACGTTATACGTTGTACGTTATACGTTGTACGTTATATGTTGTACGTTATATGTTATACGTTACACGTTGTACGATGTACGTTATACGTTATACGTTGTACGTTATACGTTATACGTTATACGTTATACGGTATACGGTATACGTTATACGTTGTACGTTATACGTTATACGTTATACGTTATACGTTATACGATATACGTTATAGGTTATACGATACACGTTGTACGTTGTACGTTATACGTTGTACGTTATACGTTGTACGTTGTACGTTATACGTTATAGGTTATACGATACACGTTGTACGTTGTACGTTATACGTTGTACGTTATACGTTGTACGTTGTACGTTATACGTTGTACGTTATACGTTGTACGTTATACGTTGTACGTTATACGTTGTACGTTATACGTTATACGTTATACGTTATACGTTGTACGTTATACGTTATACGCTGTACGTTATACGTTATACGTTATATGTTATACGTTATACGTTATACGTTATACGTTATACGTTATACGTTATACGTTATACGTTATACGTTATACGTTATACGTTATACGTTATACGTTATACGTTTTACGTTATACGTTATACGTTATACGTTATACGTTATACGTTACACGTTGTACGTTGTACGTTATACGTTGTATGTTATACGTTATACGCTGTACGTTATACATTGTACGTTATACGTTGTATGTTATACGTTATACGTTGTACGTTATACGTTGTATGTTATACGTTATACGCTGTACGTTATACGTTATACGTTGTACGTTATACGTTATACGTTATACGTTATACGTTATACGTTATACGTTATACGTTATACGTTATACGTTATACGTTATACGTTATACGTTATACGTTATACGTTATACGTTATACGTTATACGTTATACGTTATACGTTATACGTTATACGTTATACGTTATACGTTATACGTTATACGTTATACGTTATACGTTATACGTTATACGTTATACGTTATACGTTATACGTTATACGTTATACGTTATACGTTATACGTTATACGTTATACGTTATACGTTATACGTTATACGTTATACGTTATACGTTATACGTTATACGTTATACGTTATACGTTGTATGTTATACGTTATACGTTGTACGTTATACGTTGTATGTTATACGTTATACGCTGTACGTTATACGTTATACGTTGTACGTTATACGTTATACGTTATACGTTATATGCTGTACGTTATACGTTATACGCTGTACGTTATACGTTATACGTTATACGTTATACGTTATACGTTATACGTTATACGTTATACGTTATACGTTATACGTTATACGTTATACGTTATACGTTATACGTTATACGTTATACGTTATACGTTATACGTTATACGTTATACGTTATACGTTATACGTTATACGTTATACGTTATACGTTATACGTTATACGTTATACGTTATACGTTATACGTTATACGTTATACGTTTTACGTTATACGTTATACGTTATACGTTATACGTTATACGTTATACGTTGTACGTTATACGTTGTACGTTATACGTTATACGCTGTACGTTATACATTGTACGTTATACGTTGTATGTTATACGTTATACGTTGTACGTTATACGTTGTATGTTATACGTTATACGCTGTACGTTATACGTTATACGTTGTACGTTATACGTTATACGTTATACGTTATATGCTGTATGTTATACGTTATACGCTGTACGTTATACGGTATACGGTATACGTTATACGTTGTACGTTATACGTTATACGTTATACGTTATACGTTATACGTTATACGATATACGTTATAGGTTATACGATACACGTTGTACGTTGTACGTTATACGTTGTACGTTATACGTTGTACGTTGTACGTTATACGTTATAGGTTATACGATACACGTTGTACGTTGTACGTTATACGTTGTACGTTATACGTTGTACGTTGTACGTTATACGTTGTACGTTATACGTTGTACGTTATACGTTGTACGTTATACGTTGTACGTTATACGTTATACGTTATACGTTATACGTTGTACGTTATACGTTATACGCTGTACGTTATACGTTATACGTTATATGTTATACGTTATACGTTATACGTTATACGTTATACGTTATACGTTATACGTTATACGTTATACGTTATACGTTATACGTTATACGTTATACGTTATACGTTATACGTTTTACGTTATACGTTATACGTTATACGTTATACGTTATACGTTATACGTTATACGTTACACGTTGTACGTTGTACGTTATACGTTGTATGTTATACGTTATACGCTGTACGTTATACATTGTACGTTATACGTTGTATGTTATACGTTATACGTTGTACGTTATACGTTGTATGTTATACGTTATACGCTGTACGTTATACGTTATACGTTGTACGTTATACGTTATACGTTATACGTTATACGTTATACGTTATACGTTATACGTTATACGTTATACGTTATACGTTATACGTTATACGTTATACGTTATACGTTATACGTTATACGTTATACGTTATACGTTATACGTTATACGTTATACGTTATACGTTATACGTTATACGTTATACGTTATACGTTATACGTTATACGTTATACGTTATACGTTATACGTTATACGTTATACGTTATACGTTATACGTTATACGTTATACGTTATACGTTATACGTTATACGTTATACGTTATACGTTATACGTTATACGTTATACGTTATACGTTGTACGTTATACGTTGTACGTTGTACGTTATACGTTGTACGTTATACGTTGTACGTTATACGTTGTACGTTATATGTTGTACGTTATATGTTATACGTTACACGTTGTACGATGTACGTTATACGTTATACGTTATACGTTATACGTTATACGTTATACGTTATACGGTATACGGTATACGTTATACGTTATACGTTATACGTTATACGTTGTACGTTATACGTTGTACGTTGTACGTTATACGTTGTACGTTATACGTTGTACGTTATACGTTGTACGTTATACGTTGTACGTTATATGTTGTACGTTATATGTTATACGTTATACGTTATACGATATACGTTATAGGTTATACGATACACGTTGTACGTTGTACGTTATACGTTGTACGTTATACGTTGTACGTTGTACGTTATACGTTGTACGTTATACGTTGTACGTTATACGTTGTACGTTATACGTTGTATGTTATACGTTATACGCTGTACGTTATACATTGTACGTTATACGTTGTATGTTATACGTTATACGTTGTACGTTATACGTTGTATGTTATACGTTATACGCTGTACGTTATACGTTATACGTTGTACGTTATACGTTATACGTTATACGTTATATGCTGTACGTTATACGTTATACGCTGTACGTTATACGTTATACGTTATACGTTATACGTTATACGTTATACGTTATACGTTATACGTAATACGTTATACGTTATACGTTATACGTTATACGTTATACGTTATACGTTATACGTTATACGTTATACGTTATACGTTATACGTTATACGTTATACGTTATACGTTATACGTTATACGTTATACGTTATACGTTATACGTTGTACGTTATACGTTATACGTTATACGTTATACGTTATACGTTATACGTTATACGTTATACGTTATACGTTATACGTTATACGTTATACGTTATACGTTATACGTTATACGTTATACGTTATACGTTATACGTTATACGTTATGCGTTATGCGTTATACGTTATACGTTATACGTTATACGTTATACGTTATACGTTATACGTTATACGTTATACGTTATACGTTATACGTTATACGTTATACGTTATACGTTATACGTTATACGTTATACGTTATACGTTATACGTTATACGTTATACGTTATACGTTATACGTTATACGTTATACGTTATACGTTATACGTTATACGTTATACGTTATACGTTATACGTTATACGTTATACGTTATACGTTATACGTTATACGTTATACGTTATACGTTATACGTTATACGTTATACGTTATACGTTATACGTTATACGTTATACGTTATACGTTATACGTTATACGTTATAGGCTGTACGTTATACGCTGTACGTTATACGCTGTACGTTATACGCTGTACGTTATACGTTGTACGTTATACGTTATACGTTATACGTTATACGTTGTACGTTGTACGTTATACGTTACACGTTGTACGTTGTACGTTATACGTTATACGTTATACGTTATACGTTATACGTTATACGTTATACGTTATACGTTATACGTTGTACGTTTTACGTTATACGTTATACGTTATACGTTATACGTTATACGTTATACGTTACACGTTGTACGTTCTACGTTATACGTTGTATGTTATACGTTATACGCTGTACGTTATACATTGTACGTTATACGTTGTATGTTATACGTTATACGTTGTACGTTATACGTTGTATGTTATACGTTATACGCTGTACGTTATACGTTATACGTTGTACGTTATACGTTATACGTTATACGTTATATGCTGTACGTTATACGTTATACGCTGTACGTTATACGTTATACGTTATACGTTATACGTTATACGTTATACGTTACACGTTGTACGTTGTACGTTATACGTTGTATGTTATACGTTATACGCTGTACGTTATACATTGTACGTTATACGTTGTATGTTATACGTTATACGTTGTACGTTATACGTTGTATGTTATACATTATACGCTGTACGTTATACGTTATACGTTGTACGTTATACGTTATACGTTATACGTTATATGCTGTACGTTATACGTTATACGCTGTACGTTATACGTTATACGTTATATGTTATACGTTATACGTTATACGTTATACGTTATACGTTATACGTTATACGTTATACGTTATACGTTATACGTTATACGTTATACGTTATACGTTATACGTTATACGTTATACGTTATACGTTATACGTTATACGTTATACGTTATACGTTATACGTTATACGTTATACGTTTTACGTTATACGTTATACGTTATACGTTATACGTTATACGTTACACGTTGTACGTTGTACGTTATACGTTGTATGTTATACGTTATACGCTGTACGTTATACATTGTACGTTATACGTTGTATGTTATACGTTATACGTTGTACGTTATACGTTGTATGTTATACGTTATACGCTGTACGTTATACGTTATACGTTGTACGTTATACGTTATACGTTATACGTTATATGCTGTACGTTATACGTTATACGCTGTACGTTATACGTTATACGTTATACGTTATACGTTGTACGTTATACGTTATACGCTGTACGTTATACGTTATACGTTATATGTTATACGTTATACGTTATACGTTATACGTTATACGTTATACGTTATACGTTATACGTTATACGTTATACGTTATACGTTATACGTTATACGTTATACGTTATACGTTTTACGTTATACGTTATACGTTATACGTTATACGTTATACGTTATACGTTACACGTTGTACGTTGTACGTTATACGTTGTATGTTATACGTTATACGTTGTACGTTATACATTGTACGTTATACGTTGTATGTTATACGTTATACGTTGTACGTTATACGTTGTATGTTATACGTTATACGCTGTACGTTATACGTTATACGTTGTACGTTATACGTTATACGTTATACGTTATATGCTGTACGTTATACGTTATACGCTGTACGTTATACGTTATACGTTATATGTTATACGTTATACGTTATACGTTATACGTTATACGTTATACGTTATACGTTATACGTTATACGTTATACGTTATACGTTATACGTTATACGTTATACGTTATACGTTATACGTTATACGTTATACGTTATACGTTATACGTTATACGTTATACGTTATGCGTTATACGTTATACGTTATACGTTATACGTTATACGTTGTACGTTATACGTTGTACGTTATACGTTATACGTTATACGTTATACGTTATACGCTGTACGTTATACGTTATACGCTGTACGTTATACGTTATACGTTATATGTTATACGTTATACGTTATACGTTATACGTTATACGTTGTACGTTATATGTTGTACGTTATATGTTATACGTTACACGTTGTACGATGTACGTTATACGTTATACGTTATACGTTATACGTTATACGTTATACGTTATACGGTATACGGTATACGTTATACGTTGTACGTTATACGTTATACGTTATACGTTATACGTTATACGATATACGTTATAGGTTATACGATACACGTTGTACGTTGTACGTTATACGTTGTACGTTATACGTTGTACGTTGTACGTTATACGTTGTACGTTATACGTTGTACGTTATACGTTGTACGTTATACGTTGTATGTTATACGTTATACGCTGTACGTTATACATTGTACGTTATACGTTGTATGTTATACGTTATACGTTGTACGTTATACGTTGTATGTTATACGTTATACGCTGTACGTTATACGTTATACGTTGTACGTTATACGTTATACGTTATACGTTATATGCTGTACGTTATACGTTATACGCTGTACGTTATACGTTATACGTTATACGTTATACGTTATACGTTATACGTTATACGTTATACGTTATACGTTATACGTTATACGTTATACGTTATACGTTATACGTTATACGTTATACGTTATACGTTATACGTTATACGTTGTACGTTGTACGTTGTACGTTGTACGTTGTACGTTGTACGTTGTACGTTGTACGTTGTACGTTGTACGTTGTACGTTGTACGTTGTACGTTGTACGTTGTACGTTGTACGTTGTACGTTGTACGTTGTACGTTGTACGTTGTACGTTGTACGTTGTACGTTGTACGTTGTACGTTATACGTTATACGTTATACGTTATACGTTATACGTTATACGTTATACGTTATACGTTATACGTTATACGTTATACGTTATACGTTATACGTTATACGTTATACGTTATACGTTATACGTTATACGTTATACGTTATACGTTATACGTTATACGTTATACGTTATACGTTATACGTTATACGTTATACGTTATACGTTATACGTTATACGTTATACGTTATACGTTATACGTTATACGTTATACGTTATACGTTATACGTTATACGTTATACGTTATACGTTATACGTTATACGTTATACGTTATACGTTATACGTTATACGTTATACGTTATACGTTATACGTTATACGTTATACGTTATACGTTATACGTTATACGTTATACGTTATACGTTATACGTTATACGTTATACGTTATACGTTATACGTTATACGTTATACGTTATACGTTATACGTTATACGTTATACGTTATACGTTATACGTTATACGTTATACGTTATACGTTATACGTTATACGTTATACGTTATACGTTATACGTTATACGTTATACGTTATACGTTATACGTTATACGTTATACGTTATACGTTATACGTTATACGTTATACGTTATACGTTATACGTTATACGTTATACGTTACACGTTGTACGTTCTACGTTATACGTTGTATGTTATACGTTATACGCTGTACGTTATACATTGTACGTTATACGTTGTATGTTATACGTTATACGTTGTACGTTATACGTTGTATGTTATACGTTATACGCTGTACGTTATACGTTATACGTTGTACGTTATACGTTATACGTTATACGTTATATGCTGTACGTTATACGTTATACGCTGTACGTTATACGTTATACGTTATACATTATACGTTATACGTTATACGTTACACGTTGTACGTTGTACGTTATACGTTGTATGTTATACGTTATACGCTGTACGTTATACATTGTACGTTATACGTTGTATGTTATACGTTATACGTTATACGTTATACGTTATACGTTATACGTTATACGTTATACGTTATAGGCTGTACGTTATACGCTGTACGTTATACGCTGTACGTTATACGCTGTACGTTATACGTTGTACGTTATACGTTATACGTTATACGTTATACGTTACACGTTGTACGTTGTACGTTATACGTTACACGTTGTACGTTGTACGTTATACGTTATACGTTATACGTTATACGTTATACGTTATACGTTATACGTTATACGTTATACGTTATACGTTATACGTTATACGTTTTACGTTATACGTTATACGTTATACGTTATACGTTATACGTTATACGTTACACGTTGTACGTTCTACGTTATACGTTGTATGTTATACGTTATACGCTGTACGTTATACATTGTACGTTATACGTTGTATGTTATACGTTATACGTTGTACGTTATACGTTGTATGTTATACGTTATACGCTGTACGTTATACGTTATACGTTGTACGTTATACGTTATACGTTATACGTTATATGCTGTACGTTATACGTTATACGCTGTACGTTATACGTTATACGTTATATGTTATACGTTATACGTTATACGTTATACGTTATACGTTATACGTTATACGTTATACGTTATACGTTATACGTTATACGTTATACGTTATACGTTATACGTTATACGTTTTACGTTATACGTTATACGTTATACGTTATACGTTATACGTTACACGTTGTACGTTGTACGTTATACGTTGTATGTTATACGTTATACGCTGTACGTTATACATTGTACGTTATACGTTGTATGTTATACGTTATACGTTGTACGTTATACGTTGTATGTTATACGTTATACGCTGTACGTTATACGTTATACGTTGTACGTTATACGTTATACGTTATACGTTATATGCTGTACGTTATACGTTATACGCTGTACGTTATACGTTATACGTTATACGTTGTACGTTATACGTTATACGCTGTACGTTATACGTTATACGTTATATGTTATACGTTATACGTTATACGTTATACGTTATACGTTATACGTTATACGTTATACGTTATACGTTATACGTTATACGTTATACGTTATACGTTTTACGTTATACGTTATACGTTATACGTTATACGTTATACGTTATACGTTACACGTTGTACGTTGTACGTTATACGTTGTATGTTATACGTTATACGCTGTACGTTATACATTGTACGTTATACGTTGTATGTTATACGTTATACGTTGTACGTTATACGTTGTATGTTATACGTTATACGCTGTACGTTATACGTTATACGTTGTACGTTATACGTTATACGTTATACGTTATATGCTGTACGTTATACGTTATACGCTGTACGTTATACGTTATACGTTATATGTTATACGTTATACGTTATACGTTATACGTTATACGTTATACGTTATACGTTATACGTTATACGTTATACGTTATACGTTATACGTTATACGTTATACGTTATACGTTATACGTTATACGTTATACGTTATACGTTATACGTTATACGTTATACGTTATACGTTATACGTTATACGTTATACGTTATACGTTATACGTTATACGTTATACGTTATACGTTATACGTTATACGTTATACGTTATACGTTATACGTTATACGTTATACGTTATACGTTATACGTTATACGTTATACGTTATACGTTATACGTTATACGTTATACGTTATACGTTATACGTTATACGTTATACGTTATACGTTATACGTTATACGTTATACGTTATACGTTATACGTTATACGTTATACGTTATACGTTATACGTTATACGTTATACGTTATACGTTATACGTTATACGTTATACGTTATACGTTATACGTTATACGTTATACGTTATACGTTATACGTTATACGTTATACGTTATACGTTATACGTTATACGTTATACGTTATACGTTATACGTTATACGTTATACGTTATACGTTATACGTTATACGTTATACGTTATACGTTATACGTTATACGTTATACGTTATACGTTATACGTTATACGTTATACGTTATACGTTATACGTTATACGTTATACGTTATACGTTATACGTTATACGTTATACGTTATACGTTATACGTTATACGTTATACGTTATACGTTATACGTTATACGTTATACGTTATACGTTATACGTTATACGTTATACGTTATACGTTATACGTTATACGTTATACGTTATACGTTATACGTTATACGTTATACGTTATACGTTATACGTTATACGTTATACGTTATACGTTATACGTTATACGTTATACGTTATACGTTATACGTTATACGTTATACGTTATACGTTATACGTTATACGTTATACGTTATACGTTATACGTTATACGTTATACGTTATACGTTATACGTTATACGTTATACGTTATACGTTATACGTTATACGTTATACGTTATACGTTATACGTTATACGTTATACGTTATACGTTATACGTTATACGTTATACGTTATACGTTATACGTTATACGTTATACGTTATACGTTATAGGCTGTACGTTATACGCTGTACGTTATACGCTGTACGTTATACGCTGTACGTTATACGCTGTACGTTATACGTTATACGTTATACGTTATACGTTACACGTTGTACGTTGTACGTTATACGTTACACGTTGTACGTTGTACGTTATACGTTATACGTTATACGTTATACGTTATACGTTATACGTTATACGTTATACGTTATACGTTATACGTTATACGTTATACGTTTTACGTTATACGTTATACGTTATACGTTATACGTTATACGTTATACGTTACACGTTGTACGTTCTACGTTATACGTTGTATGTTATACGTTATACGCTGTACGTTATACATTGTACGTTATACGTTGTATGTTATACGTTATACGTTGTACGTTATACGTTGTATGTTATACGTTATACGCTGTACGTTATACGTTATACGTTGTACGTTATACGTTATACGTTATACGTTATATGCTGTACGTTATACGTTATACGCTGTACGTTATACGTTATACGTTATATGTTATACGTTATACGTTATACGTTATACGTTATACGTTATACGTTATACGTTATACGTTATACGTTATACGTTATACGTTATACGTTATACGTTTTACGTTATACGTTATACGTTATACGTTATACGTTATACGTTACACGTTGTACGTTGTACGTTATACGTTGTATGTTATACGTTATACGCTGTACGTTATACATTGTACGTTATACGTTGTATGTTATACGTTATACGTTGTACGTTATACGTTGTATGTTATACGTTATACGCTGTACGTTATACGTTATACGTTGTACGTTATACGTTATACGTTATACGTTATATGCTGTACGTTATACGTTATACGCTGTACGTTATACGTTATACGTTATACGTTGTACGTTATACGTTATACGCTGTACGTTATACGTTATACGTTATATGTTATACGTTATACGTTATACGTTATACGTTATACGTTATACGTTATACGTTATACGTTATACGTTATACGTTATACGTTATACGTTATACGTTTTACGTTATACGTTATACGTTATACGTTATACGTTATACGTTATACGTTACACGTTGTACGTTGTACGTTATACGTTGTATGTTATACGTTATACGCTGTACGTTATACATTGTACGTTATACGTTGTATGTTATACGTTATACGTTGTACGTTATACGTTGTATGTTATACGTTATACGCTGTACGTTATACGTTATACGTTGTACGTTATACGTTATACGTTATACGTTATATGCTGTACGTTATACGTTATACGCTGTACGTTATACGTTATACGTTATATGTTATACGTTATACGTTATACGTTATACGTTATACGTTATACGTTATACGTTATACGTTATACGTTATACGTTATACGTTATACGTTATACGTTATACGTTATACGTTATACGTTATACGTTATACGTTATACGTTATACGTTATACGTTATACGTTATACGTTATACGTTATACGTTATACGTTATACGTTATACGTTATACGTTTTACGTTATACGTTATACGTTATACGTTATACGTTACACGTTGTACGTTGTACGTTATACGTTGTATGTTATACGTTATACGCTGTACGTTATACATTGTACGTTATACGTTGTATGTTATACGTTATACGTTGTACGTTATACGTTGTATGTTATACGTTATACGCTGTACGTTATACGTTATACGTTGTACGTTATACGTTATACGTTATACGTTATATGCTGTACGTTATACGTTATACGCTGTACGTTATACGTTATACGTTATACGTTATACGTTGTACGTTATACGTTATACGCTGTACGTTATACGTTATACGTTATATGTTATACGTTATACGTTATACGTTATACGTTATACGTTATACGTTATACGTTATACGTTATACGTTATACGTTATACGTTATACGTTATACGTTTTACGTTATACGTTATACGTTATACGTTATACGTTATACGTTATACGTTACACGTTGTACGTTGTACGTTATACGTTGTATGTTATACGTTATACGTTGTACGTTATACATTGTACGTTATACGTTGTATGTTATACGTTATACGTTGTACGTTATACGTTGTATGTTATACGTTATACGCTGTACGTTATACGTTATACGTTGTACGTTATACGTTATACGTTATACGTTATATGCTGTACGTTATACGTTATACGCTGTACGTTATACGTTATACGTTATATGTTATACGTTATACGTTATACGTTATACGTTATACGTTATACGTTATACGTTATACGTTATACGTTATACGTTATACGTTATACGTTATACGTTATACGTTATACGTTATACGTTATACGTTATACGTTATACGTTATACGTTATACGTTATACGTTATACGTTATACGTTATACGTTATGCGTTATACGTTATACGTTATACGTTATACGTTATACGTTATACGTTGTACGTTATACGTTATACGTTATACGTTATACGTTATACGCTGTACGTTATACGTTATACGCTGTACGTTATACGTTATACGTTATATGTTATACGTTATACGTTATACGTTATACGTTATACGTTATACGTTGTACGTTATACGTTGTACGTTGTACGTTATACGTTGTACGTTATACGTTGTACGTTATACGTTGTACGTTATATGTTGTACGTTATATGTTATACGTTACACGTTGTACGTTGTACGTTATACGTTATACGTTATACGTTATACGTTATACGTTATACGTTATACGTTATACGTTATACGTTATACGTTATACGTTATACGTTATACGTTATACGTTATACGTTATACGTTATACGTTATACGTTATACGTTATACGTTATACGTTATACGTTATACGTTATACGTTATACGTAATACGTTATACGTTATACGTTATACGTTATACGTTATACGTTATACGTTATACGTTATACGTTATACGTTATACGTTATACGTTATACGTTATACGTTATACGTTATACGTTATACGTTATACGTTAAACGTTATACGTTATACGTTATACGTTATACGTTATACGTTATACGTTATAGGCTGTACGTTATACGCTGTACGTTATACGCTGTACGTTATACGCTGTACGTTATACGTTGTACGTTATACGTTATACGTTATACGTTATACGTTACACGTTGTACGTTGTACGTTATACGTTACACGTTGTACGTTGTACGTTATACGTTATACGTTATACGTTATACGTTATACGTTATACGTTATACGTTATACGTTATACGTTATACGTTATACGTTTTACGTTATACGTTATACGTTATACGTTATACGTTATACGTTATACGTTACACGTTGTACGTTCTACGTTATACGTTGTATGTTATACGTTATACGCTGTACGTTATACATTGTACGTTATACGTTGTATGTTATACGTTATACGTTGTACGTTATACGTTGTATGTTATACGTTATACGCTGTACGTTATACGTTATACGTTGTACGTTATACGTTATACGTTATACGTTATATGCTGTACGTTATACGTTATACGCTGTACGTTATACGTTATACGTTATATGTTATACGTTATACGTTATACGTTATACGTTATACGTTATACGTTATACGTTATACGTTATACGTTATACGTTATACGTTATACGTTATTCGTTATACGTTTTACGTTATACGTTATACGTTATACGTTATACGTTATACGTTATACGTTACACGTTGTACGTTGTACGTTATACGTTGTATGTTATACGTTATACGCTGTACGTTATACATTGTACGTTATACGTTGTATGTTATACGTTATACGTTGTACGTTATACGTTGTATGTTATACGTTATACGCTGTACGTTATACGTTATACGTTGTACGTTATACGTTATACGTTATACGTTATATGCTGTACGTTATACGTTATACGCTGTACGTTATACGTTATACGTTATACGTTGTACGTTATACGTTATACGCTGTACGTTATACGTTATACGTTATATGTTATACGTTATACGTTATACGTTATACGTTATACGTTATACGTTATACGTTATACGTTATACGTTATACGTTATACGTTATACGTTATACGTTATACGTTATACGTTTTACGTTATACGTTATACGTTATACGTTATACGTTATACGTTATACGTTACACGTTGTACGTTGTACGTTATACGTTGTATGTTATACGTTATACGCTGTACGTTATACATTGTACGTTATACGTTGTATGTTATACGTTATACGTTGTACGTTATACGTTGTATGTTATACGTTATACGCTGTACGTTATACGTTATACGTTGTACGTTATACGTTATACGTTATACGTTATATGCTGTACGTTATACGTTATACGCTGTACGTTATACGTTATACGTTATAAGTTATACGTTATACGTTATACGTTATACGTTATACGTTATACGTTATACGTTATACGTTATACGTTATACGTTATACGTTATACGTTATACGTTATACGTCATACGTTATACGTTATACGTTATACGTTATACGTTATACGTTATACGTTATACGTTATACGTTTTACGTTATACGTTATACGTTATACGTTATACGTTATACGTTATACGTTACACGTTGTACGTTGTACGTTATACGTTGTATGTTATACGTTATACGCTGTACGTTATACATTGTACGTTATACGTTGTATGTTATACGTTATACGTTGTACGTTATACGTTGTATGTTATACGTTATACGCTGTACGTTATACGTTATACGTTGTACGTTATACGTTATACGTTATACGTTATATGCTGTACGTTATACGTTATACGCTGTACGTTATACGTTATACGTTATACGTTATACGTTGTACGTTATACGTTATACGCTGTACGTTATACGTTATACGTTATATGTTATACGTTATACGTTATACGTTATACGTTATACGTTATACGTTATACGTTATACGTTATACGTTATACGTTATACGTTATACGTTATACGTTATACGTTTTACGTTATACGTTATACGTTATACGTTATACGTTATACGTTATACGTTACACGTTGTACGTTGTACGTTATACGTTGTATGTTATACGTTATACGTTGTACGTTATACATTGTACGTTATACGTTGTATGTTATACGTTATACGTTGTACGTTATACGTTGTATGTTATACGTTATACGCTGTACGTTATACGTTATACGTTGTACGTTATACGTTATACGTTATACGTTATATGCTGTACGTTATACGTTATACGTTATACGTTATACGTTGTACGTTATACGTTGTACGTTGTACGTTATACGTTGTACGTTATACGTTGTACGTTATACGTTGTACGTTATACGTTGTACGTTATATGTTGTACGTTATATGTTATACGTTACACGTTGTACGTTGTACGTTATACGTTATACGTTATACGTTATACGTTATACGTTATACGTTATACGTTATACGTTATACGTTATACGTTATACGTTATACGTTATACGTTATACGTTATACGTTATACGTTATACGTTATACGTTATACGTTATAGGCTGTACGTTATACGCTGTACGTTATACGCTGTACGTTATACGCTGTACGTTATACGTTGTACGTTATACGTTATACGTTATACGTTATACGTTACACGTTGTACGTTGTACGTTATACGTTACACGTTGTACGTTGTACGTTATACGTTATACGTTATACGTTATACGTTATACGTTATACGTTATACGTTATACGTTATACGTTATACGTTTTACGTTATACGTTATACGTTATACGTTATACGTTATACGTTATACGTTACACGTTGTACGTTCTACGTTATACGTTGTATGTTATACGTTATACGCTGTACGTTATACATTGTACGTTATACGTTGTATGTTATACGTTATACGTTGTACGTTATACGTTGTATGTTATACGTTATACGCTGTACGTTATACGTTATACGTTGTACGTTATACGTTATACGTTATACGTTATATGCTGTACGTTATACGTTATACGCTGTACGTTATACGTTATACGTTATATGTTATACGTTATACGTTATACGTTATACGTTATACGTTATACGTTATACGTTATACGTTATACGTTATACGTTATACGTTATACGTTTTACGTTATACGTTATACGTTATACGTTATACGTTATACGTTACACGTTGTACGTTGTACGTTATACGTTGTATGTTATACGTTATACGCTGTACGTTATACATTGTACGTTATACGTTGTATGTTATACGTTATACGTTGTACGTTATACGTTGTATGTTATACGTTATACGCTGTACGTTATACGTTATACGTTGTACGTTATACGTTATACGTTATACGTTATATGCTGTACGTTATACGTTATACGCTGTACGTTATACGTTATACGTTATACGTTGTACGTTATACGTTATACGCTGTACGTTATACGTTATACGTTGTACGTTATACGTTATACGTTATACGTTATATGCTGTACGTTATACGTTATACGCTGTACGTTATACGTTATACGTTATATGTTATACGTTATACGTTATACGTTATACGTTATACGTTATACGTTATACGTTATACGTTATACGTTATACGTTATACGTTATACGTTATACGTTATACGTTATACGTTTTACGTTATACGTTATACGTTATACGTTATACGTTATACGTTATACGTTACACGTTGTACGTTGTACGTTATACGTTGTATGTTATACGTTATACGCTGTACGTTATACATTGTACGTTATACGTTGTATGTTATACGTTATACGTTGTACGTTATACGTTGTATGTTATACGTTATACGCTGTACGTTATACGTTATACGTTGTACGTTATACGTTATACGTTATACGTTATATGCTGTACGTTATACGTTATACGCTGTACGTTATACGTTATACGTTATACGTTGTACGTTATACGTTATACGCTGTACGTTATACGTTGTACGTTATAAGTTATACGTTATACGTTATACGTTATACGTTATACGTTATACGTTATACGTTATACGTTATACGTTATACGTTATACGTTATACGTTATACGTTATACGTTTTACGTTATACGTTATACGTTATACGTTATACGTTATACGTTATACGTTATACGTTACACGTTGTACGTTGTACGTTATACGTTGTATGTTATACGTTATACGCTGTACGTTATACATTGTACGTTATACGTTGTATGTTATACGTTATACGTTGTACGTTATACGTTGTATGTTATACGTTATACGCTGTACGTTATACGTTATACGTTGTACGTTATACGTTATACGTTATACGTTATACGCTGTACGTTATACGTTATACGCTGTACGTTATACGTTATACGTTATAAGTTATACGTTATACGTTATACGTTATACGTTATACGTTATACGTTATACGTTATACGTTATACGTTATACGTTATACGTTATACGTTATACGTTATACGTTATACGTTATACGTTATACGTTATACGTTATACGTTATACGTTATACGTTATACGTTATACGTTATACGTTATACGTTTTACGTTATACGTTATACGTTATACGTTATACGTTATACGTTACACGTTGTACGTTGTACGTTATACGTTGTATGTTATACGTTATACGCTGTACGTTATACATTGTACGTTATACGTTGTATGTTATACGTTATACGTTGTACGTTATACGTTGTATGTTATACGTTATACGCTGTACGTTATACGTTATACGTTGTACGTTATACGTTATACGTTATACGTTATATGCTGTACGTTATACGTTATACGCTGTACGTTATACGTTATACGTTATACGTTATACGTTGTACGTTATACGTTATACGCTGTACGTTATACGTTATACGTTATATGTTATACGTTATACGTTATACGTTATACGTTATACGTTATACGTTATACGTTATACGTTATACGTTATACGTTATACGTTATACGTTATACGTTTTACGTTATACGTTATACGTTATACGTTATACGTTATACGTTATACGTTACACGTTGTACGTTGTACGTTATACGTTGTATGTTATACGTTATACGTTGTACGTTATACATTGTACGTTATACGTTGTATGTTATACGTTATACGTTGTACGTTATACGTTGTATGTTATACGTTATACGCTGTACGTTATACGTTATACGTTGTACGTTATACGTTATACGTTATACGTTATATGCTGTACGTTATACGTTATACGCTGTACGTTATACGTTATACGTTATATGTTATACGTTATACGTTATACGTTATACGTTATACGTTATACGTTATACGTTATACGTTATACGTTATACGTTATACGTTATACGTTATACGTTATACGTTATACGTTATACGTTATACGTTATACGTTATACGTTATACGTTATACGTTATACGTTATACGTTATACGTTATGCGTTATACGTTATACGTTATACGTTATACGTTATACGTTGTACGTTATACGTTATACGTTATACGTTATACGTTATACGCTGTACGTTATACGTTATACGCTGTACGTTATACGTTATACGTTATATGTTATACGTTATACGTTATGCGTTACACGTTGTACGTTGTACGTTATACGTTGTACGTTATACGTTGTACGTTGTACGTTATACGTTGTACGTTATACGTTGTACGTTATACGTTGTACGTTATACGTTGTACGTTATATGTTGTACGTTATATGTTATACGTTACACGTTGTACGTTGTACGTTATACGTTATACGTTATACGTTATACGTTATACGTTATACGTTATACGTTATACGTTATACGTTATACGTTATACGTTATACGTTATACGTTATACGTTATACGTTATACGTTATACGTTATACGTTATACGTTATACGTTATACGTTATACGTTATACGTTATACGTTATACGTTATACGTTATACGTTATACGTTACACGTTGTATGTTGTACGTTTTACGTTGTATGTTATTAATACGCTGTACGTTATACGTTGTACGTTATACGTTGTATGTTATACGTTATACGTTGTACGTTATACGTTGTATGTTATACGTTATACGCTGTACGTTATACGTTATACGCTGTACGTTATACGCTGTACGTTATACGCTGTACGTTATACGTTATACGTTATACGGTATACGTTATACGTTGTACGTTATACGTTATACGTTATACGTTATACGTTATACGATATACGTTATAGGTTATACGATACACGTTGTACGTTGTACGTTATACGTTGTACGTTATACGTTGTACGTTATACGTTGTACGTTGTACGTTATACATTGTACGTTATACGTTGTACGTTATACGTTGTACGTTATATGTTGTACGTTATATGTTATACGTTACACGTTGTACGATGTACGTTATACGTTATACGTTATACGTTATACGTTATACGTTATACGTTATACGTTATACGTTGTACGTTATACCTTATACGTTATTCGCTGTACGTTATACGCTGTACGTTATACGTTATACGTTACACGTTATACGTTATACGTTATACGCTGTACGTTATAAGTTATACGTTATACGTTATACGTTACACGTTGTACGTTGTACGTTATACGTTGTACGTTATACGTTGTACGTTATACGTTGTACGTTATACGTTATACGTTATACGTTGTACGTTATACGTTGTACGTTATACGTTGTACGTTATACGTTGTACGTTGTACGTTATACATTGTACGTTATACGTTGTACGTTATACGTTGTACGTTATATGTTGTACGTTATATGTTATACGTTACACGTTATACGATGTACGTTATACGTTATACGTTATACGTTATACGTTATACGTTATACGTTATACGGTATACGGTATACGTTGAACGTTATACGTTATACGTTATACGTTATACGTTATACGATATACGTTATAGGTTATACGATACACGTTGTACGTTGTACGTTATACGTTGTACGGTATACGTTGTACGTTGTACGTTATACGTTGTACGTTATACGTTGTACGTTATACGTTGTACGTTATACGTTGTACGTTACACGTTGTACGTTGTACGTTATACGTTACACGTTGTACGTTGTACGTTATACGTTATACGTTATACGTTATACGTTATACGTTATACGTTATACGTTATACGTTATACGTTATACGTTTTACGTTATACGTTATACGTTATACGTTATACGTTATACGTTATACGTTACACGTTGTACGTTCTACGTTATACGTTGTATGTTATACGTTATACGCTGTACGTTATACATTGTACGTTATACGTTGTATGTTATACGTTATACGTTGTACGTTATACGTTGTATGTTATACGTTATACGCTGTACGTTATACGTTATACGTTGTACGTTATACGTTATACGTTATACGTTATATGCTGTACGTTATACGTTATACGCTGTACGTTATACGTTATACGTTATATGTTATACGTTATACGTTATACGTTATACGTTACACGTTATACGTTATACGTTATACGTTATACGTTATACGTTATACGTTATACGTTATACGTTTTACGTTATACGTTATACGTTATACGTTATACGTTATACGTTATACGTTACACGTTGTACGTTGTACGTTATACGTTGTATGTTATACGTTATACGCTGTACGTTATACATTGTACGTTATACGTTGTATGTTATACGTTATACGTTGTACGTTATACGTTGTATGTTATACGTTATACGCTGTACGTTATACGTTATACGTTGTACGTTATACGTTATACGTTATACGTTATATGCTGTACGTTATACGTTATACGCTGTACGTTATACGTTATACGTTATACGTTGTACGTTATACGTTATACGCTGTACGTTATACGTTATACGTTATATGTTATACGTTATACGTTATACGTTATACGTTATACGTTATACGTTATACGTTATACGTTATACGTTATACGTTATACGTTTTACGTTATACGTTATACGTTATACGTTATACGTTATACGTTATACGTTACACGTTGTACGTTGTACGTTATACGTTGTATGTTATACGTTATACGCTGTACGTTATACATTGTACGTTATACGTTGTATGTTATACGTTATACGTTGTACGTTATACGTTGTATGTTATACGTTATACGCTGTACGTTATACGTTATACGTTGTACGTTATACGTTATACGTTATACGTTATATGCTGTACGTTATACGTTATACGCTGTACGTTATACGTTATACGTTATATGTTATACGTTATACGTTATACGTTATACGTTATACGTTATACGTTATACGTTATACGTTATACGTTATACGTTATACGTTATACGTTATACGTTATACGTTATACGTTATACGTTATACGTTATACGTTATACGTTATACGTTATACGTTATACGTTATACGTTATACGTTATACGTTATACGTTATACGTTATACGTTATACGTTTTACGTTATACGTTATACGTTATACGTTATACGTTACACGTTGTACGTTGTACGTTATACGTTGTATGTTATACGTTATACGCTGTACGTTATACATTGTACGTTATACGTTGTATGTTATACGTTATACGTTGTACGTTATACGTTGTATGTTATACGTTATACGCTGTACGTTATACGTTATACGTTGTACGTTATACGTTATACGTTATACGTTATATGCTGTACGTTATACGTTATACGCTGTACGTTATACGTTATACGTTATACGTTATACGTTGTACGTTATACGTTATACGCTGTACGTTATACGTTATACGTTATATGTTATACGTTATACGTTATACGTTATACGTTATACGTTATACGTTATACGTTATACGTTATACGTTATACGTTATACGTTATACGTTATACGTTATACGTTATACGTTATACGTTATACGTTATACGTTATACGTTATACGTTACACGTTGTACGTTGTACGTTATACGTTGTATGTTATACGTTATACGTTGTACGTTATACATTGTACGTTATACGTTGTATGTTATACGTTATACGTTGTACGTTATACGTTGTATGTTATACGTTATACGCTGTACGTTATACGTTATACGTTGTACGTTATACGTTATACGTTATACGTTATATGCTGTACGTTATACGTTATACGCTGTACGTTATACGTTATACGTTATATGTTATACGTTATACGTTATACGTTATACGTTATACGTTATACGTTATACGTTATACGTTATACGTTATACGTTATACGTTATACGTTATACGTTATACGTTATACGTTATACGTTATACGTTATACGTTATACGTTATACGTTATACGTTATACGTTATACGTTATACGTTATACGTTATACGTTATACGTTATACGTTATGCGTTATACGTTATACGTTATACGTTATACGTTATACGTTATACGTTGTACGTTATACGTTATACGTTATACGTTATACGTTATACGCTGTACGTTATACGTTATACGATGTACGTTATACGTTATACGTTATATGTTATACGTTATACGTTATACGTTATACGTTATACGTTATACGTTGTACGTTATACGTTGTACGTTGTACGTTATACGTTGTACGTTATACGTTGTACGTTATACGTTGTACGTTATACGTTGTACGTTATATGTTGTACGTTATATGTTATACGTTACACGTTGTACGTTGTACGTTATACGTTATACGTTATACGTTATACGTTATACGTTATACGTTATACGTTATACGTTATACGTTATACGTTATACGTTATACGTTATACGTTATACGTTATACGTTATACGTTATACGTTATACGTTATACGTTATACGTTATACGTAATACGTTATACGTTATACGTTATACGTTATACGTTATACGTTATACGTTATACGTTATACGTTATACGTTATACGTTATACGTTATACGTTATACGTTATACGTTATACGTTATACGTTAAACGTTATACGTTATACGTTATACGTTATACGTTATACGTTATACGTTATAGGCTGTACGTTATACGCTGTACGTTATACGCTGTACGTTATACGCTGTACGTTATACGTTGTACGTTATACGTTATACGTTATACGTTATACGTTACACGTTGTACGTTGTACGTTATACGTTACACGTTGTACGTTGTACGTTATACGTTATACGTTATACGTTATACGTTATACGTTATACGTTATACGTTATACGTTATACGTTATACGTTTTACGTTATACGTTATACGTTATACGTTATACGTTATACGTTATACGTTATACGTTACACGTTGTACGTTCTACGTTATACGTTGTATGTTATACGTTATACGCTGTACGTTATACATTGTACGTTATACGTTGTATGTTATACGTTATACGTTGTACGTTATACGTTGTATGTTATACGTTATACGCTGTACGTTATACGTTATACGTTGTACGTTATACGTTATACGTTATACGTTATATGCTGTACGTTATACGTTATACGCTGTACGTTATACGTTATACGTTATATGTTATACGTTATACGTTATACGTTATACGTTATACGTTATACGTTATACGTTATACGTTATACGTTATACGTTATACGTTATACGTTATACGTTATACGTTATACGTTTTACGTTATACGTTATACGTTATACGTTATACGTTATACGTTATACGTTACACGTTGTACGTTGTACGTTATACGTTGTATGTTATACGTTATACGCTGTACGTTATACATTGTACGTTATACGTTGTATGTTATACGTTATACGTTGTACGTTATACGTTGTATGTTATACGTTATACGCTGTACGTTATACGTTATACGTTGTACGTTATACGTTATACGTTATACGTTATATGCTGTACGTTATACGTTATACGCTGTACGTTATACGTTATACGTTATACGTTGTACGTTATACGTTATACGCTGTACGTTATACGTTATACGTTATATGTTATACGTTATACGTTATACGTTATACGTTATACGTTATACGTTATACGTTATACGTTATACGTTATACGTTATACGTTATACGTTATACGTTATACGTTATACGTTTTACGTTATACGTTATACGTTATACGTTATACGTTATACGTTATACGTTACACGTTGTACGTTGTACGTTATACGTTGTATGTTATACGTTATACGCTGTACGTTATACATTGTACGTTATACGTTGTATGTTATACGTTATACGTTGTACGTTATACGTTGTATGTTATACGTTATACGCTGTACGTTATACGTTATACGTTGTACGTTATACGTTATACGTTATACGTTATATGCTGTACGTTATACGTTATACGCTGTACGTTATACGTTATACGTTATAAGTTATACGTTATACGTTATACGTTATACGTTATACGTTATACGTTATACGTTATACGTTATACGTTATACGTTATACGTTATACGTTATACGTTATACGTTATACGTTATACGTCATACGTTATACGTTATACGTTATACGTTATACGTTATACGTTATACGTTATACGTTATACGTTTTACGTTATACGTTATACGTTATACGTTATACGTTATACGTTACACGTTGTACGTTGTACGTTATACGTTGTATGTTATACGTTATACGCTGTACGTTATACATTGTACGTTATACGTTGTATGTTATACGTTATACGTTGTACGTTATACGTTGTATGTTATACGTTATACGCTGTACGTTATACGTTATACGTTGTACGTTATACGTTATACGTTATACGTTATATGCTGTACGTTATACGTTATACGCTGTACGTTATACGTTATACGTTATACGTTATACGTTGTACGTTATACGTTATACGCTGTACGTTATACGTTATACGTTATATGTTATACGTTATACGTTATACGTTATACGTTATACGTTATACGTTATACGTTATACGTTATACGTTATACGTTATACGTTATACGTTATACGTTTTACGTTATACGTTATACGTTATACGTTATACGTTATACGTTATACGTTATACGTTATACGTTATACGTTATACGTTATACGTTTTACGTTATACGTTATACGTTATACGTTATACGTTATACGTTATACGTTACACGTTGTACGTTGTACGTTATACGTTGTATGTTATACGTTATACGTTGTACGTTATACATTGTACGTTATACGTTGTATGTTATACGTTATACGTTGTACGTTATACGTTGTATGTTATACGTTATACGCTGTACGTTATACGTTATACGTTGTACGTTATACGTTATACGTTATACGTTATATGCTGTACGTTATACGTTATACGCTGTACGTTATACGTTATACGTTATATGTTATACGTTATACGTTATACGTTATACGTTATACGTTATACGTTATACGTTATACGTTATACGTTATACGTTATACGTTATACGTTATACGTTATACGTTATACGTTATACGTTATACGTTATACGTTATACGTTATACGTTATACGTTATACGTTATACGTTATACGTTATACGTTATACGTTATGCGTTATACGTTATACGTTATACGTTATACGTTATACGTTGTACGTTATACGTTATACGTTATACGTTATACGTTATACGCTGTACGTTATACGTTATACGCTGTACGTTATACGTTATACGTTATATGTTATACGTTATACGTTATACGTTATACGTTATACGTTATACGTTGTACGTTATACGTTGTACGTTGTACGTTATACGTTGTACGTTATACGTTGTACGTTATACGTTGTACGTTATACGTTGTACGTTATATGTTGTACGTTATATGTTATACGTTACACGTTGTACGTTGTACGTTATACGTTATACGTTATACGTTATACGTTATACGTTATACGTTATACGTTATACGTTATACGTTATACGTTATACGTTATACGTTATACGTTATACGTTATACGTTATACGTTATACGTTATACGTTATACGTTATACGTTATAGGCTGTACGTTATACGCTGTACGTTATACGCTGTACGTTATACGCTGTACGTTATACGTTGTACGTTATACGTTATACGTTATACGTTATACGTTACACGTTGTACGTTGTACGTTATACGTTACACGTTGTACGTTGTACGTTATACGTTATACGTTATACGTTATACGTTATACGTTATACGTTATACGTTATACGTTATACGTTATACGTTTTACGTTATACGTTATACGTTATACGTTATACGTTATACGTTATACGTTACACGTTGTACGTTCTACGTTATACGTTGTATGTTATACGTTATACGCTGTACGTTATACATTGTACGTTATACGTTGTACGTTATACGTTGTATGTTATACGTTATACGTTGTACGTTATACGTTGTATGTTATACGTTATACGCTGTACGTTATACGTTATACGTTGTACGTTATACGTTATACGTTATACGTTATATGCTGTACGTTATACGTTATACGCTGTACGTTATACGTTATACGTTATACGTTGTACGTTATACGTTATACGCTGTACGTTATACGTTATACGTTGTACGTTATACGTTATACGTTATACGTTATATGCTGTACGTTATACGTTATACGCTGTACGTTATACGTTACACGTTGTACGTTGTACGTTATACGTTGTATGTTATACGTTATACGTTATACGTTATACGTTATACGTTATACGTTATACGTTATACGTTATACGTTATACGTTATACGTTGTATGTTATACGTTATACGCTGTACGTTATACGTTATACGTTGTACGTTATACGTTATACGTTATACGTTATATGCTGTACGTTATACGTTATACGCTGTACGTTATACGTTATACGTTATACGTTGTACGTTATACGTTATACGCTGTACGTTATACGTTATACGTTGTACGTTATACGTTATACGTTATACGTTATATGCTGTACGTTATACGTTATACGCTGTACGTTATACGTTATACGTTATATGTTATACGTTATACGTTATACGTTATACGTTATACGTTATACGTTATACGTTATACGTTATACGTTATACGTTATACGTTATACGTTATACGTTATACGTTATACGTTTTACGTTATACGTTATACGTTATACGTTATACGTTATACGTTATACGTTACACGTTGTACGTTGTACGTTATACGTTGTATGTTATACGTTATACGCTGTACGTTATACATTGTACGTTATACGTTGTATGTTATACGTTATACGTTGTACGTTATACGTTGTATGTTATACGTTATACGCTGTACGTTATACGTTATACGTTGTACGTTATACGTTATACGTTATACGTTATATGCTGTACGTTATACGTTATACGCTGTACGTTATACGTTATACGTTATACGTTGTACGTTATACGTTATACGCTGTACGTTATACGTTATACGTTATATGTTATACGTTATACGTTATACGTTATACGTTGTATGTTATACGTTATACGCTGTACGTTATACGTTATACGTTGTACGTTATACGTTATACGTTATACGTTATATGCTGTACGTTATACGTTATACGTTATATGTTATACGTTATACGTTATACGTTATACGTTATACGTTATACGTTATACGTTATACGTTATACGTTATACGTTATACGTTATACGTTATACGTTATACGTTACACGTTGTACGTTGTACGTTATACGTTATACGTTATACGTTACACGTTGTACGTTGTACGTTATACGTTGTATGTTATACGTTATACGCTGTACGTTATACATTGTACGTTATACGTTGTATGTTATACGTTATACGTTGTACGTTATACGTTGTATGTTATACGTTATACGCTGTACGTTATACGTTATACGTTGTACGTTATACGTTATACGTTATACGTTATATGCTGTACGTTATACGTTATACGCTGTACGTTATACGTTATACGTTATAAGTTATACGTTATACGTTATACGTTATACGTTATACGTTATACGTTATACGTTATACGTTATACGTTATACGTTATACGTTATACGTTATACGTTATACGTTATACGTTATACGTTATACGTTATACGTTATACGTTATACGTTATACGTTATACGTTATACGTTATACGTTATACGTTTTACGTTATACGTTATACGTTATACGTTATACGTTATACGTTACACGTTGTACGTTGTACGTTATACGTTGTATGTTATACGTTATACGCTGTACGTTATACATTGTACGTTATACGTTGTATGTTATACGTTATACGTTGTACGTTATACGTTGTATGTTATACGTTATACGCTGTACGTTATACGTTATACGTTGTACGTTATACGTTATACGTTATACGTTATATGCTGTACGTTATACGTTATACGCTGTACGTTATACGTTATACGTTATACGTTATACGTTGTACGTTATACGTTATACGCTGTACGTTATACGTTATACGTTATATGTTATACGTTATACGTTATACGTTATACGTTATACGTTATACGTTATACGTTATACGTTATACGTTATACGTTATACGTTATACGTTTTACGTTATACGTTATACGTTATACGTTATACGTTATACGTTATACGTTACACGTTGTACGTTGTACGTTATACGTTGTATGTTATACGTTATACGTTGTACGTTATACATTGTACGTTATACGTTGTATGTTATACGTTATACGTTGTATGTTATACGTTATACGTTGTACGTTATACATTGTACGTTATACGTTGTATGTTATACGTTATACGTTGTACGTTATACGTTGTATGTTATACGTTATACGCTGTACGTTATACGTTATACGTTGTACGTTATACGTTATACGTTATACGTTATATGCTGTACGTTATACGTTATACGCTGTACGTTATACGTTATACGTTATATGTTATACGTTATACGTTATACGTTATACGTTATACGTTATACGTTATACGTTATACGTTATACGTTATACGTTATACGTTATGCGTTATACGTTATACGTTATACGTTATACGTTATACGTTGTACGTTATACGTTATACGTTATACGTTATACGTTATACGCTGTACGTTATACGTTATACGCTGTACGTTATACGTTATACGTTATATGTTATACGTTATACGTTATACGTTATACGTTATACGTTATACGTTGTACGTTATACGTTGTACGTTGTACGTTATACGTTGTACGTTATACGTTATACGTTGTACGTTATACGTTGTACGTTATACGTTGTACGTTATATGTTGTACGTTATATGTTATACGTTACACGTTGTACGTTGTACGTTATACGTTATACGTTATACGTTATACGTTATACGTTATACGTTATACGTTATACGTTATACGTTATACGTTATACGTTATACGTTATACGTTATACGTTATACGTTATACGTTATACGTTATACGTTATACGTTATACGTTATACGTTATACGTTATACGTTATACGTTATACGTTATACGTTATACGTTATACGTTATACGTTATACGTTATACGTTATACGTTATACGTTACACGTTGTACGTTGTACGTTTTACGTTGTATGTTATACGTTATACGCTGTACGTTATACGTTGTACGTTATACGTTGTATGTTATACGTTATACGTTGTACGTTATACGTTGTATGTTATACGTTATACGCTGTACGTTATACGTTATACGCTGTACGTTATACGCTGTACGTTATACGCTGTACGTTATACGTTATACGTTATACGGTATACGTTATACGTTGTACGTTATACGTTATACGTTATACGTTATACGTTATACGATATACGTTATAGGTTATACGATACACGTTGTACGTTGTACGTTATACGTTGTACGTTATACGTTGTACGTTATACGTTGTACGTTGTACGTTATACATTGTACGTTATACGTTGTACGTTATACGTTGTACGTTATATGTTGTACGTTATATGTTATACGTTACACGTTGTACGATGTACGTTATACGTTATACGTTATACGTTATACGTTATACGTTATACGTTATACGTTATACGTTATACGTTGTACGTTATACCTTATACGTTATTCGCTGTACGTTATACGCTGTACGTTATACGTTATACGTTACACGTTATACGTTATACGTTATACGCTGTACGTTATAAGTTATACGTTATACGTTATACGTTACACGTTGTACGTTGTACGTTATACGTTGTACGTTATACGTTGTACGTTATACGTTGTACGTTATACGTTATACGTTATACGTTGTACGTTATACGTTGTACGTTATACGTTGTACGTTATACGTTGTACGTTGTACGTTATACATTGTACGTTATACGTTGTACGTTATACGTTGTACGTTATATGTTGTACGTTATATGTTATACGTTACACGTTATACGATGTACGTTATACGTTATACGTTATACGTTATACGTTATACGTTATACGTTATACGGTATACGGTATACGTTGAACGTTATACGTTATACGTTATACGTTATACGTTATACGATATACGTTATAGGTTATACGATACACGTTGTACGTTGTACGTTATACGTTGTACGGTATACGTTGTACGTTGTACGTTATACGTTGTACGTTATACGTTGTACGTTATACGTTGTACGTTATACGTTGTACGTTATACGTTATACGTTATACGTTATACGTTATACGTTGTACGTTATACGTTGTACGTTATACGTTGTACGTTATACGTTGTACGTTATACGTTATACGTTATACGTTATACGTTATACGTTGTACGTTATACGTTATACGCTGTACGTTATACGTTATACGTTATATGTTATACGTTATACGTTATACGTTATACGTTGTACGGTATATGTTGTAGGTTATATGTTATACGTTACACGTTGTACGATGTACGTTATACGTTATACGTTATACGTTGTACGTTATACGTTATACGGTATACGGTATACGTTATACGTTGTACGTTATACGTTATACGTTATACGATACACGTTGTACGTTGTACGTTATACGTTGTACGTTATACGTTGTACGTTGTACGTTATACATTGTACGTTATACGTTGTACGTTATACGTTGTACGTTATATGTTGTACGTTATATGTTATACGTTACACGTTGTACGATGTACGTTATACGTTATACGTTATACGTTATACGTTATACGTTATACGTTATACGTTATACGTTGTACGTTATACCTTATACGTTATTCGCTGTACGTTATACGCTGTACGTTATACGTTATACGTTACACGTTATACGTTATACGTTATACGCTGTACGTTATAAGTTATACGTTATACGTTATACGTTACACGTTGTACGTTGTACGTTATACGTTGTACGTTATACGTTGTACGTTATACGTTGTACGTTATACGTTGTATGTTATACGTTATACGCTGTACTTTATACGTTATACGTTATACGTTATACGTTATACGTTATACGTCACACGTTATACGTTATACGTTATACGCTGTACGTTATACGCTGTACGTTATACGCTGTACGTTATACGTTAGACGTCACACGTTATACGTTATACGTTATACGTTATACGTTATACGGTATACGGTATACGTTATACGTTATACGTTATACGTTATACGTTGTACGTTATACGTTGTACGTTGTACGTTATACGTTGTACGTTATACGTTGTACGTTATACGTTGTACGTTATACGTTGTACGTTATATGTTGTACGTTATATGTTATACGTTACACGTTGTACGATGTACGTTATACGTTATACGTTATACGTTATACGTTATACGTTATACGTTATACGGTATACGGTATACGTTATACGTTGTACGTTATACGTTATACGTTATACGTTATACGTTATACGATATACGTTATAGGTTATACGATACACGTTGTACGTTGTACGTTATACGTTGTACGTTATACGTTGTACGTTGTACGTTATACGTTATAGGTTATACGATACACGTTGTACGTTGTACGTTATACGTTGTACGTTATACGTTGTACGTTGTACGTTATACGTTGTACGTTATACGTTGTACGTTATACGTTGTACGTTATACGTTGTACGTTATACGTTATACGTTATACGTTATACGTTGTACGTTATACGTTATACGCTGTACGTTATACGTTATACGTTATATGTTATACGTTATACGTTATACGTTATACGTTATACGTTATACGTTATACGTTATACGTTATACGTTATACGTTATACGTTATACGTTATACGTTATACGTTTTACGTTATACGTTATACGTTATACGTTATACGTTATACGTTATACGTTACACGTTGTACGTTGTACGTTATACGTTGTATGTTATACGTTATACGCTGTACGTTATACGTTGTACGTTATACGTTGTATGTTATACGTTATACGTTGTACGTTATACGTTGTATGTTATACGTTATACGCTGTACGTTATACGTTATACGTTGTACGTTATACGTTATACGTTATACGTTATACGTTATACGTTATACGTTATACGTTATACGTTATACGTTATACGTTATACGTTATACGTTATACGTTATACGTTATACGTTATACGTTATACGTTATACGTTATACGTTATACGTTATACGTTATACGTTATACGTTATACGTTATACGTTATACGTTATACGTTATACGTTATACGTTATACGTTATACGTTATACGTTATACGTTATACGTTTTACGTTATACGTTATACGTTATACGTTATACGTTATACGTTATACGTTACACGTTGTACGTTGTACGTTATACGTTGTATGTTATACGTTATACGCTGTACGTTATACATTGTACGTTATACGTTGTATGTTATACGTTATACGTTGTACGTTATACGTTGTATGTTATACGTTATACGCTGTACGTTATACGTTATACGTTGTACGTTATACGTTATACGTTATACGTTATATGCTGTACGTTATACGTTATACGCTGTACGTTATACGTTATACGTTATACGTTATACGTTGTACGTTATACGTTATACGCTGTACGTAATACGTTATACGTTATATGTTATACGTTATACGTTATACGTTATACGTTATACGTTATACGTTATACGTTATACGTTATACGTTATACGTTATACGTTATACGTTATACGTTTTACGTTATACGTTATACGTTATACGTTATACGTTATACGTTACACGTTGTACGTTGTACGTTATACGTTGTATGTTATACGTTATACGTTGTACGTTATACATTGTACGTTATACGTTGTATGTTATACGTTATACGTTGTACGTTATACGTTGTATGTTATACGTTATACGCTGTACGTTATACGTTATACGTTGTACGTTATACGTTATACGTTATACGTTATATGCTGTACGTTATACGTTATACGCTGTACGTTATACGTTATACGTTATATGTTATACGTTATACGTTATACGTTATACGTTATACGTTATACGTTATACGTTATACGTTATACGTTATACGTTATACGTTATACGTTATACGTTATACGTTATACGTTATACGTTATACGTTATACGTTATACGTTATACGTTATACGTTATACGTTGTACGTTATACCTTATACGTTATTCGCTGTACGTTATACGCTGTACGTTATAGGTTATACGATACACGTTGTACGTTGTACGTTATACGTTGTACGTTATACGTTGTACGTTGTACGTTATACATTGTACGTTATACGTTGTACGTTATACGTTGTACGTTATATGTTGTACGTTATATGTTATACGTTACACGTTGTACGATGTACGTTATACGTTATACGTTATACGTTATACGTTATACGTTATACGTTATACGTTATACGTTATACGTTGTACGTTATACCTTATACGTTATTCGCTGTACGTTATACGCTGTACGTTATACGTTATACGTTACACGTTATACGTTATACGTTATACGCTGTACGTTATAAGTTATACGTTATACGTTATACGTTACACGTTGTACGTTGTACGTTATACGTTGTACGTTATACGTTGTACGTTATACGTTGTACGTTATACGTTGTATGTTATACGTTATACGCTGTACTTTATACGTTATACGTTATACGTTATACGTTATACGTTATACGTCACACGTTATACGTTATACGTTATACGCTGTACGTTATACGCTGTACGTTATACGCTGTACGTTATACGTTAGACGTCACACGTTATACGTTATACGTTATACGTTATACGTTATACGTTATACGTTATACGTTATACGTTATACGTTATACGTTATACGTTGTACGTTATACGTTGTACGTTGTACGTTATACGTTGTACGTTATACGTTGTACGTTATACGTTGTACGTTATACGTTGTACGTTATATGTTGTACGTTATATGTTATACGTTACACGTTGTACGATGTACGTTATACGTTATACGTTATACGTTATACGTTATACGTTATACGTTATACGGTATACGGTATACGTTATACGTTGTACGTTATACGTTATACGTTATACGTTATACGTTATACGATATACGTTATAGGTTATACGATACACGTTGTACGTTGTACGTTATACGTTGTACGTTATACGTTGTACGTTGTACGTTATACGTTATAGGTTATACGATACACGTTGTACGTTGTACGTTATACGTTGTACGTTATACGTTGTACGTTGTACGTTATACGTTGTACGTTATACGTTGTACGTTATACGTTGTACGTTATACGTTGTACGTTATACGTTATACGTTATACGTTATACGTTGTACGTTATACGTTATACGCTGTACGTTATACGTTATACGTTATATGTTATACGTTATACGTTATACGTTATACGTTATACGTTATACGTTATACGTTATACGTTATACGTTATACGTTATACGTTATACGTTATACGTTATACGTTTTACGTTATACGTTATACGTTATACGTTATACGTTATACGTTATACGTTACACGTTGTACGTTGTACGTTATACGTTGTATGTTATACGTTATACGCTGTACGTTATACATTGTACGTTATACGTTGTATGTTATACGTTATACGTTGTACGTTATACGTTGTATGTTATACGTTATACGCTGTACGTTATACGTTATACGTTGTACGTTATACGTTATACGTTATACGTTATACGTTATACGTTATACGTTATACGTTATACGTTATACGTTATACGTTATACGTTATACGTTATACGTTATACGTTATACGTTATACGTTATACGTTATACGTTATACGTTATACGTTATACGTTATACGTTATACGTTATACGTTATACGTTATACGTTATACGTTATACGTTATACGTTATACGTTATACGTTATACGTTATACGTTATACGTTATACGTTATACGTTATACGTTATACGTTATACGTTATACGTTATACGTTTTACGTTATACGTTATACGTTATACGTTATACGTTATACGTTATACGTTGTACGTTATACCTTATACGTTATTCGCTGTACGTTATACGCTGTACGTTATACGTTATACGTTACACGTTATACGTTATACGTTATACGCTGTACGTTATAAGTTATACGTTATACGTTATACGTTACACGTTGTACGTTGTACGTTATACGTTGTACGTTATACGTTGTACGTTATACGTTGTACGTTATACGTTGTATGTTATACGTTATACGCTGTACTTTATACGTTATACGTTATACGTTATACGTTATACGTTATACGTCACACGTTATACGTTATACGTTATACGCTGTACGTTATACGCTGTACGTTATACGCTGTACGTTATACGTTAGACGTCACACGTTATACGTTATACGTTATACGTTATACGTTATACGGTATACGGTATACGTTATACGTTATACGTTATACGTTATACGTTATACGTCACACGTTATACGTTATACGTTATACGCTGTACGTTATACGCTGTACGTTATACGCTGTACGTTATACGTTAGACGTCACACGTTATACGTTATACGTTATACGTTATACGTTATACGGTATACGGTATACGTTATACGTTATACGTTATACGTTGTACGTTATACGTTGTACGTTGTACGTTATACGTTGTACGTTATACGTTGTACGTTATACGTTGTACGTTATACGTTGTACGTTATACGTTGTACGTTATATGTTGTACGTTATATGTTATACGTTACACGTTGTACGATGTACGTTATACGTTATACGTTATACGTTATACGTTATACGTTATACGTTATACGGTATACGGTATACGTTATACGTTGTACGTTATACGTTATACGTTATACGTTATACGTTATACGATATACGTTATAGGTTATACGATACACGTTGTACGTTGTACGTTATACGTTGTACGTTATACGTTGTACGTTGTACGTTATACGTTATAGGTTATACGATACACGTTGTACGTTGTACGTTATACGTTGTACGTTATACGTTGTACGTTGTACGTTATACGTTGTACGTTATACGTTGTACGTTATACGTTGTACGTTATACGTTGTACGTTATACGTTATACGTTATACGTTATACGTTGTACGTTATACGTTATACGCTGTACGTTATACGTTATACGTTATATGTTATACGTTATACGTTATACGTTATACGTTATACGTTATACGTTATACGTTATACGTTATACGTTATACGTTATACGTTATACGTTATACGTTTTACGTTATACGTTATACGTTATACGTTATACGTTATACGTTATACGTTACACGTTGTACGTTGTACGTTATACGTTGTATGTTATACGTTATACGCTGTACGTTATACATTGTACGTTATACGTTGTATGTTATACGTTATACGTTGTACGTTATACGTTGTATGTTATACGTTATACGCTGTACGTTATACGTTATACGTTGTACGTTATACGTTATACGTTATACGTTATACGTTATACGTTATACGTTATACGTTATACGTTATACGTTATACGTTATACGTTATACGTTATACGTTATACGTTATACGTTATACGTTATACGTTATACGTTATACGTTATACGTTATACGTTATACGTTATACGTTATACGTTATACGTTATACGTTATACGTTATACGTTATACGTTATACGTTATACGTTATACGTTATACGTTATACGTTATACGTTATACGTTATACGTTATACGTTATACGTTATACGTTATACGTTATACGTTATACGTTATACGTTATACGTTATACGTTATACGTTATACGTTATACGTTATACGTTATACGTTGTACGTTATACGTTGTACGTTGTACGTTATACGTTGTACGTTATACGTTGTACGTTATACGTTGTACGTTATATGTTGTACGTTATATGTTATACGTTACACGTTGTACGATGTACGTTATACGTTATACGTTATACGTTATACGTTATACGTTATACGTTATACGGTATACGGTATACGTTATACGTTATACGTTATACGTTATACGTTGTACGTTATACGTTGTACGTTGTACGTTATACGTTGTACGTTATACGTTGTACGTTATACGTTGTACGTTATACGTTGTACGTTATATGTTGTACGTTATATGTTATACGTTACACGTTGTACGATGTACGTTATACGTTATACGTTATACGTTATACGTTATACGTTATACGTTATACGGTATACGGTATACGTTATACGTTGTACGTTATACGTTATACGTTATACGTTATACGTTATACGATATACGTTATAGGTTATACGATACACGTTGTACGTTGTACGTTATACGTTGTACGTTGTACGTTATACGTTGTACGTTATACGTTGTACGTTATACGTTGTACGTTATACGTTGTATGTTATACGTTATACGCTGTACGTTATACATTGTACGTTATACGTTGTATGTTATACGTTATACGTTGTACGTTATACGTTGTATGTTATACGTTATACGCTGTACGTTATACGTTATACGTTGTACGTTATACGTTATACGTTATACGTTATATGCTGTACGTTATACGTTATACGCTGTACGTTATACGTTATACGTTATACGTTATACGTTATACGTTATACGTTATACGTTATACGTTATACGTTATACGTTATACGTTATACGTTATACGTTATACGTTATACGATATACGTTATAGGTTATACGATACACGTTGTACGTTGTACGTTATACGTTGTACGTTGTACGTTATACGTTGTACGTTATACGTTGTACGTTATACGTTGTACGTTATACGTTGTATGTTATACGTTATACGCTGTACGTTATACATTGTACGTTATACGTTGTATGTTATACGTTATACGTTGTACGTTATACGTTGTATGTTATACGTTATACGCTGTACGTTATACGTTATACGTTGTACGTTATACGTTATACGTTATACGTTATATGCTGTACGTTATACGTTATACGCTGTACGTTATACGTTATACGTTATACGTTATACGTTATACGTTATACGTTATACGTTATACGTTATACGTTATACGTTATACGTTATACGTTATACGTTATACGTTATACGTTATACGTTATACGTTATACGTTATACGTTATACGTTATACGTTATACGTTATACGTTATACGTTATACGTTATACGTTATACGTTATACGTTATACGTTATACGTTATACGTTATACGTTATACGTTATACGTTATACGTTATACGTTATACGTTATACGTTATACGTTATACGTTATACGTTATACGTTATACGTTATACGTTATACGTTATACGTTATACGTTATACGTTATACGTTATACGTTATACGTTATACGTTATACGTTATACGTTATACGTTATACGTTATACGTTATACGTTATACGTTATACGTTATACGTTATACGTTATACGTTATACGTTATACGTTATACGTTATACGTTATACGTTATACGTTATACGTTATACGTTATACGTTATACGTTATACGTTATACGTTATACGTTATACGTTATACGTTATACGTTATACGTTATACGTTATACGTTATACGTTATACGTTATACGTTATACGTTATACGTTATACGTTATACGTTATACGTTATACGTTATACGTTATACGTTATACGTTATACGTTATACGTTATACGTTATACGTTATACGTTATACGTTATACGTTATACGTTATACGTTATACGTTATACGTTATACGTTATACGTTATACGTTATACGTTATACGTTATACGTTATACGTTATACGTTATACGTTATACGTTATACGTTATACGTTATACGTTATACGTTATACGTTATACGTTATACGTTATACGTTATACGTTATACGTTATACGTTATACGTTATACGTTATACGTTATACGTTATACGTTATACGTTATACGTTATACGTTATACGTTATACGTTATACGTTATACGTTATACGTTATACGTTATACGTTATACGTTATACGTTATAGGCTGTACGTTATACGCTGTACGTTATACGCTGTACGTTATACGCTGTACGTTATACGTTGTACGTTATACGTTATACGTTATACGTTATACGTTACACGTTGTACGTTGTACGTTATACGTTACACGTTGTACGTTGTACGTTATACGTTATACGTTATACGTTATACGTTATACGTTATACGTTATACGTTATACGTTATACGTTATACGTTATACGCTGTACGTTATACGTTATACGTTATATGTTATACGTTATACGTTATACGTTATACGTTATACGTTATACGTTATACGTTATACGTTATACGTTATACGTTATACGTTATACGTTATACGTTATACGTTATACGTTTTACGTTATACGTTATACGTTATACGTTATACGTTATACGTTTTACGTTATACGTTATACGTTATACGTTATACGTTATACGTTACACGTTGTACGTTGTACGTTATACGTTGTATGTTATACGTTATACGTTGTACGTTATACGTTGTATGTTATACGTTATACGCTGTACGTTATACGTTATACGTTGTACGTTATACGTTATACGTTATACGTTATATGCTGTACGTTATACGTTATACGCTGTACGTTATACGTTATACGTTATACGTTGTACGTTATACGCTGTACGTTATACGTTATACGTTATATGTTATACGTTATACGTTATACGTTATACGTTATACGTTGTACGTTGTACGTTATACGTTGTATGTTATACGTTATACGCTGTACGTTATACATTGTACGTTATACGTTGTATGTTATACGTTATACGTTGTACGTTATACGTTGTATGTTATACGTTATACGCTGTACGTTATACGTTATACGTTGTACGTTATACGTTATACGTTATACGTTATATGCTGTACGTTATACGTTATACGCTGTACGTTATACGTTATACGTTATATGTTATACGTTATACGTTATACGTTATACGTTATACGTTATACGTTATACGTTATACGTTATACGTTATACGTTATACGTTATACGTTATACGTTATACGTTATACGTTATACGTTATACGTTATACGTTATACGTTTTACGTTATACGTTATACGTTATACGTTATACGTTATACGTTACACGTTGTACGTTGTACGTTATACGTTGTATGTTATACGTTATACGCTGTACGTTATACATTGTACGTTATACGTTGTATGTTATACGTTATACGTTGTACGTTATACGTTGTATGTTATACGTTATACGCTGTACGTTATACGTTATACGTTGTACGTTATACGTTATACGTTATACGTTATATGCTGTACGTTATACGTTATACGCTGTACGTTATACGTTATACGTTATACGTTATACGTTGTACGTTATACGTTATACGCTGTACGTTATACGTTATACGTTATATGTTATACGTTATACGTTATACGTTATACGTTATATGTTATACGTTATACGTTATACGTTATACGTTATACGTTATACGTTATACGTTATACGTTATACGTTTTACGTTATACGTTATACGTTATACGTTATACGTTATACGTTATACGTTACACGTTGTACGTTGTACGTTATACGTTGTATGTTATACGTTATACGTTGTACGTTATACATTGTACGTTATACGTTGTATGTTATACGTTATACGTTGTACGTTATACGTTGTATGTTATACGTTATACGCTGTACGTTATACGTTATACGTTGTACGTTATACGTTATACGTTATACGTTATATGCTGTACGTTATACGTTATACGCTGTACGTTATACGTTATACGTTATATGTTATACGTTATACGTTATACGTTATACGTTATACGTTATACGTTATACGTTATACGTTATACGTTATACGTTATACGTTATACGTTATACGTTATACGTTATACGTTATACGTTATACGTTATACGTTATACGTTATACGTTATGCGTTATACGTTATACGTTATACGTTATACGTTATACGTTGTACGTTATACGTTATACGTTATACGTTATACGCTGTACGTTATACGTTATACGCTGTACGTTATACGTTATACGTTATATGTTATACGTTATACGTTATACGTTATACGTTATACGTTATACGTTGTACGTTATACGTTGTACGTTGTACGTTATACGTTGTACGTTATACGTTGTACGTTATACGTTGTACGTTATACGTTGTACGTTATATGTTGTACGTTATATGTTATACGTTACACGTTGTACGTTGTACGTTATACGTTATACGTTATACGTTATACGTTATACGTTGTACGTTATACGTTATACGCTGTACGTTATACGTTATACGTTATATGTTATACGTTATACGTTATACGTTATACGTTATACGTTATACGTTATACGTTATACGTTATACGTTATACGTTATACGTTATACGTTATACGTTATACGTTATACGTTATACGTTTTACGTTATACGTTATACGTTATACGTTATACGTTATACGTTATACGTTATACGTTACACGTTGTACGTTGTACGTTATACGTTGTATGTTATACGTTATACGCTGTACGTTATACATTGTACGTTATACGTTGTATGTTATACGTTATACGTTGTACGTTATACGTTGTATGTTATACGTTATACGCTGTACGTTATACGTTATACGTTGTACGTTATACGTTATACGTTATACGTTATATGCTGTACGTTATACGTTATACGCTGTACGTTATACGTTATACGTTATATGTTATACGTTATACGTTATACGTTATACGTTATACGTTATACGTTATACGTTATACGTTATACGTTATACGTTATACGTTATACGTTATACGTTATACGTTATACGTTATACGTTATACGTTATACGTTATACGTTATACGTTATACGTTATACGTTATACGTTATACGTTATACGTTATACGTTATACGTTTTACGTTATACGTTATACGTTATACGTTATACGTTATACGTTACACGTTGTACGTTGTACGTTATACGTTGTATGTTATACGTTATACGCTGTACGTTATACATTGTACGTTATACGTTGTATGTTATACGTTATACGTTGTACGTTATACGTTGTATGTTATACGTTATACGCTGTACGTTATACGTTATACGTTGTACGTTATACGTTATACGTTATACGTTATATGCTGTACGTTATACGTTATACGCTGTACGTTATACGTTATACGTTATACGTTATACGTTGTACGTTATACGTTATACGCTGTACGTTATACGTTATACGTTATATGTTATACGTTATACGTTATACGTTATACGTTATACGTTATACGTTATACGTTATACGTTATACGTTATACGTTATACGTTATACGTTATACGTTTTACGTTATACGTTATACGTTATACGTTATACGTTATACGTTATACGTTACACGTTGTACGTTGTACGTTATACGTTGTATGTTATACGTTATACGTTGTACGTTATACATTGTACGTTATACGTTGTATGTTATACGTTATACGTTGTACGTTATACGTTGTATGTTATACGTTATACGCTGTACGTTATACGTTATACGTTGTACGTTATACGTTATACGTTATACGTTATATGCTGTACGTTATACGTTATACGCTGTACGTTATACGTTATACGTTATATGTTATACGTTATACGTTATACGTTATACGTTATACGTTATACGTTATACGTTATACGTTATACGTTATACGTTATACGTTATACGTTATACGTTATACGTTATACGTTATACGTTATACGTTATACGTTATACGTTATACGTTATACGTTATACGTTATACGTTATACGTTATACGTTATACGTTATGCGTTATACGTTATACGTTATACGTTATACGTTATACGTTGTACGTTATACGTTATACGTTATACGTTATACGTTATACGCTGTACGTTATACGTTATACGCTGTACGTTATACGTTATACGTTATATGTTATACGTTATACGTTATACGTTATACGTTATACGTTATACGTTGTACGTTATACGTTGTACGTTGTACGTTATACGTTGTACGTTATACGTTGTACGTTATACGTTGTACGTTATACGTTGTACGTTATATGTTGTACGTTATATGTTATACGTTACACGTTGTACGTTGTACGTTATACGTTATATGTTATACGTTATACGTTATACGTTATACGTTATACGTTATACGTTATACGTTATACGTTATACGTTATACGTTATACGTTATACGTTATACGTTATACGTTATACGTTATACGTTATACGTTATACGTTATACGTTATACGTTATACGTTATACGTTATACGTTATACGTTATACGTTATACGTTATACGTTATACGTTATACGTTATACGTTATACGTTATACGTTATACGTTATACGTTATACGTTATACGTTATACGTTATACGTTATACGTTATACGTTATACGTTACACGTTGTACGTTGTACGTTTTACGTTGTATGTTATACGTTATACGCTGTACGTTATACGTTGTACGTTATACGTTGTATGTTATACGTTATACGTTGTACGTTATACGTTGTATGTTATACGTTATACGCTGTACGTTATACGTTATACGCTGTACGTTATACGCTGTACGTTATACGCTGTACGTTATACGTTATACGTTATACGGTATACGTTATACGTTGTACGTTATACGTTATACGTTATACGTTATACGTTATACGATATACGTTATAGGTTATACGAAACACGTTGTACGTTGTACGTTATACGTTGTACGTTATACGTTGTACGTTGTACGTTATACGTTGTACGTTATACGTTGTACGTTATACGTTGTACGTTATACGTTGTACGTTATACGTTGTACGTTATACGTTATACGTTATACGTTATACGTTATACGTTGTACGTTATACGTTATACGCTGTACGTTATACGTTATACGTTATATGTTATACGTTATACGTTATACGTTATACGTTGTACGGTATATGTTGTAGGTTATATGTTATACGTTACACGTTGTACGATGTACGTTATACGTTATACGTTATACGTTGTACGTTATACGTTATACGGTATACGGTATACGTTATACGTTGTACGTTATACGTTATAGGTTATACGATACACGTTGTACGTTGTACGTTATACGTTGTACGTTATACGTTGTACGTTGTACGTTATACATTGTACGTTATACGTTGTACGTTATACGTTGTACGTTATATGTTGTACGTTATATGTTATACGTTACACGTTATACGATGTACGTTATACGTTATACGTTATACGTTATACGTTATACGTTATACGTTATACGGTATACGGTATACGTTGAACGTTATACGTTATACGTTATACGTTATACGTTATACGACATACGTTATAGGTTATACGATACACGTTGTACGTTGTACGTTATACGTTGTACGGTATACGTTGTACGTTGTACGTTATACGTTGTACGTTATACGTTGTACGTTATACGTTGTACGTTATACGTTGTACGTTATACGTTATACGTTATACGTTATACGTTATACGTTATACGTTGTACGTTATACGTTGTACGTTATACGTTGTACGTTATACGTTGTACGTTATACGTTATACGTTATACGTTATACGTTATACGTTGTACGTTATACGTTATACGCTGTACGTTATACGTTATACGTTGTACGTTGTACGTTATACGTTGTATGTTATACGTTATACGCTGTACGTTATACATTGTACGTTATACGTTGTATGTTATACGTTATACGTTGTACGTTATACGTTGTATGTTATACGTTATACGCTGTACGTTATACGTTATACGTTGTACGTTATACGTTATACGTTATACGTTATATGCTGTACGTTATACGTTATACGCTGTACGTTATACGTTATACGTTATATGTTATACGTTATACGTTATACGTTATACGTTATACGTTATACGTTATACGTTATACGTTATACGTTATACGTTATACGTTATACGTTATACGTTATACGTTATACGTTATACGTTATACGTTATACGTTATACGTTTTACGTTATACGTTATACGTTATACGTTATACGTTATACGTTACACGTTGTACGTTGTACGTTATACGTTGTATGTTATACGTTATACGCTGTACGTTATACATTGTACGTTATACGTTGTATGTTATACGTTATACGTTGTACGTTATACGTTGTATGTTATACGTTATACGCTGTACGTTATACGTTATACGTTGTACGTTATACGTTATACGTTATACGTTATATGCTGTACGTTATACGTTATACGCTGTACGTTATACGTTATACGTTATACGTTATACGTTGTACGTTATACGTTATACGCTGTACGTTATACGTTATACGTTATATGTTATACGTTATACGTTATACGTTATACGTTATACGTTATACGTTATACGTTATACGTTATACGTTATACGTTATACGTTATACGTTATACGTTATACGTTTTACGTTATACGTTATACGTTATACGTTATACGTTATACGTTATACGTTACACGTTGTACGTTGTACGTTATACGTTGTATGTTATACGTTATACGTTGTACGTTATACATTGTACGTTATACGTTGTATGTTATACGTTATACGTTGTACGTTATACGTTGTATGTTATACGTTATACGCTGTACGTTATACGTTATACGTTGTACGTTATACGTTATACGTTATACGTTATATGCTGTACGTTATACGTTATACGCTGTACGTTATACGTTATACGTTATATGTTATACGTTATACGTTATACGTTATACGTTATACGTTATACGTTATACGTTATACGTTATACGTTATACGTTATACGTTATACGTTATACGTTATACGTTATACGTTATACGTTATACGTTATACGTTATACGTTATACGTTATACGTTATACGTTATGCGTTATACGTTATACGTTATACGTTATACGTTATACGTTGTACGTTATACGTTATACGTTATACGTTATACGCTGTACGTTATACGTTATACGCTGTACGTTATACGTTATACGTTATATGTTATACGTTATACGTTATACGTTATACGTTATACGTTATACGTTGTACGTTATACGTTGTACGTTGTACGTTATACGTTGTACGTTATACGTTGTACGTTATACGTTGTACGTTATACGTTGTACGTTATATGTTGTACGTTATATGTTATACGTTACACGTTGTACGTTGTACGTTATACGTTATACGTTATACGTTATACGTTATACGTTGTACGTTATACGTTATACGCTGTACGTTATACGTTATACGTTATATGTTATACGTTATACGTTATACGTTATACGTTATACGTTATACGTTATACGTTATACGTTATACGTTATACGTTATACGTTATACGTTATACGTTATACGTTATACGTTATACGTTTTACGTTATACGTTATACGTTATACGTTATACGTTATACGTTATACGTTATACGTTACACGTTGTACGTTGTACGTTATACGTTGTATGTTATACGTTATACGCTGTACGTTATACATTGTACGTTATACGTTGTATGTTATACGTTATACGTTGTACGTTATACGTTGTATGTTATACGTTATACGCTGTACGTTATACGTTATACGTTGTACGTTATACGTTATACGTTATACGTTATATGCTGTACGTTATACGTTATACGCTGTACGTTATACGTTATACGTTATATGTTATACGTTATACGTTATACGTTATACGTTATACGTTATACGTTATACGTTATACGTTATACGTTATACGTTATACGTTATACGTTATACGTTATACGTTATACGTTATACGTTATACGTTATACGTTATACGTTATACGTTATACGTTATACGTTATACGTTATACGTTATACGTTTTACGTTATACGTTATACGTTATACGTTATACGTTATACGTTACACGTTGTACGTTGTACGTTATACGTTGTATGTTATACGTTATACGCTGTACGTTATACATTGTACGTTATACGTTGTATGTTATACGTTATACGTTGTACGTTATACGTTGTATGTTATACGTTATACGCTGTACGTTATACGTTATACGTTGTACGTTATACGTTATACGTTATACGTTATATGCTGTACGTTATACGTTATACGCTGTACGTTATACGTTATACGTTATACGTTATACGTTGTACGTTATACGTTATACGCTGTACGTTATACGTTATACGTTATATGTTATACGTTATACGTTATACGTTATACGTTATACGTTATACGTTATACGTTATACGTTATACGTTATACGTTATACGTTTTACGTTATACGTTATACGTTATACGTTATACGTTATACGTTATACGTTACACGTTGTACGTTGTACGTTATACGTTGTATGTTATACGTTATACGTTGTACGTTATACATTGTACGTTATACGTTGTATGTTATACGTTATACGTTGTACGTTATACGTTGTATGTTATACGTTATACGCTGTACGTTATACGTTATACGTTGTACGTTATACGTTATACGTTATACGTTATATGCTGTACGTTATACGTTATACGCTGTACGTTATACGTTATACGTTATATGTTATACGTTATACGTTATACGTTATACGTTATACGTTATACGTTATACGTTATACGTTATACGTTATACGTTATACGTTATACGTTATACGTTATACGTTATACGTTATACGTTATACGTTATACGTTATACGTTATACGTTATACGTTATACGTTATACGTTATACGTTATACGTTATACGTTATACGTTATGCGTTATACGTTATACGTTATACGTTATACGTTATACGTTGTACGTTATACGTTATACGTTATACGTTATACGTTATACGCTGTACGTTATACGTTATACGCTGTACGTTATACGTTATACGTTATATGTTATACGTTATACGTTATACGTTATACGTTATACGTTATACGTTGTACGTTATACGTTGTACGTTGTACGTTATACGTTGTACGTTATACGTTGTACGTTATACGTTGTACGTTATACGTTGTACGTTATATGTTGTACGTTATATGTTATACGTTACACGTTGTACGTTGTACGTTATACGTTATATGTTATACGTTATACGTTATACGTTATACGTTATACGTTATACGTTATACGTTATACGTTATACGTTATACGTTATACGTTATACGTTATACGTTATACGTTATACGTTATACGTTATACGTTATACGTTATACGTTATACGTTATACGTTATACGTTATACGTTATACGTTATACGTTATACGTTATACGTTATACGTTATACGTTATACGTTATACGTTATACGTTATACGTTATACGTTATACGTTATACGTTATACGTTATACGTTACACGTTGTACGTTGTACGTTTTACGTTGTATGTTATACGTTATACGCTGTACGTTATACGTTGTACGTTATACGTTGTATGTTATACGTTATACGTTGTACGTTATACGTTGTATGTTATACGTTATACGCTGTACGTTATACGTTATACGCTGTACGTTATACGCTGTACGTTATACGCTGTACGTTATACGTTATACGTTATACGGTATACGTTATACGTTGTACGTTATACGTTATACGTTATACGTTATACGTTATACGATATACGTTATAGGTTATACGAAACACGTTGTACGTTGTACGTTATACGTTGTACGTTATACGTTGTACGTTGTACGTTATACGTTGTACGTTATACGTTGTACGTTATACGTTGTACGTTATACGTTGTACGTTATACGTTGTACGTTATACGTTATACGTTATACGTTATACGTTATACGTTATACGTTATACGTTATACGCTGTACGTTATACGTTATACGTTATATGTTATACGTTATACGTTATACGTTATACGTTGTACGGTATATGTTGTAGGTTATATGTTATACGTTACACGTTGTACGATGTACGTTATACGTTATACGTTATACGTTGTACGTTATACGTTATACGGTATACGGTATACGTTATACGTTGTACGTTATACGTTATAGGTTATACGATACACGTTGTACGTTGTACGTTATACGTTGTACGTTATACGTTGTACGTTGTACGTTATACATTGTACGTTATACGTTGTACGTTATACGTTGTACGTTATATGTTGTACGTTATATGTTATACGTTACACGTTATACGATGTACGTTATACGTTATACGTTATACGTTATACGTTATACGTTATACGTTATACGGTATACGGTATACGTTGAACGTTATACGTTATACGTTATACGTTATACGTTATACGACATACGTTATAGGTTATACGATACACGTTGTACGTTGTACGTTATACGTTGTACGGTATACGTTGTACGTTGTACGTTATACGTTGTACGTTATACGTTGTACGTTATACGTTGTACGTTATACGTTGTACGTTATACGTTATACGTTATACGTTATACGTTATACGTTATACGTTGTACGTTATACGTTGTACGTTATACGTTGTACGTTATACGTTGTACGTTATACGTTATACGTTATACGTTATACGTTATACGTTGTACGTTATACGTTATACGCTGTACGTTATACGTTATACGTTATATGTTATACGTTATACGTTATACGTTATACGTTGTACGGTATATGTTGTAGGTTATATGTTATACGTTACACCTTGTACGATGTACGTTATACGTTATACGTTATACGTTGTACGTTATACGTTATACGGTATACGGTATACGTTATACGTTGTACGTTATACGTTATAGGTTATACGATACACGTTGTACGTTGTACGTTATACGTTGTACGTTATACGTTGTACGTTGTACGTTATACATTGTACGTTATACGTTGTACGTTATACGTTGTACGTTATATGTTGTACGTTATATGTTATACGTTACACGTTGTACGATGTACGTTATACGTTATACGTTATACGTTATACGTTATACGTTATACGTTATACGTTATACGTTATACGTTATACGTTGTACGTTATACCTTATACGTTATTCGCTGTACGTTATACGCTGTACGTTATACGTTATACGTTACACGTTATACGTTATACGTTATACGCTGTACGTTATAAGTTATACGTTATACGTTATACGTTACACGTTGTACGTTGTACGTTATACGTTGTACGTTATACGTTGTACGTTATACGTTGTACGTTATACGTTGTATGTTATACGTTATACGCTGTACTTTATACGTTATACGTTATACGTTATACGTTATACGTTATACGTCACACGTTATACGTTATACGTTATACGCTGTACGTTATACGCTGTACGTTATACGCTGTACGTTATACGTTAGACGTCACACGTTATACGTTATACGTTATACGTTATACGTTATACGTTATACGTTATACGTTATACGTTATACGTTATACGTTATACGTTGTACGTTATACGTTGTACGTTGTACGTTATACGTTGTACGTTATACGTTGTACGTTATACGTTGTACGTTATACGTTGTACGTTATATGTTGTACGTTATATGTTATACGTTACACGTTGTACGATGTACGTTATACGTTATACGTTATACGTTATACGTTATACGTTATACGTTATACGGTATACGGTATACGTTATACGTTGTACGTTATACGTTATACGTTATACGTTATACGTTATACGATATACGTTATAGGTTATACGATACACGTTGTACGTTGTACGTTATACGTTGTACGTTATACGTTGTACGTTGTACGTTATACGTTATAGGTTATACGATACACGTTGTACGTTGTACGTTATACGTTGTACGTTATACGTTGTACGTTGTACGTTATACGTTGTACGTTATACGTTGTACGTTATACGTTGTACGTTATACGTTGTACGTTATACGTTATACGTTATACGTTATACGTTGTACGTTATACGTTATACGCTGTACGTTATACGTTATACGTTATATGTTATACGTTATACGTTATACGTTATACGTTATACGTTATACGTTATACGTTATACGTTATACGTTATACGTTATACGTTATACGTTATACGTTATACGTTTTACGTTATACGTTATACGTTATACGTTATACGTTATACGTTATACGTTACACGTTGTACGTTGTACGTTATACGTTGTATGTTATACGTTATACGCTGTACGTTATACATTGTACGTTATACGTTGTATGTTATACGTTATACGTTGTACGTTATACGTTGTATGTTATACGTTATACGCTGTACGTTATACGTTATACGTTGTACGTTATACGTTATACGTTATACGTTATACGTTATACGTTATACGTTATACGTTATACGTTATACGTTATACGTTATACGTTATACGTTATACGTTATACGTTATACGTTATACGTTATACGTTATACGTTATACGTTATACGTTATACGTTATACGTTATACGTTATACGTTATACGTTATACGTTATACGTTATACGTTATACGTTATACGTTATACGTTATACGTTATACGTTATACGTTATACGTTATACGTTATACGTTATACGTTATACGTTATACGTTATACGTTATACGTTATACGTTATACGTTATACGTTATACGTTATACGTTATACGTTATACGTTATACGTTGTACGTTATACGTTGTACGTTGTACGTTATACGTTGTACGTTATACGTTGTACGTTATACGTTGTACGTTATATGTTGTACGTTATATGTTATACGTTACACGTTGTACGATGTACGTTATACGTTATACGTTATACGTTATACGTTATACGTTATACGTTATACGGTATACGGTATACGTTATACGTTATACGTTATACGTTATACGTTGTACGTTATACGTTGTACGTTGTACGTTATACGTTGTACGTTATACGTTGTACGTTATACGTTGTACGTTATACGTTGTACGTTATATGTTGTACGTTATATGTTATACGTTACACGTTGTACGATGTACGTTATACGTTATACGTTATACGTTATACGTTATACGTTATACGTTATACGGTATACGGTATACGTTATACGTTGTACGTTATACGTTATACGTTATACGTTATACGTTATACGATATACGTTATAGGTTATACGATACACGTTGTACGTTGTACGTTATACGTTGTACGTTATACGTTGTACGTTTTACGTTATACGTTGTACGTTATACGTTGTACGTTATACGTTGTACGTTATACGTTGTATGTTATACGTTATACGCTGTACGTTATACATTGTACGTTATACGTTGTATGTTATACGTTATACGTTGTACGTTATACGTTGTATGTTATACGTTATACGCTGTACGTTATACGTTATACGTTGTACGTTATACGTTATACGTTATACGTTATATGCTGTACGTTATACGTTATACGCTGTACGTTATACGTTATACGTTATACGTTATACGTTATACGTTATACGTTATACGTTATACGTTATACGTTATACGTTATACGTTATACGTTATACGTTATACGTTATACGTTATACGTTATACGTTATACGTTATACGTTATACGTTATACGTTATACGTTATACGTTATACGTTATACGTTATACGTTATACGTTATACGTTATACGTTATACGTTATACGTTATACGTTATACGTTATACGTTATACGTTATACGTTATACGTTATACGTTATACGTTATACGTTATACGTTATACGTTATACGTTATACGTTATACGTTATACGTTATACGTTATACGTTATACGTTATACGTTATACGTTATACGTTATACGTTATACGTTATACGTTATACGTTATACGTTATACGTTATACGTTATACGTTATACGTTATACGTTATACGTTATACGTTATACGTTATACGTTATACGTTATACGTTATACGTTATACGTTATACGTTATACGTTATACGTTATACGTTATACGTTATACGTTATACGTTATACGTTATACGTTATACGTTATACGTTATACGTTATACGTTATACGTTATACGTTATACGTTATACGTTATACGTTATACGTTATACGTTATACGTTATACGTTATACGTTATACGTTATACGTTATACGTTATACGTTATACGTTATACGTTATACGTTATACGTTATACGTTATACGTTATACGTTATACGTTATACGTTATACGTTATACGTTATACGTTATACGTTATACGTTATACGTTATACGTTATACGTTATACGTTATACGTTATACGTTATACGTTATACGTTATACGTTATACGTTATACGTTATACGTTATACGTTATACGTTATACGTTATACGTTATACGTTATACGTTATACGTTATACGTTATACGTTATACGTTATACGTTATACGTTATACGTTATACGTTATACGTTATACGTTATACGTTATACGTTATACGTTATACGTTATACGTTATACGTTATACGTTATACGTTATACGTTATACGTTATACGTTATACGTTATACGTTATACGTTATACGTTATACGTTATACGTTATACGTTATACGTTATACGTTATACGTTATACGTTATACGTTATACGTTATACGTTATACGTTATACGTTATACGTTATAGGCTGTACGTTATACGCTGTACGTTATATGTTATACGTTATACGTTATACGTTATACGTTATACGTTATACGTTATACGTTATACGTTATACGTTATACGTTATACGTTTTACGTTATACGTTATACGTTATACGTTATACGTTATACGTTACACGTTGTACGTTGTACGTTATACGTTGTATGTTATACGTTATACGCTGTACGTTATACATTGTACGTTATACGTTGTATGTTATACGTTATACGTTGTACGTTATACGTTGTATGTTATACGTTATACGCTGTACGTTATACGTTATACGTTGTACGTTATACGTTATACGTTATACGTTATACGCTGTACGTTATACGTTATACGCTGTACGTTATACGTTATACGTTATACGTTGTACGTTATACGTTATACGCTGTACGTTATACGTTATACGTTATATGTTATACGTTATACGTTATACGTTATACGTTATACGTTATACGTTATACGTTATACGTTATACGTTATACGTTATACGTTATACGTTATACGTTATACGTTTTACGTTATACGTTATACGTTATACGTTATACGTTATACGTTATACGTTATACGTTACACGTTGTACGTTGTACGTTATACGTTGTATGTTATACGTTATACGCTGTACGTTATACATTGTACGTTATACGTTGTATGTTATACGTTATACGTTGTACGTTATACGTTGTATGTTATACGTTATACGCTGTACGTTATACGTTATACGTTGTACGTTATACGTTATACGTTATACGTTATATGCTGTACGTTATACGTTATACGCTGTACGTTATACGTTATACGTTATATGTTATACGTTATACGTTATACGTTATACGTTATACGTTACACGTTATACGTTATACGTTATACGTTATACGTTATACGTTATACGTTATACGTTATACGTTATACGTTATACGTTATACGTTATACGTTATACGTTATACGTTATACGTTATACGTTATACGTTTTACGTTATACGTTATACGTTATACGTTATACGTTATACGTTATACGTTACACGTTGTACGTTGTACGTTATACGTTGTATGTTATACGTTATACGCTGTACGTTATACATTGTACGTTATACGTTGTATGTTATACGTTATACGTTGTACGTTATACGTTGTATGTTATACGTTATACGCTGTACGTTATACGTTATACGTTGTACGTTATACGTTATACGTTATACGTTATATGCTGTACGTTATACGTTATACGCTGTACGTTATACGTTATACGTTATACGTTATACGTTGTACGTTATACGTTATACGCTGTACATTATACGTTATACGTTATATGTTATACGTTATACGTTATACGTTATACGTTATACGTTATACGTTATACGTTATACGTTATACGTTATACGTTATACGTTATACGTTATACGTTATACGTTATACGTTATACGTTTTACGTTATACGTTATACGTTATACGTTATACGTTATACGTTATACGTTACACGTTGTACGTTGTACGTTATACGTTGTATGTTATACGTTATACGTTGTACGTTATACATTGTACGTTATACGTTGTATGTTATACGTTATACGTTGTACGTTATACGTTGTATGTTATACGTTATACGCTGTACGTTATACGTTATACGTTGTACGTTATACGTTATACGTTATACGTTATATGCTGTACGTTATACGTTATACGCTGTACGTTATACGTTATACGTTATATGTTATACGTTATACGTTATACGTTATACGTTATACGTTATACGTTATACGTTATACGTTATACGTTATACGTTATACGTTATACGTTATACGTTATACGTTATACGTTATACGTTATACGTTATACGTTATACGTTATACGTTATACGTTATACGTTATACGTTATACGTTATACGTTATACGTTATACGTTATGCGTTATACGTTATACGTTATACGTTATACGTTATACGTTGTACGTTATACGTTATACGTTATACGTTATACGTTATACGCTGTACGTTATACGTTATACGCTGTACGTTATACGTTATACGTTATATGTTATACGTTATACGTTATACGTTATACGTTATACGTTATACGTTGTACGTTATACGTTGTACGTTGTACGTTATACGTTGTACGTTATACGTTGTACGTTATACGTTGTACGTTATACGTTGTACGTTATATGTTGTACGTTATATGTTATACGTTACACGTTGTACGTTGTACGTTATACGTTATACGTTATACGTTATACGTTATACGTTATACGTTATACGTTATACGTTATACGTTATACGTTATACGTTATACGTTATACGTTATACGTTATACGTTATACGTTATACGTTATACGTTATACGTTATACGTTATACGTTATACGTTATACGTTATACGTTATACGTTATACGTAATACGTTATACGTTATACGTTATACGTTATACGTTATACGTTATACGTTATACGTTACACGTTGTACGTTGTACGTTATACGTTGTATGTTATACGTTATACGCTGTACGTTATACGTTGTACGTTATACGTTGTATGTTATACGTTATACGTTGTACGTTATACGTTGTATGTTATACGTTATACGCTGTACGTTATACGTTATACGCTGTACGTTATACGCTGTACGTTATACGCTGTACGTTATACGTTATACGTTATACGGTATACGTTATACGTTGTACGTTATACGTTATACGTTATACGTTATACGTTATACGATATACGTTATAGGTTATACGATACACGTTGTACGTTGTACGTTATACGTTGTACGTTATACGTTGTACGTTGTACGTTATACGTTGTACGTTATACGTTGTACGTTATACGTTGTACGTTATACGTTGTACGTTATACGTTATACGTTATACGTTATACGTTATACGTTGTACGTTATACGTTATACGCTGTACGTTATACGTTATACGTTCTATGTTATACGTTATACGTTATACGTTATACGTTGTACGGTATATGTTGTAGGTTATATGTTATACGTTACACGTTGTACGATGTACGTTATACGTTATACGTTATACGTTGTACGTTATACGTTATACGGTATACGGTATACGTTATACGTTGTACGTTATACGTTATAGGTTATACGATACACGTTGTACGTTGTACGTTATACGTTGTACGTTATACGTTGTACGTTGTACGTTATACATTGTACGATATACGTTGTACGTTATACGTTGTACGTTATATGTTGTACGTTATATGTTATACGTTACACGTTATACGATGTACGTTATACGTTATACGTTATACGTTATACGTTATACGTTATACGTTATACGGTATACGGTATACGTTGAACGTTATACGTTATACGTTATACGTTATACGTTATACGATATACGTTATAGGTTATACGATACACGTTGTACGTTGTACGTTATACGTTGTACGGTATACGTTGTACGTTGTACGTTATACGTTGTACGTTATACGTTGTACGTTATACGTTGTACGTTATACGTTGTACGTTATACGTTATACGTTATACGTTATACGTTATACGTTGTACGTTATACGTTGTACGTTATACGTTGTACGTTATACGTTGTACGTTATACGTTATACGTTATACGTTATACGTTATACGTTGTACGTTATACGTTATACGCTGTACGTTATACGTTATACGTTATATGTTATACGTTATACGTTATACGTTATACGTTGTACGGTATATGTTGTAGGTTATATGTTATACGTTACACGTTGTACGATGTACGTTATACGTTATACGTTATACGTTGTACGTTATACGTTATACGGTATACGGTATACGTTATACGTTGTACGTTATACGTTATAGGTTATACGATACACGTTGTACGTTGTACGTTATACGTTGTACGTTATACGTTGTACGTTGTACGTTATACATTGTACGTTATACGTTGTACGTTATACGTTGTACGTTATATGTTGTACGTTATATGTTATACGTTACACGTTGTACGATGTACGTTATACGTTATACGTTATACGTTATACGTTATACGTTATACGTTATACGTTATACGTTGTACGTTATACCTTATACGTTATTCGCTGTACGTTATACGCTGTACGTTATACGTTATACGTTACACGTTATACGTTATACGTTATACGCTGTACGTTATAAGTTATACGTTATACGTTATACGTTACACGTTGTACGTTGTACGTTATACGTTGTACGTTATACGTTGTACGTTATACGTTGTACGTTATACGTTGTATGTTATACGTTATACGCTGTACTTTATACGTTATAAGTTATACGTTATACGTTATACGTTATACGTTATACGTCACACGTTATACGTTATACGTTATACGCTGTACGTTATACGCTGTACGTTATACGCTGTACGTTATACGTTAGACGTCACACGTTATACGTTATACGTTATACGTTATACGTTATACGTTATACGGTATACGGTATACGTTATACGTTATACGTTATACGTTATACGTTGTACGTTATACGTTGTACGTTGTACGTTGTACGTTATACGTTGTACGTTATACGTTGTACGTTATACGTTGTACGTTATACGTTGTACGTTATATGTTGTACGTTATATGTTATACGTTACACGTTGTACGATGTACGTTATACGTTATACGTTATACGTTATACGTTATACGTTATACGTTATACGGTATACGGTATACGTTATACGTTGTACGTTATACGTTATACGTTATACGTTATACGTTATACGATATACGTTATAGGTTATACGATACACGTTGTACGTTGTACGTTATACGTTGTACGTTATACGTTGTACGTTGTACGTTATACGTTATAGGTTATACGATACACGTTGTACGTTGTACGTTATACGTTGTACGTTATACGTTGTACGTTGTACGTTATACGTTGTACGTTATACGTTGTACGTTATACGTTGTACGTTATACGTTGTACGTTATACGTTATACGTTATACGTTATACGTTGTACGTTATACGTTATACGCTGTACGTTATACGTTATACGTTATATGTTATACGTTATACGTTATACGTTATACGTTATACGTTATACGTTATACGTTATACGTTATACGTTATACGTTATACGTTATACGTTATACGTTATACGTTATACGTTATACGTTATACGTTATACGTTATACGTTATACGTTATACGTTATACGTTACACGTTGTACGTTGTACGTTATTTTTCGTTTTTATTGTTTTTATAATGTCTTTTTTTTTTATTTTTCTTTTTATACGTTGTATGTTATACGTTATACGCTGTACGTTATACATTGTACGTTATACGTTGTATGTTATACGTTATACGTTGTACGTTATACGTTGTATGTTATACGTTATACGCTGTACGTTATACGTTATACGTTGTACGTTATACGTTATACGTTATACGTTATACGTTATACGTTATACGTTATACGTTATACGTTATACGTTATACGTTATACGTTATACGTTATACGTTATACGTTATACGTTATACGTTATACGTTATACGTTATACGTTATACGTTATACGTTATACGTTATACGTTATACGTTATACGTTATACGTTATACGTTATACGTTATACGTTATACGTTATACGTTATACGTTATACGTTATACGTTATACGTTATACGTTATACGTTATACGTTATACGTTATACGTTATACGTTATACGTTATACGTTATACGTTATACGTTATACGTTATACGTTATACGTTGTACGTTATACGTTGTACGTTATACGTTGTACGTTGTACGTTGTACGTTGTACGTTATACGTTGTACGTTATACGTTGTACGTTATACGTTGTACGTTATATGTTGTACGTTATATGTTATACGTTACACGTTGTACGATGTACGTTATACGTTATACGTTATACGTTATACGTTATACGTTATACGGTATACGGTATACGTTATACGTTATACGTTATACGTTATACGTTGTACGTTATACGTTGTACGTTGTACGTTATACGTTGTACGTTATACGTTGTACGTTATACGTTGTACGTTATACGTTGTACGTTATATGTTGTACGTTATATGTTATACGTTACACGTTGTACGATGTACGTTATACGTTATACGTTATACGTTATACGTTATAGGTTATACGTTATACGGTATACGGTATACGTTATACGTTGTACGTTATACGTTATACGTTATACGTTATACGTTATACGATATACGTTATAGGTTATACGATACACGTTGTACGTTGTACGTTATACGTTGTACGTTATACGTTGTACGTTGTACGTTATACGTTGTACGTTATACGTTGTACGTTATACGTTGTACGTTATACGTTGTATGTTATACGTTATACGCTGTACGTTATACATTGTACGTTATACGTTGTATGTTATACGTTATACGTTGTACGTTATACGTTGTATGTTATACGTTATACGCTGTACGTTATACGTTATACGTTGTACGTTATACGTTATACGTTATACGTTATATGCTGTACGTTATACGTTATACGCTGTACGTTATACGTTATACGTTATACGTTATACGTTATACGTTATACGTTATACGTTATACGTTATACGTTATACGTTATACGTTATACGTTATACGTTATACGTTATACGTTATACGTTATACGTTATACGTTATACGTTATACGTTATACGTTATACGTTATACGTTATACGTTATACGTTATACGTTATACGTTATACGTTATACGTTATACGTTATACGTTATACGTTATACGTTATACGTTATACGTTATACGTTATACGTTATACGTTATACGTTATACGTTATACGTTATACGTTATACGTTATACGTTATACGTTATACGTTATACGTTATACGTTATACGTTATACGTTATACGTTATACGTTATACGTTATACGTTATACGTTATACGTTATACGTTATACGTTATACGTTATACGTTATACGTTATACGTTATACGTTATACGTTATACGTTATACGTTATACGTTATACGTTATACGTTATACGTTATACGTTATACGTTATACGTTATACGTTATACGTTATACGTTATACGTTATACGTTATACGTTATACGTTATACGTTATACGTTATACGTTATACGTTATACGTTATACGTTATACGTTATACGTTATACGTTATACGTTATACGTTATACGTTATACGTTATACGTTATACGTTATAGGCTGTACGTTATACGTTGTACGTTATACGCTGTACGTTATACGCTGTACGTTATACGTTATACGTTATACGTTATACGTTATACGTTATACGTTATACGTTATACGTTATACGTTATACGTTATACGTTATACGTTGTACGTTATATGCTGTACGTTATTCGTTATACGTTATACGTTATACGTTGTACGTTATATGCTGTACGTTATTCGTTATACGTTATATGTTATACGTTATACGTTATACGTTATACGTTATACGTTATACGTTATACGTTATACGTTATACGTTATACGTTATACGTTATACGTTATACGTTATACGTTATACGTTATACGTTATACGTTATACGTTATACGTTATACGTTATACGTTATACGTTATACGTTATACGTTATACGTTATACGTTATACGTTATACGTTATACGTTATACGTTATACGTTATACGTTATACGTTATACGTTATACGTTATACGTTATACGTTATACGTTATACGTTATACGTTATACGTTATACGTTATACGTTATACGTTATACGTTATACGTTATACGTTATACGTTATACGTTATACGTTATACGTTATACGTTATACGTTATACGTTATACGTTATACGTTATACGTTATACGTTATACGTTATACGTTATACGTTATACGTTATACGTTATACGTTATACGTTATACGTTATACGTTATACGTTATACGTTATACGTTATACGTTATACGTTATACGTTATACGTTATACGTTGTACGTTATACGTTGTACGTTATACGTTATACGTTATACGTTATACGTTGTACGGTATATGTTGTACGTTATATGTTATACGTTACACGTTGTACGATGTACGTTATACGTTATACGTTATACGTTATACGTTATACGTTATACTTTATACGGTATACGGTATACGTTATACGTTGTACGTTATACGTTATACGTTATACGTTATACGTTATACGTTATACGTTATACGTTATACGTTATACGTTATACGTTATACGTTATACGTTATACGTTATACGTTATACGTTATACGTTATACGTTATACGTTATACGTTATACGATATACGTTATAGGTTATACGATACACGTTGTACGTTGTACGTTATACGTTGTACGTTATACGTTATACGTTATACGTTATACGTTATACGTTATACGTTATACGTTATACGTTTTACGTTATACGTTATACGTTATACGTTATACGTTGTACGTTATACATTGTACGTTATACGTTGTATGTTATACGTTATACGTTGTACGTTATACGTTGTATGTTATACGTTATACGCTGTACGTTATACGTTATACGTTGTACGTTATACGTTATACGTTATACGTTATATGCTGTACGTTATACGTTATACGCTGTACGTTATACGTTATACGTTATATGTTATACGTTATACGTTATACGTTATACGTTATACGTTATACGTTATACGTTATACGTTATACGTTATACGTTATACGTTATACGTTATACGTTATACGTTATACGTTATACGTTATACGTTATACGTTATACGTTATACGTTATACGTTATACGTTATACGTTATACGTTATACGTTATACGTTATACGTTATACGTTATGCGTTATACGTTATACGTTATACGTTATACGTTATACGTTGTACGTTATACGTTATACGTTATACGTTATACGTTATACGCTGTACGTTATACGTTATACGCTGTACGTTATACGTTATACGTTATATGTTATACGTTATACGTTATACGTTATACGTTATACGTTATACGTTGTACGTTATACGTTGTACGTTGTACGTTATACGTTGTACGTTATACGTTGTACGTTATACGTTATACGTTATACGTTGTACGTTATATGTTGTACGTTATATGTTATACGTTACACGTTGTACGTTGTACGTTATACGTTATACGTTATACGTTATACGTTATACGTTATACGTTATACGTTATACGTTATACGTTATACGTTATACGTTATACGTTATACGTTATACGTTATACGTTATACGTTATACGTTATACGTTATACGTTATACGTTATACGTTATACGTTATACGTTATACGTAATACGTTATACGTTATACGTTATACGTTATACGTTATACGTTATACGTTATACGTTACACGTTGTACGTTGTACGTTTTACGTTGTATGTTATACGTTATACGCTGTACGTTATACGTTGTACGTTATACGTTGTATGTTATACGTTATACGTTGTACGTTATACGTTGTATGTTATACGTTATACGCTGTACGTTATACGTTATACGCTGTACGTTATACGCTGTACGTTATACGCTGTACGTTATACGTTATACGTTATACGGTATACGTTATACGTTGTACGTTATACGTTATACGTTATACGTTATACGTTATACGATATACGTTATAGGTTATACGATACACGTTGTACGTTGTACGTTATACGTTGTACGTTATACGTTGTACGTTGTACGTTATACGTTGTACGTTATACGTTGTACGTTATACGTTGTACGTTATACGTTGTACGTTATACGTTATACGTTATACGTTATACGTTATACGTTGTACGTTATACGTTATACGCTGTACGTTATACGTTATACGTTCTATGTTATACGTTATACGTTATACGTTATACGTTGTACGGTATATGTTGTAGGTTATATGTTATACGTTACACGTTGTACGATGTACGTTATACGTTATACGTTATACGTTGTACGTTATACGTTATACGGTATACGGTATACGTTATACGTTGTACGTTATACGTTATAGGTTATACGATACACGTTGTACGTTGTACGTTATACGTTGTACGTTATACGTTGTACGTTGTACGTTATACATTGTACGATATACGTTGTACGTTATACGTTGTACGTTATATGTTGTACGTTATATGTTATACGTTACACGTTATACGATGTACGTTATACGTTATACGTTATACGTTATACGTTATACGTTATACGTTATACGGTATACGGTATACGTTGAACGTTATACGTTATACGTTATACGTTATACGTTATACGATATACGTTATAGGTTATACGATACACGTTGTACGTTGTACGTTATACGTTGTACGGTATACGTTGTACGTTGTACGTTATACGTTGTACGTTATACGTTGTACGTTATACGTTGTACGTTATACGTTGTACGTTATACGTTATACGTTATACGTTATACGTTATACGTTGTACGTTATACGTTGTACGTTATACGTTGTACGTTATACGTTGTACGTTATACGTTATACGTTATACGTTATACGTTATACGTTGTACGTTATACGTTATACGCTGTACGTTATACGTTATACGTTATATGTTATACGTTATACGTTATACGTTATACGTTGTACGGTATATGTTGTAGGTTATATGTTATACGTTACACGTTGTACGATGTACGTTATACGTTATACGTTATACGTTGTACGTTATACGTTATACGGTATACGGTATACGTTATACGTTGTACGTTATACGTTATAGGTTATACGATACACGTTGTACGTTGTACGTTATACGTTGTACGTTATACGTTGTACGTTGTACGTTATACATTGTACGTTATACGTTGTACGTTATACGTTGTACGTTATATGTTGTACGTTATATGTTATACGTTACACGTTGTACGATGTACGTTATACGTTATACGTTATACGTTATACGTTATACGTTATACGTTATACGTTATACGTTGTACGTTATACCTTATACGTTATTCGCTGTACGCTGTACTTTATACGTTATAAGTTATACGTTATACGTTATACGTTATACGTTATACGTTATACGTTATACGTCACACGTTATACGTTATACGTTATACGCTGTACGTTATACGCTGTACGTTATACGCTGTACGTTATACGTTAGACGTCACACGTTATACGTTATACGTTATACGTTATACGTTATACGTTATACGGTATACGGTATACGTTATACGTTATACGTTATACGTTATACGTTGTACGTTATACGTTGTACGTTGTACGTTGTACGTTATACGTTGTACGTTATACGTTGTACGTTATACGTTGTACGTTATACGTTGTACGTTATATGTTGTACGTTATATGTTATACGTTACACGTTGTACGATGTACGTTATACGTTATACGTTATACGTTATACGTTATACGTTATACGTTATACGGTATACGGTATACGTTATACGTTGTACGTTATACGTTATACGTTATACGTTATACGTTATACGATATACGTTATAGGTTATACGATACACGTTGTACGTTGTACGTTATACGTTGTACGTTATACGTTGTACGTTGTACGTTATACGTTATAGGTTATACGATACACGTTGTACGTTGTACGTTATACGTTGTACGTTATACGTTGTACGTTGTACGTTATACGTTGTACGTTATACGTTGTACGTTATACGTTGTACGTTATACGTTGTACGTTATACGTTATACGTTATACGTTATACGTTGTACGTTATACGTTATACGCTGTACGTTATACGTTATACGTTATATGTTATACGTTATACGTTATACGTTATACGTTATACGTTATACGTTATACGTTATACGTTATACGTTATACGTTATACGTTATACGTTATACGTTATACGTTTTACGTTATACGTTATACGTTATACGTTATACGTTATACGTTATACGTTATACGTTACACGTTGTACGTTGTACGTTATACGTTGTATGTTATACGTTATACGCTGTACGTTATACATTGTACGTTATACGTTGTATGTTATACGTTATACGTTGTACGTTATACGTTTTATGTTATACGTTATACGCTGTACGTTATACGTTATACGTTGTACGTTATACGTTATACGTTATACGTTATACGTTATACGTTATACGTTATACGTTATACGTTATACGTTATACGTTATACGTTATACGTTATACGTTATACGTTATACGTTATACGTTATACGTTATACGTTATACGTTATACGTTATACGTTATACGTTATACGTTATACGTTATACGTTATACGTTATACGTTATACGTTATACGTTATACGTTATACGTTATACGTTATACGTTATACGTTATACGTTATACGTTATACGTTATACGTTATACGTCATACGTTATACGTTATACGTTATACGTTATACGTTGTACGTTATACGTTGTACGTTATACGTTGTACGTTGTACGTTATACGTTGTACGTTATACGTTGTACGTTATACGTTGTACGTTATATGTTGTACGTTATATGTTATACGTTACACGTTGTACGATGTACGTTATACGTTATACGTTATACGTTATACGTTATACGTTATACGTTATACGTTATACGGTATACGGTATACGTTATACGTTATACGTTATACGTTATACGTTGTACGTTATACGTTGTACGTTGTACGTTATACGTTGTACGTTATACGTTGTACGTTATACGTTGTACGTTATACGTTGTACGTTATATGTTGTACGTTATATGTTATACGTTACACGTTGTACGATGTACGTTATACGTTATACGTTATACGTTATACGTTATAGGTTATACGTTATACGGTATACGGTATACGTTATACGTTGTACGTTATACGTTATACGTTATACGTTATACGTTATACGATATACGTTATAGGTTATACGATACACGTTGTACGTTGTACGTTATACGTTGTACGTTATACGTTGTACGTTGTACGTTATACGTTGTACGTTATACGTTGTACGTTATACGTTGTACGTTATACGTTGTATGTTATACGTTATACGCTGTACGTTATACATTGTACGTTATACGTTGTATGTTATACGTTATACGTTGTACGTTATACGTTGTATGTTATACGTTATACGCTGTACGTTATACGTTATACGTTGTACGTTATACGTTATACGTTATACGTTATATGCTGTACGTTATACGTTATACGCTGTACGTTATACGTTATACGTTATACGTTATACGTTATACGTTATACGTTATACGTTATACGTTATACGTTATACGTTATACGTTATACGTTATACGTTATACGTTATACGTTATACGTTATACGTTATACGTTATACGTTATACGTTATACGTTATACGTTATACGTTATACGTTATACGTTATACGTTATACGTTATACGTTATACGTTATACGTTATACGTTATACGTTATACGTTATACGTTATACGTTATACGTTATACGTTATACGTTATACGTTATACGTTATACGTTATACGTTATACGTTATACGTTATACGTTATACGTTATACGTTATACGTTATACGTTATACGTTATACGTTATACGTTATACGTTATACGTTATACGTTATACGTTATACGTTATACGTTATACGTTATACGTTATACGTTATACGTTATACGTTATACGTTATACGTTATACGTTATACGTTATACGTTATACGTTATACGTTATACGTTATACGTTATACGTTATACGTTATACGTTATACGTTATACGTTATACGTTATACGTTATACGTTATACGTTATACGTTATACGTTATACGTTATACGTTATACGTTATACGTTATACGTTATACGTTATACGTTATACGTTATACGTTATACGTTATACGTTATACGTTATACGTTATAGGCTGTACGTTATACGTTGTACGTTATACGCTGTACGTTATACGCTGTACGTTATACGTTATACGTTATACGTTATACGTTATACGTTATACGTTATACGTTATACGTTATACGTTATACGTTATACGTTATACGTTATACGTTGTACGTTATATGCTGTACGTTATTCGTTATACGTTATACGTTATACGTTGTACGTTATATGCTGTACGTTATTCGTTATACGTTATATGTTATACGTTATACGTTATACGTTATACGTTATACGTTATACGTTATACGTTATACGTTATACGTTATACGTTATACGTTATACGTTATACGTTATACGTTATACGTTATACGTTATACGTTATACGTTATACGTTATACGTTATACGTTATACGTTATACGTTATACGTTATACGTTATACGTTATACGTTATACGTTATACGTTATACGTTATACGTTATACGTTATACGTTATACGTTATACGTTATACGTTATACGTTATACGTTATACGTTATACGTTATACGTTATACGTTATACGTTATACGTTATACGTTATACGTTATACGTTATACGTTATACGTTATACGTTATACGTTATACGTTATACGTTATACGTTATACGTTATACGTTATACGTTATACGTTATACGTTATACGTTATACGTTATACGTTATACGTTATACGTTATACGTTATACGTTATACGTTATACGTTATACGTTATACGTTATACGTTATACGTTATACGTTGTACGTTATACGTTGTACGATGTACGTTATACGTTATACGTTATACGTTATACGTTATACGTTATACTTTATACGGTATACGGTATACGTTATACGTTGTACGTTATACGTTATACGTTATACGTTATACGTTATACGTTATACGTTATACGTTATACGTTATACGTTATACGTTATACGTTATACGTTATACGTTATACGTTATACGTTATACGTTATACGTTATACGTTATACGTTATACGTTATACGATATACGTTATAGGTTATACGATACACGTTGTACGTTGTACGTTATACGTTGTACGTTATACGTTGTACGTTGTACGTTATACGTTGTACGTTATACGTTGTACGTTGTACGTTATATGTTGTACGTTATATGTTATACGTTACACGTTGTACGATGTACGTTATACGTTATACGTTATACGTTATACGTTATACGTTATACGTTGTAAGTTATACCTTATACGTTATTCGCTGTACGTTATACGCTGTACGTTATACGTTATAAGTTACACGTTATACGTTATACGTTATACGTTATACGCTGTACGTTATACGCTGTACGTTATACGCTGTACGTTATACGTTATACGTTATACGTTACACGTTGTACGTTGTACGTTATACGTTGTACGTTATACGTTATACGTTATACGTTATACGTTATACGTTATACGTTATACGTTATACGTTATACGTTATACGTTATACGTTATACGTTATACGTTATACGTTATACGTTATACGTTATACGCTGTACGTTATACGCTGTACGTTATACGCTGTACGTTATACGCTGTACGTTATACGTTGTACGTTATACGTTATACGTTATACGTTATACGCTGTACGTTATACGCTGTACGTTATACGTTATACGTTATACGTTACACGTTGTACGTTGTACGTTATACGTTGTACGTTATACGTTATACGTTATACGTTATACGCAATACGTTATACGCTGTACGTTATACGCTGTACGTTATAAGTTATACGTTATACGTTACCCGTTGTACGTTGTACGTTATACGTTGTACATTATACGTTGTACGTTATACGTTATACGCTGTACGTTATACGTTATACGTTACACGTTGTACGTTGTACGTTATACGTTACACGTTGTACGTTATACGTTGTACGTTATACGTTGTACGTTATACGTTGTACGTTATACGTTGTATGTTATACGTTATACGCTGTACGTTATACGTTATACGTTATACGTTACACGTTGTACGTTGTACGTCACACGTTGTACGTTATACGTCACAGGTTATACGTTATACGTTATACGCTGTACGTTATACGCTGTACGTTATACGCTGTACGTTATACGTTAGACGTCACACGTTATATGGTATACGTTATACGCTGTACGTTAAACGCTGTACGTTATACGTTATACGTTATACGTTACACGTTGTACGTTGTACGTTATACGTTGTACGTTATACGTTATACGCTGTACGTTATACGTTATACGTTATACGTTATACGTTATACGTTATACGTTATACGTTATACGTTATACGTTATACGATATACGTTATACGTTATACGTTATACGTTATACGTTATACGTTATACGTTATACGTTATACGTTATACGCTGTACGTTATACGCTGTACGTTATACGCTGTACGTTATACGCTGTACGTTATACGCTGTACGTTATACGTTGTACGTTATACGTTATACGTTACACGTTATACGTTATACGTTATACGCTGTACGTTATAAGTTATACGTTATACGTTATACGTTACACGTTGTACGTTGTACGTTATACGTTGTACGTTATACGTTGTACGTTATACGTTGTACGTTATACGTTGTACGTTATACGTTGTACGTTATACGTTGTATGTTATACGTTATACGCTCTACGTTATACGTTATACGTTATACGTTATACGTTATACGTTATACGTTATACGTTATACGTTATACGTTATACGTTATACGTTATACGTTATACGTTATACGTTATACGTTATACGTTATACGTTATACGTTATACGTTATACGCTGTACGTTATACGCTGTACGTTATACGCTGTACGTTATACGCTGTACGTTATACGTTGTACGTTATACGTTATACGCAATACGTTATACGCTGTACGTTATACGCTGTACGTTATAAGTTATACGTTATACGTTATACGTTACCCGTTGTACGTTGTACGTTATACGTTGTACATTATACGTTGTACGTTATACGTTATACGCTGTACGTTATACGTTATACGTTACACGTTGTACGTTATACGTTATACGTTATACGTTGTACGTTATACGTTGTACGTTATACGTTGTACGTTATACGTTGTACGTTATACGTTGTATGTTATACGTTATACGCTGTACGTTATACGTTATACGTTATACGTTACACGTTGTACGTTGTACGTTATACGTTGTACGTTATACGTCACACGTTATACGTTATACGTTATACGCTGTACGTTATACGCTGTACGTTATACGCTGTACGTTATACGTTAGACGTCACACGTTATACGTTATACGTTATACGCTGTACGTTATACGCTGTACGTTATACGCTGTACGTTATACGTTATACGTTATACGTTACACGTTGTACGTTGTACGTTATACGTTGTACGTT